>JAUBOC010000063.1:8801510-8818581 GCA_032275365.1 Anablepsoides cearensis
GGATGACATGGGTTTAACTCTTGGCCTGAGGAATAAATGAGGGTCCTGATGGAATGTATTTATATTTACCAGCACACTGGATTATTATAAGATGCCTTGGTTTCTGATGTTTTACTAAAAAGGGTAAAAATAAAATAAAGGGACCAGAAGGCATGCATGCAGAAAGCACAAAAAAAAGCTTTTTTTTCTGCAGACCTCATTCCTGCTGATTTGAAATGATTACACTGCACGAGTCCTTGTCTACTCCTTAATATAGCAGGAAACAAACTGGTTGTATTTGTGTGTAACAAGGCTCCAAAACAGGTGTGACCTAACTGGTGTCCGATTTTGTGATTTTTAAACGTATCTGAAAGTTAAATTGCATTTTTTTTTTACGTTTCCTGGCTTGAAATTATATAAAAAATTTCGACAAACTTTCTTCAAACAGCTCCAAGAACTTCTAATAGCCCTTAATGCAGTGAAACATTAGGACCACAGTTATGAGCCAGCAGGGCAGCAGCCAGGTCTCTCTCTCCGTATGGCTGCTTTACAAGCTGCATAAAATAAAAAACGACTCGCGCGCCCGACCATCAACACATGGCTGGACAGAGCCAAAAAATGTGTTTTGCAGCAGGATTGTAAAAAAAAAAAAAAAAGACTTTGGTGTCGACATCAGCAGGTGCTCACTCTGGGCCCTGTGCAGCCGACCTTTAGCACCAATTATCTTCCAGGTGAACGTGAGGCCCGAGGTGGCTGCACACTTTTTGATCTGAGATCGCGTGGAGAAGGCTCCGCGTGTGAGATGAATGATGAAGTCACTCCTGCAGAGGACAAAATGTTCAATGACCTCCTTAAAAAGTATTAAACTTTAGTTGGATTTGAGGCTCCAAGAAAAGTTTGCCTCTTTGGATTCTCCTCGACAACTTCGTTTCAAAGCAGTTCTACCAGTATGAACTCACTCCTCAGGGTGCTGCTGTAACTCGGGCTGAAAGTAGAACTGCAGTCATTTTGGTTTTGTTTTGTCATTATTCACAGTCAAACACGGTGTAGTGCTGGGATGTTATGAAATATGGAATAAAACATTTCTCTCATAAATGGGGAAACAAACTCGAGCACCTGTAGCTGTTTTAGTATATCACCTAAAAGACTCCTTTTCTTGCCACACTATTTTTTATTATAATCTTTTGAATTCCTTCAAGCTTGTTGGAAGAAGTGCATTTTATTAATAAAAGGCATATTGATGAAGTAGAATGTTTAAAAGAAGCCCTTTCGATGACTTTTTGGCAGTAGCTCTCATTTCACAAGTAAGCTGATTTGGTTTTATTTACCTCAGTGTGGATGTGACCAAAACTGAAACCAATAACAGTTTCAAATTAAAATAGGTTTATAAAACTGATGTAATCACTGCTGGTTATTGAACTGGTTAGCAGATATTAGCTTATGTAGCATGTGGTACCTAATGTAATAAGGATTGCCTTATTGATGGCTTTTATAAATAGTTTATAGATAGTTAATTAATCTGTAAACTTTTTAGAAATCATTAATAACTGTTTATCATGCATTTATTAAGGATGGGAAAAAGATAACTGTCTGGTTTCTCGTGAGCCAATTCTTTTATTTTACATCTAATATTAAACATTTCAGACTTTAGTTTTCTACTTTGTAAGCTCAATAATGTATTGGAAACACATATATTACATATAATATTACTGCATTATACATATTTAAGTGGAAGACATTAGGTACATTATTAATGACTAATAGGCTTGTATAAATGTCATAAGGGAGCCTTATTGTAAAGTAAAAAATACACTATTTGTAAGTTATAAATAGTGTATTTTTTACTTTACAATAAGGCTTCCTTATAGCATTTATACATGTTATAAGCTATTTATAAGCCATCTATAAGGGGAACCTTATTGTAAAGTAGTACCCATATTGTTAGAGTGTAGCACTCTGCTGAGTCATGCTACAAATTAGCACAAATTATAAAATTTTACAAATTGGTTTTGCCTCTAATTAATGTAAAGTTTACACAGTGTAAAACAATATTGTATATTTAACTAATTTTAGGTTTCTATTAGACCAACCTGACCGCAAATGGTGGTCACACCACACCGGATACTGACTTTTAAATACTAATAGTTTGTAAAGATCTGGTGTTTTTCAAGAGAAATAAAAGAAAATGTAAAAAAAAATAATAAATTAATTAATTAATTAATTAAAAAAGGCCTAAAGTTAATTAGTTATAGATGTACCAATAATTAGTTTCTGCAAGTTTCATTAAAATCCATCCAGTGGTTGATGAAATACTGAGGTAACAGACACGGGCAAATACATTATCATCCATCTGTGCCTTCTGGCAGAGGAAAGAGGTGTTTGAAGCCAAACACTTGTATCCTCCATCTTTGAGCTGCTCTGATGCAAAGTGAAGCTAAAAAAAAAATACTGCAGCCCTTTTTCCCATAAAACCGCGGAGCCAAGTTAAGTTCTGGTAAAATCAATTATTCGGTATCGATTCCACTCCAATGCGTCACAGTGGAGAAGATGAAGATAAAAGAGGAGCCGACAGGTAAGGGAGGAGACGAAGGCACTGAAAAGTCCATATTTTGTCCCTTCTTGTTCTGTCAGCAGTTTTATTCATTCATTATATTCTGAGGTTTGTGAAACACTGAGCAGATTTAAAGCAAATCTCTAAGCCTTTAAAAGTGAAACAGTAGCTCACAGGATGTTTGGTGCTGCAGCTTTCAGCCATTTTTCTCCTTCAGGCCCCACTTTTCTGACATTAGAGTAGCCACACGTCAACGACTTTCTTAAAAAATACTAAGGCTATCAAACAAAAAACATTTAATAAAGCTAAAAGATGAAAAGAGACTCAAACACCCATCTCTTTTTTTTTTTTTGCCTCTTTGAAAGCCTCCACCTGATTTAAGCAAAGAAGCTCTTTAATGGCTGCATCTCGTTGACCTCTGGCAAGCTTTAGTGTCCAAAGCCAATACCCATCAGCCCCCTCTCTCTCTCCCGGCTGGTTGAGGAAGATCAATAATGAGATGAGATAAAAGGCAATGAGCGACTATTGCAGATTACATGGAGCTATTATAGAAACTCCAGGAGGAGAAAGAGGTGGATGATGCAGATCTGTAGACAACATATCTGCTTTGTCTTTTTTCAAGGAGATAAAATTTACATGAAACATCTTAATACCTTTAAAAACATTAAACACCATTGAATACTTATTGATAAAATTATAATGCTGAGGATCTTAAGCAGTCTTAATACTACATGTTGTGGGTGAGATTCTTCTGTTAAACTGTGAAATTTTAGAGGTTGAAGTCTTAATCCACTTTTCTCTTGGCCTGGCTGTTAGCTCATTAAACTGTTTTCTTTAAACTGAGGTCGCTCAAACTGCTGAACCAGAATTATTTGGATGTTTCTCAGACATGATTTATTTTTTACACTGTAAATTCTGAGTTTCATCAGTTAATTTGGAGTAAAAGACAAAAAAATGTTAACATTTTGTTTTTACTGGAACAACTATCAAAAAATATTTCCTCTAAATATTGGTATTCCTGAGTTCAGATGGTTCAACAGGCTGGTGGATTCTGAGGACTGAAGGACTTCATGTCCTCTAGAACTGGATGAGAGCCTCTAACACCTGCTGAGTCCTCTGAGCTGAAGGTCCACAGTGAGCTGCTGACGAAGGCTCAACCTTCAACTTTGTCTCCAATTTTTTCCAAGTTCTGTTTTGCTGCAAAATAGGTTAAAATCTAAAAGATAAATGCGCACGGAGAACATTACTTTTTGTATTGAGTGATAGCTCAGAAGGATAAGAAAGAGACTAGAGCTCAGCAGGTTGTAGGTTCAAGACCTGCTCCCTGTAGGTAGGTTAAGCTGTTTTTTTTTTACCCTTTTTAGAGCTAAAAGCAGTAAGATGCCTTCTGGGATTGACCCTGCAACCTATAGATCACAGTAGTAGCCAGTCTTCTTACTGGCTACGCCACACTTTCTTCTAACTATCATGCTTTTTTTAAAAACTTGTCTCTTGTTTCTGGATGTTTGGACGTCGGGACAACTCGACTGTCTGAGGACTGAAAGTTTGGGAGGAAAAACCTTCGTCTGAACCACTTCAGAGGCTCAGGAGGTCCTGAAACATCAGAGCGGAGGAGACTGAGGCCTGAACACATCGGGCTTCTTTACTCTCATCTGAACTTCAGGATCTGCTTCACTCAGGAGATCAGAACCTCCTCACAACTCATCCACTGAACTTTGAGCTGCTTTTCTGGAAGATTCAGGTTTTACACATCAGCTCTGAAGAACTTCAGCTCCAAACTTTGATTTTCATCTGGACACAGTTCTGAATCCTGCTTTCATTACTTCAATCAACACTAAAAACTAATTATTGATTTTTTTTTTTTTTATCTGGTTGTTTTTTGACAGGAGTCAGGTATGCACTGCTACTTTTACTGAAGTTTATTCTAGACAGTTCCATTGTAGCTGTTTGCTGCCATCTAGTGGTTCGAACACTTTAACACATCATGTTTGGTTTGTTGCATCCATCCTTTTAGTGGCTAACAGTTTTACATGGATCCATAACAAAATTCATGTTGACATTTAATTAATTATTTTTTGCACAGCCTCCATCCAGCAAGTTGACGTTTCCTCGTCCATCTTCCACACAGTGTTTGGACTTTGTCTTCCTGCTGTCACACATCTTGAGTGATCACATCTTTTAATAGATGTGCTGGAGACATTTGTGTCAGCTGCTTTGACACAGACATTGTATTTTTTTTTTCCATGAGCAGTCCATAAAAGCACGCAGTAAAGCCTTCTGACGCTGAACACTGAGCTATTGTTAGTGTCATTCTTCAGATGACAGAGGCGGGTGTTAGCAGCCAGACAAAACAGTGACACGTGAAGGAGGCAGGAGAATGATTAGCGTGACGATGTCATCAGCCGTTTATGTTTTGTACGCCTTTAGTTTTAGATGAAAGAATGAAGGAAAAACATAACACAGTCTAAGATTTCCACCACTTTTCTGCTTTTCATTTTTTTGTCTACTTGTTTATCGTTCAGTTTAGTTTACGGTCTTAGCCATGTCACATGGATCTATTTAAACATTTTGGGATGTGATTCAAGTGGAGCACCTGTTGTTGTCCCCTCAGCCCCCCCTGCCTTTTCACCTTTCTTTTTTTAATTCATCACCAGCTAAGCTTTGTGAAACATGAAGTCAAATACAGATCTGAAACATCAAAAATGGAAACAGCATCAGTTTATTCATTCTTTGTCTGAAGGTCTCATAACAAAACCAAATATTAAAAAAAAAAATAAGCGGTTTTCACTAATCCAAAGCTTTAGATGCTTTGAGTCTTTCCACTGAAAATAACTAAACATCAGGTATCCTCCAGCTAAATGTTCTTTCTTATTTGTTAGAAATTAAAAAATATTTCCAGCTTTTAGATGATCCTCTTCTCTGACTACAGCTTTTCACTGTGCTCCACCGCCTGTATCAAACATCTTCTTGCGGCCCTCCATGCCTGACATGGCCTCCACGTTCTTACGCCAGTCGCCCACTTCAGAGGTGAGCACCTGGGACAAAAAATAATGGATTTTACTACAGTAGCCAGTTTCTGGCCTCTGAAGCAGATTTAAACAACCACACAAGTAATACACGTATGTGATGCTGGATTTAGTACCTTGTCCTGTTTGACGTCTTCCTTCTTCACAGATTTAAGATTGGCCCTCAGGTCCATGGAGCCCTTGTGTTTGGAGCCCAGAAGGGCTCTCATCATCTCATCTGCAGATACCCTCACCTTCCTCAGTGCGGGCTTTTTGAACTTCCCGCCAAGGTCCTGTACTTTCAGCTTCAGCTCATGAATCTAACAGGAACAAAACAGCCTTTTTACTGCACTTTTACTTGCACCTGGTTGAAGCTTTAATTAAACCCAGTAAAATATTTGTTTTAAACATGCATGTGCCAAACTCAGACTTACGTCTTTGTTGTGCTTGATCACCTTATGCTCACAGTCGTACCTCTCCTCGTCTACTATGTCAATTTTCTCATGCAGCTGTTTGCACAGTTTCTAAAAAGACACATTTCAAACGTTTCAATATCATTTCTGCTGTTTAAAAAGAAAAACCTCCTCAACAAGCCTTACTTGTAGCTCATCCAGTGACAAACCAGACAGCTGCAGTGGGGGCAGCTTCTCCCCCAGGTAACGGACTTTCTCCTCCTCCCGCTCCTGCCTCTCCTTCTCCAGGTCATCACATGCTCGTTGGAGGAGCAACATCTGATTAAAAACAGGTTGAAGTCAGATATGGATCGTTTGTATCATTGGAAAGTCCCCGACTGGAAAAAAAAAAAAAAGACTGAAATTGCTTACTTTGAGGGAGAGCTTGCGGGAAGCCGAAATCTTTGACTTCGGCTGTGGAAAACAGATAATGTCAATGTATTTTCAGAATAGGACAGATTAACAAACGATCACAAAAAGCAATATTTGATTAGTTCTTTGTTGCAATGATTTTTGTCAATATATACTGAAAATCTTTTATTTTTCCTTAAATTGTGACAAATTTTTTATGTACTATAAAAATCTTGCCAAACTGCTTATTTTATTTTTGACTCTTGTTTGGTGTCATTTATTTAATTGGATGATTAAAGTCTAAGGAAACAAGACATGTTGGCAATTTAACATTTATTCATTTAACAAATGTGGGTCTCTGTGGCATGTGGAAGAACCATACACAGCCACAACATATCCATTCCATTATTTACTCCCAAAGGTGTTATTTTGGAAAACAGAGTCTGGTCCTATAGCAGAACTATGTTTCAACTTGTAGAAAAGATTTTTTTTTTATTTGTTAAAGGGGAAATAAACAGTTTTATAATTGTATAATCTCTATAACAAATAATAATAAATCAAACACATCTATGTTTCTTGGGAATGCCTTGGGATTCCCCCAGACAAGCTGGCCCAAGTGGCTGGGGAGGGTCTCTCTGCTGCCCCTGTGACCCTTAATAGTAATGGTAATAGTTCCCTTCCCCTGACAAGTGAAAGAAAACGGACAGACGGACATTTTTCTTTTTGTTTCATGCTTCAAAAATCACAAACAGCAGGTACTGATGTTATTTTAACTTAGATGTATCAGAAATATTAAAATCCAACTTGATCAAACAGTATTGCTAAAACCAAACTGATTCCTAAACTATTTTTAAGTTAAACTTGCCCCAACATAATTAGTTGAAGCACAACTCTATAAGTTGTTTTATGCAAAGTAAAAATGCATTTAAAAACTAAGTGGCCGACTTGTTACCACTTCCAGCAGCCACATATAAAACGATAAGGCTTTATTAATAGGATGAAGTCAAGTGGAAAGCTCTCAACAATGCTGATACCAGCTTTGACAGATAACACGGCCACATCATTGCCATGTCTGTGAGGACAATGTGTCCTCTGTCCGAGCATGGAGGATTAACACAGCGGAACATAACTGGCTCACCTTATCCCCCTTGGGATTCATGGCTGCGTGTCTGTGGAGCTCCTGAAACAGCATGGAGGGACAAATAAGACCAAAAATGGAGAAAATATATAAAATACATAAAAATACATGAAAAAAAAATATTACCTCACTCAACCTGTATTCACAAAATCAAACACCTGAGGAAAGACGTGCATATTAATGATATTTTAGAATGACGTTCTAAAATGGATATGTTGATTAAAAATTCCAGGAAGTAATGGAAGTAGTTTTTCAATATTGGATCAGAAATATAAGATAAATATCTGCAAGAATAGTTCAGCATCCATTAAAACCAGAACACAAAGACGGGTTGTTTTAAACTTGAACTGAAACCTACTTTTTTTAAACACACCGCAAATCAATTTTACCTGAAAAAGGATGTCTGCGGAGGTGGAAGGAGTTGAACAGCAGCTGCCCGCAGACAATGGATGGCCTTTTATATGAGGGGGGTGGTGAGTAGGCAGCAGATATATAACCTTTGGTTTGAAGAATGTGCTGGCAGGAGACCAGATATGGAATCCCACCTCCCTGAAGCAGTGACACCATGTCAGGGTGGGGTATAATTATCCTGCATGAGCATGCACTTAATAGTATTGTGTAGATTTTGACTATTTGTGTAAAAAAATGTCAATTGATTACATTTCAATTTATATAAAATGATTTACAATTTCCAGTTTTCACTAAAACAAATTAACATAACCAAACCAGCTTAGCTGAGTTTGGATTAAACTGGAGAAAGAAAAGCAAATAAAATTATTCAGATGTTGGAGCTAGAGAGGAACAGTTGTCCAAGTCATAAATGCACAGCAGATGAGCACAATGCACAACTAAAGCCTTCATGAATTGCAAAAGCTCACGATCATGTTCTAAGAATAGTTAAACCTCCTGTTTCCTTTTATAACTGGCTTTCAACTAATGTCAGCAGCTCAGTTTTACTTACATGTGAACTTTTTTTAAAGATTTTTGTGACATAAATCAAGCATGATTATTAATCATATGGGGATCTGTAAAAAAAACTGCCATAAAAAATGCTGTGAAAACACTCATGCTTTGAAAAATTGCAAGTTATACCCTAAAAATAATATTTAAAAAATGAGAATTTTAGCCACAGAATACAACACAGGACTCAGGAGAATAGTCTCAGTTGAGTCCTTTTTCTATTTCCGTTTGCTTTCAACAGTTCCTTGTCACGATGTTCAGAAGATTTCAGAACACAAGTGTTAATCTTGACCTGAGCTCTGCCACTGCTTGCAAATGGCTTCATGCACCAAGCATCAATATTCTAATCTCCCCAGCAGCTTATATTAAAACAAAGCCGGAGCGAGTGCTAAGATGTTTTTGATGAAGCAAGCATTATCTGCAGGATTGTCTTCTCTGTGGTAAACCTCTGCTAACATGAGTTGGAAGGGGCTTTTCTGAGATTAGGAAAACAAGTGTGAGGCCATGTTGGGCCGTTTGAAAGTTTGGAAGAAAAGGGGAAAAGAAGAAACATCTTTGTGTTTTGAAACAAACATCATGTTTCAACCCCCTCCTCCTACTTTTCATATATCCCTTTAATCGTTGTTACAGGCCCCTGAAGATGTTATGATTCAGCTTAATTTACCACATTTTCCACACTTTCCTTTACTTTAGCACAATTAGAGAAATAGAGAATAGAGAAAAGACCAAAAAGAAAAAAAAAAGAGATTCAGGAGGTTTTATTATTGTTGGTCTACCTGTGGTGATCAGAATATTTATAAATACTTGTGTAAGCTTCAAGTCTGATTACATTAACACTTATTCATTAGCTTCATCATAATAATGACTGGTGTGCCTCTCATTAATCATAATGCAATATTCTCTTCATATTTCCTTCCCTAAACCTGCACTGTTTATAACCACACTAATAACACACAACCAAGGGACAGCAAAGTTAAATATATTACAGGAAAACTGAAAATAACTACACCTTGAATTGTTTTCAAGTTACTTACAATCATTCTGTTCCTTAATTTGAGTCTTTTTGCTCTCCTCTCACAGCTGTTGCTGCTTGGCTAATCATCACACCTGCTTTGTGTTCAGTCGTTAACTCTCTCAGCTGAAATGATGTTAATGTTTGTGCTTCTATGTTGGGTTTGGCTGATATATACCCATTTTTTATTTGTGTTTTTAAGTATTTAATTACAAATTTTCCCTTATTGTTGTTGTTTTTTGTCTTCTGCTACTTTTACCCTAGATTTTTGATATTTCACCTGTTAAAGCTTTTAGTGATTCTTTTAGCTGTTTCTGCTTCTTTTAGATTTAATGCCTCAGTTTCAGCTTCAACAAATATCAACAAGGGGATTTATTTAGCACTTTTCGTTTTCACAGAAAAGTCAATTTATCATTAATTTAGTCTGATTTGGTTATTTAGCTTCTGACTTTGTTGTTTTTTTTTACATTGTTTTCTTTCTGATGGGAAAAAAAAGACTTTCAGGACTTTAATATGTAATTTTTCTTGAACATCTTAATTTTGAGAGCCAAAAAGCCAATTTTATGCATTTTTAAAGAGTAACTTCTGTTATAAATTACTGTAGGATTTTATCTTTATTTTTGCTGAATACACTCTTCAAAAAAACAAAACAATGAAGATACCTACTTAATTACTGTAGCAAATCACTACAACATGGTGGCCCTAAAATGTGGCCCTCTGGAAATTTTGCTTACAAGTTTAGTGTAATTTTTTTTCATAGTAAAGTTTGCAGCACTGCAGATAACTTTACCATCTCACCTCCTCCCTGCTCACACAGACCTACATAGAAACACCTTTGTTTGCACGCTCCGCACTAAGAACAGCTGACGCATGACTTCAGCCAAGCGGCCTGTTGTGACCAACCTTGACTCTGTCCTTCAATAATCCCAGCAGGGTACAGCAGGCGCCCTGCATGTAGGCCATGTTTCTCAGCACCTCACTCGGATACAAACCTGTGGCTTATTTAACCTGATTTAATATGAGTTGTAGCTTTTAGGGCTTAGTTGTTTTTGTATGGGTGAGTTGATTTGCCTCAAGTGCCCTTACAAGCTGGTGAAAGACAACACTGAAGGCATCAACTTCTCCCAATGTCATATATTCAGGGAGAATGCACAGCTGCCAGCTGAAAGGCTCAGATTACTGAGAACACACATTGACACACAAAGATTTCTCCTATATAAACTAAAAGCATCTAAATAAAAACTGGAGCCTGGTTTTGTTCATAGGGAATCAGTACAAATTTGCTTTAAACAGAAGGCTGCAGGTTTTAAAAAATACATCAACTAAATATCCATATATTTACTCTT
Source organism: Anablepsoides cearensis (assembly GCA_032275365.1). Classification (NCBI taxonomy): domain Eukaryota; kingdom Metazoa; phylum Chordata; class Actinopteri; order Cyprinodontiformes; family Rivulidae; genus Anablepsoides; species Anablepsoides cearensis. The sequence continues at coordinate 8,812,305 of JAUBOC010000063.1, forward strand.
TAGGGTTGTGATGATTTCTGTTGAGAAAAACATGTGGTTAAACAAAGTTAAACAGAGATTGGGTGATTTTACTGTTTCCAACATCATCTTGGGTTTCACTGCTGTAAATAAAGTCCAGCAGAGGGAGGTAATACCTCACATTATAGGGCCCAAGCCGGAAGCATGCATGGGATCTCTGTGCTCTGCAGCCCCCGGACAACTTTAGAGGACTTCATGGTGCCAATGTAGAAAAGATCAGTTGGTCACATGAAACATCAACAAGACATCTGGTTTTCAGCCTTTTTTTATATCACGTTAGTCACAGTAAATAAACCTTTCAGTTTACAAGCACTGCTGTGCAAAAAGAGGAAGCGTAATAATCACTATGAAACAGTTTAGGTCAGTAAAGATAAGATTAAAAATGAAGAAGCACGTGTTTCAGACATTCATCTTTTTCCATTCCCCTTTTAATATGACTCACAAATTGGATTTTTTTTCCAACAAAATCATACAGAATTGCAAATGTTATAAAATATTTGTGACAAAATAAGATTAAAAAAAACTGTGTCCTCATATTTTTTAATTGTTCACGGGTATGAACTGTGGCCAATCCAGATTGTATTTGGAGGTTTTTGTTTGTTTGTCGTTTTGTTTGTTTTTTGCAGCTTCAAAATGACTGTATTTCAACAAATGAGTCAATAACATATAAACTCCTTGGTCAATAATTAGATAAACGGACTCTTTCTACATTTTTTTAAGAGCAGTAAAGGAATGAAAACGTGGTTAGACGCGTGCTTTTATTTTGGAAGTCGTTTTCCGTTTAGCGGAGCGCCCCGGTTGCAGCTGCCTTGCTTCGCACACCCCCACAAGAAGAAGCACTTTTGTCTGGACGGAAGGGAAGGGGGGTGTTGACAGGGGGGAAAAAAGAGGGGGAGGGACACCGAATCGGTCTGACCCGGTTCAGTTTAGCCGCATATATCTTCCTGCAGGGACGGCAGAGCGGGCCGTAGAGGAGCCCCCCTATTCCCCGAGACGGAGGGAGAGAAGCGCGCGCTAGAGGGTTGCTGAGGATCGGGGCTACAAGGACAGGGTCTGCGGGACTGGGATGCAGCAGAGGGACGCCGACTTTGGAGGGACGTCGGAGCCCGGCAGGCTGGGAGGAGGATGGTGGTGATGCAGCGGGAGCAGAGCGGAGGATTCCCGCAGAGCGCGGCTCGCCGCACCGCAGAGACACACGTCAACCCCGAAACTGGATTTCCAGACAGATGCGCGAGACACTGACCGCCACCCTTCCCTCACACATCCACCCTCCGCCTCCTCACCCATTGTAATCCAGTGTGTCCACCCAGGGGGACGCACCGGTTGGTCTGACCGGACCGGACCGAAAGGGGGGTTAAAAAAAAAGATGTTGGCGCGATGCTACCGGGCCAAGCTGTCGGTGTGGGCCGCCCTGTGCGTGCTGGTGCTCTGCTGGTTTTACGCGTTCCCGGTCTACAGACACCCGAGCGACAAAGAGATCGTGCAGGAGGTGCTGAGGCAGGGGGACGTGTGGCACAAGAACCAGACCGGCATCGATGTGTACAGGTTCGACCCAAAGCCTCACATTGTTCAATTTGTTATTAATCTATGATCTGAACCTTAAAACAGCAAATGGTGCCATTTGAAAGAGTTCACTCCACTGGTTTAAATAGATTGTAATATGCAAAGTGAAATGCGGGTACTCATTCAATGTAAACAAAACAATGGGTTGAATCTGAAAACCACACACAAAAAAATAAAAATAAAATAAAATAATTATCAATCTCAAAAAGTGGGCGTCGCCATTGTTAACTTGTTTTCAGTCATTTTGGCTGAACAAACACAAATAAATGACATTCATTGGCTGCCAGGATTTCTAATTGTGTAATTGGATTTGGTTGTCCTCTTATCTATCTGACAGATCAACCTTTTTGGCTTCATCTACTTACAGATCCCATTCTCTGTTCTTTTTGGTGTTCCACAGGGATCTGTTTTGGGGCCATTGTTGTTTTTGCTTTATATGCTCCCTCTTGGTTCGATCCTGTCATCTTTTGAGGATATTTCCTATCATTGTTATGCTGATGATATTCAGTTGTACATCTCGTTCTCTCCACATGAAGTTACAAAAGTGTGTCTTTTACTACGATGTTTGGATTCTATTAAGAGCTGGATGACTGAGAGTTTTCTTCAGTTAAATGAAGAAAAAACAGAAGTTGTTATAATTTGCACCAGAAAAAAAATAATTCCAGCGATAAAGCAGATCCTTGGGCTTCTTGGCAGTCTGGCTAAATCTTCTGTTAGAAACCTTGGGATGATTTTTGATTCTGGTCTTACACTGGATCATCGTGTTAAAACTTTGGTTCGTTCTATCATCTACGAAATAAAGCAAAGCTCAGCCCCGTTGTGTCTCGTTCAGAAATGGAAAATTTTACTTCATGTTTTGGTTTCATCTCACTTAGATTATTGTAATGGACTGTATACTTGCCTCACAAAAACCTCCCTACAGTCTGTGCAGAATGCAGCTACTCTTCTAAGTTTTGTCATGCGACTCCACTAATTGGCTCCCAGTTCATTATCGAGTAAAATTTAAGATTTTGGTTTTGACTTGGCGAGCTCTGCATGGTCAGACGCCACACTACATTTCTGAACTTTTACATATTTACACTCCTGTCAGGGCTCTGGTCTTGCGATAAAGACATGCTGATTGTTCCTCGGACAAAATTAAAGACTAAAGGAGACGGAGCTTTTTCTTCTGTGGCTCCAAGGCTTTGAAACTCTCTTCCTCTGAATTTAAGATCAGCCGACTCTGTTGACTCCTTTAAAGCTCAGTTAAAAATTTACCTTTTCAAATCTGCATTTGTTTAAATTAGTTGGGTCTATTTTTATATTTTTCTTTTATTTTGTGTTGTGTTTGTTGAAACACTTTCTGATTCCTATCTTGAAATGTGCTATATAAATAAAGTTTTACTTACTTACTTACTAAAATTTGCCATTATAAAATAAAAATAAAAAAATGTTTTTGTTGGATTTCTATCCGTCCACCTATTAAGTATCATCTCAGTTACACTGTATTCTTATTTAACCCACAGTGGTGCATTGTCCCAAGCAATAATAGGACAGGGTAATCACAGATAATAATACCTGTGGAAAACACAGGCCTGCAGGCTGATGCTCATTTTCAGCTGGGTTTCTTTGGTCCTTTCCTTTTTTTTATTTTTTAGAACTTTATATGCATGTGTTGCAAAATCAACTTTTGGAACTAAACAACATACTAATGTCGGTATAACAGTGGTTCGTTCATGTTTTCAGTTAATGTGATTTGAGTATTAAAGCAGCTGTTTGGTGTCTGTCCGCTGAACATCTGCACAGGAAGCTGCTGACAGGATGCTGCGATCCCAGGCGGATGTTTGCAGTGACGAAGGAGAACTCTCCTCTGGGCAAGGTCCTGTGGTACGACGGGGAGTTTTACCACTGGCACACCGTCAACAACGAGACCCATTCAGTTTTTGTCCAAGTATGTTTCCCATTAAAGCAAGAATTTGCTGTTCAAAAATTGGAATTTATGTTTTTGGCTTGAATCAACTTTTTTTTTTTTACAACAAAAAAATCCAAACGATTCATTCTTTGCTCTGGGGGTTTAAGACTCCGTTCTGACTGCCAGATGACGTCAAACCTCTGTCCCGCTCGGCGTAATACTACACTTTTGCGGGGAGGGTGGGCTTTCGCAGAAACCCTAATGGAGGCAGAGGGGTCAGTCCACAGCCATCCTCTTAAGTGGGGAGTAGATTACTGCTACATTGTTTCAGCGTATGTGTGGAGTTGAGACTGAGGAGCGGAAACACCTTTAAAATGCTGCTGAAATCACAGAAACACAACAAATACTTCTTATTTTTACTTTTTTATGTAAAGGTTTTATTCATTGTCGCAGAAAAGTATAGAATTCTTTTAGACACAAGTTATAAGAATGATGCAGCTGAGAGTCAGATAAACTGATTTATTTTGTAAACGCTAAAGGAGGATGTACTTCCTCTTTTTTTCTCACATTTAAAAGATCAGCAATTGGTGCTTTATTAATTATCTTAGCATTTGCATTTTGGCCTCATATGAGGGTTTATGTGTTTGTGTCTGTGTGTGTGTGTACCAGAAAACAAGACCAAACCAGAAACTGATTAGCATTAGCTGTTGCTAGGAGTTTTTATGTGTGTTTAATCAGGAGAAGCGAGGCTGTGCTCAGCCTCTGAGGCTGCATATCTGCAGTAACATGTTGGTGACTGTGATGAATATCTGACCCTAATTTGAGGGGTTGGGGAGGGGGTGGGGTTGTGCATGCTCATTCATGCAGGATGGAGGGAGGTGTGGCTGAGGGAGTAAATGAAAGAAACGGGATGGAGAGGAGAAAGTGGCAAAGCGGCGTCGGAAGGGTTTGAAAATGCGACCCTGCGATTAAATTCAAATATATTTTTTTTATTATTCTTTGGAGAATGAATACATTTGTTTTTTTAGCATTTTTTGCAACAACAATTCCAATAATTTCATCATACCATTAAAATTTTTATTATATTTATGTAAATTTTGAAAATTATTTGCGAATTTTAGCTGATTTTTAAACAGTTCAGCTTTTTATTTCACAATGTTTAATACATTTTAAGATATTCAATCACATGCTAAATGGCTTTTCAGTTATATACACTGTTCAGCTTGTCTATTGCTTTACTTAGAAAAAATCTACCATTGGTCATGAAATAGATTTGATCTAATTTGACTGTGTTCAGTGTTAACCCTGTAGCATTTTTAATAGTCGCTCCAATGAGGACCTTTTCCCTTGGTTTTTGTTCCCCTCTTTTACAGCAGCTTGTAGTTACAGTATCTCCTGCATCTAAACTTTGCAACATATTCAGTTTCCGGTCTGTACTTCCTCCATGCTGCTGTGCTCTGAACACAGACGAGCGGCCGCTCTACACCGAGCTGGCACCAGCTACAGAACCGGTCAGGGCATCTGCCAGAGAATGTGCCAATTAAGGCTTTGAGGGTTAATTACTGGTTGGTGTGATGGCTCAGACGCAGCTTGTGTACATGTGGCTTTGTGGACCGAGCAGCGGGTTCTGGCTCCAAAAGCGAAACAGTTTCTAGTTTTAAAATTCAAACCGTGGATCTGAAGGTTTTTTTTTTTATTATTATTATTATTGTAATCACGACTACAGTGTTGTTTGTTTTTGACCATTATATGCACTAAATATGAAAGTTTGCAGCACTTCTCCCTTAGATAAATTGTTTGTAGGGTCCTCTGACTCAGCCCCCTCTGTTTAAAACAATAGTCTAAAAGGAAACCTTAGCCCAAAGGCATATGTGTGTGCATGTGTGTGTGTGTGTGTGTGTGTGTATTCTCATGCGAGCTCACTCCAAGGGGAATAATGAGCACAATTGTTTCCACCATCTCCTTTAATCCATGCCTCAGGCTAAAACGATACTGAGGCTAAGAAAAAAAGGACTTTCTTTCTTTTTTTATTTCTTTCTTTTTTTTTTGGCCTTTGCCTCATGAGATGCGTTGTCTTTCAACAACAGCCATTCATTATGATCTGAATGAGCTTTAATATAGATGATCACGAGGTTCAGAGCAGAGGTTGCTGGTGGTTTGTCAGTCAGCGGTGTGGAGGGTTAAATTAAGTTTTAAAAAGATAGGGATGCACCGATATGAAAATTTCAGCCGATATTGATATCCGATATAATTATTGCTGTTAAGGCCAATAACCGATATTTACAGATATTCCACAAACACACAAAATATTATACCTACATATACGCACAAATACACTTTGGTCTTTTTTTGATATTTTAATATCGGCTCAGTTTTACATATTGGGCCGATACAGATATTCTAAAAAAAAAGACCAATATCGGCCGATACCGATATTAATGCTGATATATCGTGCTGTTGAAGACTAAAAGTAAGGAGTAAAACGTAATGTCATGCAAACACAAACTTGACTAAAACCTCCCTCATGATTGAAAGTTTTGTGTATTTAATTCAAGTCAAAAACATCTGAATATTTTGGTTGGTGCATCAAACAGGATTGTTGTTATACATATACTTTAAAGTGCCTGTGACACGCCTATCCGTCGAATATAAAAAGTCAAAGAAAACACATTTTAATATAAGAAACCTTGCATAAAACATGATTTTACCCATTTGGTCACAAAAATGACATATTTTCTTTTGAACTTGGCTCAGCCAAAGTGAAACAGGAAGTGACATCAAAGGGGAACTCTTTAAGAAAGAAAA
>JAUBOC010000063.1:8822265-8842186 GCA_032275365.1 Anablepsoides cearensis
AATTTGACTCAAATTAAGTCAAAAATTTCTGCCAATGGAGTAAGACAATTTTACTTGGTAAGATTCTTGAAATACTTGATTTGACTCAATTTTTTTTATTTCCAGAATCTTACCAAGTAAAATTTTCTTACTCCATTGGCAGAAATTTTTGACTTAATTTGAGTCAAATGTAATATTCTTACACAATCAGTTCTTGTTTAGTAAATCAGTCTAAAAACAAGATCAAAAAGACTTTTTGGCTGGATATAAGGTTTTAAAACTTGGTTAGAAAGAGCCAAAGCAGTGCACTGCTTTGGCTCAGCCAGTCAACAGGCAGCAGTTTGCTAACGGCAAAATCGTAAGCATGCATCACCCAGGTTAACCCACTTATAACCACTGTGTGGTTCTGAAAGTGTGGCTGAAACAGGAAATGGAGACACTTTTGGCTGAGGTCGGTTGAACCCAGTTGAAAGCGGGGTGTTAACTGTTTCCACACCCTGTTTTAGAGTTACCCTCACTTGTCTGTATCTTTGCGTTGCAGATACCAAAACCTTCTGTGGTCCAGAAAAGCTTTTGTGGACAGTATGAAGGTCTACGGCTCCAGCTACATCTACATGCCGGCGTTTTCCATGAAGCCTGGCACCGACCCGTCACTGCGAGCGTATTACGCGCTGTCGGACGCCTCCTCCGACCTCACCATGCTCTTTGCGAACCCGGAGTTCCTGCGCTCGGTGGGCAAGTTCTGGAAAGGCCACGGCATTCACGCCAAGCGCCTCTCCACGGGGCTGTTCCTGGTCAGCCTGGCCCTGGGGCTGTGCGAGGAGGTGACCACCTACGGCTTCTGGCCCTTTTCTGTGGGCCTGGACGAGCAGCCCATCAGCCACCATTACTATGACAACATCCTGCCCTACAAGTGGTTCCACGCCATGCCCGAGGAGTTCGTCCAGCTCTGGCACCTGCACAAAAGCGGCGCGCTGCGCATGAGAGTGGGGCGCTGCCTCCCGCAGACAGGAGGAAGCTAGAGAGCGCCCCCCCCGGAGGACCGAAGCTATCAGGGTTTCAGGTGGAGAAAATGAAGCGGCGCACGTTTCCTGTGAGGATTCCCTGTGCTGTATCTCTCTCTGTTCAATTTCCCGTTGTTCTCCAAACTGATCCCTGATTTTTAAAAGAATGTCGTCCTCAGATAACACATGGATACACGCCTGGAAAGTACGCTTACGTTCCCCAAAACCTTGCCATGCGTCTGCACTTGTTTTTGAACTTCTTGTTTTTTCTTTTATTGGAAGAATCGACTGTGAAAGGATGCACTTGTAAAGAGATGGATTGAAAGAGCAAAGGGGAAACAGTAAAACCTATGGAAGGCTGTTGAACTGTTAGGAACAAGGGAGAGAGGAAAAATACTATGTTTTTTATGGCTTCAATAGGAATGGAAGTAAAAGGGAGCAAAAATGTGGCGGGGATGTGATTTATCTCTTTGCTTTTCTACATCCAATGGCTTGATTGGCATTCTCTGTAGTGCCAAATAGCTTTAGTTGTTTAGCTATTACGAAACTGATTCTTGAGAACTCCATCCCTTAGAATGTGTTGCATTTGAACCCTTTACCGAAAAAAAGGGAAAAACTGCACCCTGGTGTCATTATTGTTTTTGTATTGCCAAATGTAAGGTTTCAGGTGTATGGTAATTATTATTTTTTTATTATTCATCACGGGATCAGCGTTGTTGGTGTCAATACTCAGAAAAGAACACTTCCTGCCAACAAAGAGAACAGAAAATCATACATACCTCACAGTTTTATTTCCCCTTTTCCTAGCTTACTCTTTGGTACAACTCCGACACAAGCGAGCTCTTTAGTTAATACCACAGCCTGCTGGAAGTCATCTTCTGGTAACCGTGCTATATTTGTCAAGCGCCAAGCCAGGGGAACAATGGACTCTTTGATACCGCCTTGCACAGTACTTGTGCGACACTTACTGAAAGAAGAGTTAGTGACAGACAAAAGGGAGTCTGTGTCACAAAGTGGCATTTTACTCAACGCTGTTTCTTTTTTTCTCGTTAGATGTAGAACACCTTATCGGGTAAATTGTGATTTTTTTTTTTTTTTTGTTTGCCTTATTATTTGCACAAGAAGAAAAAACTTTCACTCGTGTAAAAGCCAACACAACTCTGAATTTCTTTTTGTTTTGTTTTTGTACTTGAAAGTGTTGTAGATTGAGAACAATGTGATTTATTTAAAGAAATTTGTTCTTAAAAATGTTACTTTAAAGTGTGAGGAAAAAAATACCGTGCCGTGCTGCTTATGGTACTTTGGAAATAGCGGTCATGCACCCCAACTGTCAGACATAAGTTCATATGTTAGTGCTTTATGTCCAGTCTGTTACTCTGAACAAGGTCCAGTGCCTTTTTTTAACATTAACTGAAGGAGAATTTAATGTTTTGTGAGTTTTCCCAATAATGTGGCTTCTGTGATTTGATTCTTTTGTCAGTAATGTAAAGAGAGAAAAGAAAAACAGCATGATAATACGAAGTCGGTTTTGTTTTTTGAGGGGAAAACTTTAATTTCGTCCAGTCAGCGGTATTACTAATGCTTTTTCCATCATAAAATACAAGCTTTCCTCATAGTTTGGTGAAACAGTTCACTCCCTTTCACCCACATTACCATCGTCAGTCTCTTGTTATATAATCTCATTGGTTTGTTTTAGTGAAGGCATATACGTCCATTTTAAATGTAAGCTGATCATTTACTCGCCTGAATCCCACCAGCTGTCCTCCATTTATTCATCAAGCAAATTTGAGAATAAAAGACAGAATAAAAACACACAGGCTGTTATAAACTGGTCAAACTTGGTTGCAACAAATGGAGCAATGGAGGTTTAAATCCCCGCCGTGCCCACGTGCCGTGGTGTCCTTGAGCACATCCCGTAACATCCAGCCGCTCCCCGGGTGCAGAGCACAAATTTCACCCTTGCATGGGAACATGCACTGATGACAAATAAGGCACCTGCATCTTTACCTCAATAAAAGACTAAAAAAAAAAAGAATAATTTGGAGGATGAATTGACACAGTTGTGTTTAAATCTGGGGATCGGACGTACGGTGAATGTAGCATTATTTATTGTTAGTGTTTGTATAAAAAACAGTTAAGTTGAATATCTACACCTTGTTGTTTGAATGCGACAAAAAGTTTGCAAAAAAAAAAATCTGAATATCTGACTAAGGCAACTCAGGCAAACTACATTGTGTTTATTTTTATTTTGAGTGAGTAGTATCGTTAAACCTCACCTTTTAAGAAACTGTCATGAATACATGAATTTCTTTTAAAAAAAAAATAAGTATTTTAAATCTCATGAAAGTCAGCCGTGTGTTAATTTAGGTGATTTTGTTCCAATAAGTGCTCATAATGTTTTAACTCAGTGTATTCTGCTTTTCATAGTCATGTTTTATTTGCACTTTTGTTTTTGTCATCTACTGACCAGTATTGTGAATGAATGATCTGTGACTATTTAAATGGTTTGTAAGCATGAAGATGTATAAACGTGGATGTACTTTACATGTGCTTTTTTTACTCATTTGTTCATAACACGCCTGTCAAGTGAAAAGAACTAACTGCAAAGCTGATGTTTTTTTTTTTTTTTTTTTTTTTTTTTTTTTTTTTTTTTTTTTTTTTTTTTTGTGGAAGCTGAAGTGAAAATTGTAAATAATGATCTGCTGTTGTTAGTTTTAGATTTTTGTTTCAAAATAGTGAAGGAAAAAAAATCCACTTCGAGGAGCTCAGATCCAAATAAACTGCAGGTACGTCTGCAACAAAACAGATTTTAATCTCATTGTGTGTGACTCTTACTTGATATTTGTTTAAGGCTGGGGTTAAGAACAGTGTTTATTTTTTAATTAGTACAGTGCAAATAATAGTTGGCAGCACAAATCCACACAATCCATCACTGAATCTCTGACAAACAGTTTTTTTTCAAATAAATAGGGATTAAAGCCACTTTTTGTTTGATTAAGTCTCCCTCCAACACCCCTCATGCAAAAGAAAGAACACAAAATGTGAAAGTTAATTACAACTAGTCATTTGAGGGCCATTTAAAACCTACAGTAAATGTTTTTTACTTGACACAGACAGACTCTGAAAAGGAATAAAGCCACTATTTGGACCACTCTGATTTTTTCACTTCCTATTGTTATTTGAGTCATTCATTGTGAAAAACTCACACTTAAGCTTGTAGTAAAAGCAAGAGTTCTTATTTAAAACAAACTGAACTGACTGAATGCAACACCTAAATGTATCTGTAAGCAACTCATAAGGTCAAAAGAATGGAAACTTCTAGACAAGATCCAGTCAAGAGAAACCACATAAATGTGTGATTCCATTCAAAATAGTTTTATTTTCAGAGCTGTACCATGTGTTATTTATAGAAGCCCATTTCCTCCATAAGAAAAAAATTAAAGCCCAACAGGAAGTCATAATTTCGACTTTAAAAGTCGAAATTATGACTTTTATTCTCGTAAGTCATAATTTCAACTTTGAAATCGTAGCTACGATTTCAAAGTCAAAATTATGACTTATTCTCGTAATTACGACTTTTAAAGTTGAAATTATGACTTATTCTCGTAATTACGACTTTTAAAGTCGAAATTATGACTTTTATTCTTGTAAGTAGCTACGATTTAAAAGTTAAAATTATGACTTTTATTCTCGTAATTACGACTTTAAAAGTCGAAATTATGACTTCCTGTTGGGCTTTTATCTTTTCTTTCATGGCGGAAATGGGCTTTGATAGTTATTTATATGAGTCCTGCTAAAAAAAGAATATAAAACTGCAACCAGATGCAGATTCTTTTATAAATGTGCAGAAATGTGTGCTGAAAAGGCGTTCCATAAACACTGTCAGCCTCTGTCGGACCGTATCTGCTCGCCACAGCCATGTCTGAGTCTCTGTAGGGGTTTAATTGTTAAAAAATATGTTATAGGAGGAGCTGCACAGCTGTGACTTAGGCTGGAATCCTTCAGCGTCACATGAGCCAGATTTATGATCCAGGCCCGGTCGGTGAGCCGGGCCTTAAATGGCTTTTCTGGCCTGAAAGCCAAAGATAAGGAGGTTTTTAATTGCAGAAGTTTAACACTTTAAACGTATTCTTGTATATTAGTTAGGTCCTACATCAATTCCACTTTGAGTTATTATTTTTGTTTATCAGGATGACGCAAGGTCCATAAACAGTTGTGATGTAATGGACCACAACCTCAGAGGATGAATGTGATTACTTTGATGAGGTCTGGATTTCTCCTTTGGCTTCAGGCTCACTTACTTCATAAATTATTGTTTCAATTAAAGGATTCTCTCTAATGTACAGAGATTAGTCCTCTCAGGAAGATGGATGCCACACACCATGATTATTTCACTTTGCCCCTGGTGCCACCATCGAATTGATTTGGCACAAAATTGGAAAAAAATAATTAACACCACATTAATGGGGAAGCTATCATTTATAGCTCTCTGTGGTCTGAGAGCTGGTTGTTCTTGAAAGAACTGGTCAGGTTGTCGTTTTGTCTTTCTTATATCACCTTCGGGGGATTGGAAAAACATTCTTTCAGTGATTGGAAAAACGGTTTTTAATCAATATTTATCAAAAGCCTTTTTTTATCACAACCCATCAGGATTCACCTCCTGAATGAGTTACTGTTTCAAAGCTCTTCTGATGTCTGTGTAAGAAGAAAAAGAAAAAAAAAAACATTTGTAGCCACTGAGAGTTCTGTGGGGATTCACGCCCCAGCTGTGAGCCACTGTAAATATTATTTTGGATGGTCAGATCACCTCCTTAAAGGCAGTAATGAAAGACTGAGCAGTCCTGAGTGGCTATTACAGGCTAAATATGGCCCTTATAACAGCTCTGATGCTCTCCGCTCCATCAGATAGCTCCTCATCTTTAGTTATTTAAGGTGTAGCGCGACAGATGAGACATTTAAATGTGATGACATAAACTAGTAAATAAAAAGTACAATAATTAAGTACCTAATACTGTTCTTTTAGCATTTTTTCATAAAGTAAACTGGGTATGACAATAATTTTACTCTTGACGTGCCATTTTTTATGGTTAATTTAAGTTTTTGTATTAAATGAACACTGTGTAACCTGGAAAAACAAAACAAAAAAATCCTGTTTTATAACTAAATTTGCATGTAATCATCATTAAAATCTGGCACAGAGTTTTCTTTGTTCTTTTACATCTGCTGTTTCTGCGTTATCACTCCCATCAGTGTTCAGGACAGTGGGTTTAAATAATTATACGTTGCATTTCCTTATTTAATGCCGGAATAATGAGGGAGAGGCAAGAGGTATACGTTAGCAGCCCACAGTTTCTAATCATTTATGCAACTTGTTAAAAATAAAAGGTGTATTTTCAAAGAAATAGCTTTAAATCTTTAAGAACTGAGACATTTTAAAAGCTGTGATTAGGCAAATGGAGCATGCACCAGAAAATAAAAAAAAACAGACTGAGCTCAATATAGTTTGTCTTGTTGCTGAGTTAGAGGGAAATACAAATAAGAAGTGCAAAAATAAAAAAAGCAAAAACAGAAAAATAGGAACTATTTGTCTGGCTTTATGTTCCAGTTTTCTCCCTGATGCCACTTTTTCCCCTACATCCAATTCATAATGTAGCACATCGCCAAGACAGCAAAGGAGGGGAGGGATGGAGGGATGGGGGGGGGGGGGTTTGTGGGATGCTTTCCAATCGACGGAGGGTAATTTGGAGATTGCCCATGTGGCACGTCAAAATAGAGCAGAAGGAGGTGAGATTTACAGGCTGCGGTACAACTCGAGCCACTTTGGAAATTCACTGATCTGAACAAACGGCAAAACCGTGGAGACGTGAATAGAGTTGTCCACGCAGAAAATAATCTGTCAGGTCCTCTGTGGGGAAAGATTTTTTTTTTTACGAAGGAATCAAAACAGACACGAGTGAAAGGTGCTTGGTCAGATCTGTGGACTAAATATATTCTGTTCAAGTGGCTTTTTCTAATGTTCTACTAACCTCCAGACTATCTCTGTTTCCTATTAGTAATCATCACACCTGTTCTTACTCAGTAATCACCCTCCCCACTCTATATCCTCCCTGGTTTATATTAAAACTAAAAGCAGCACAATGGGACCTGATAGTCCCATGAGATTTACACTTTACTTACTGTTTGAGTTTCTGTCAAAAATAGATAAATAAATATGAATAAATCTTTGCATCCGTTAACACATAAAAAGCTTTTGGGGTATTTGAAACTGCCTCATCACGCTACCACCAAGGAGATATGCAGGCTCCTGAACTAGTTCCTGTTAAAAAAATGCAGCACATGTGATGCAGTTAGATTTCCTTTTTTAATGTCTTGTTTTGTGGTATTTTATCAATACTGACACCTCCTGTTTTGGAAGAGAACTGCATTAAAGCCTGTTTATTTTGAGGGCATGATCGAGGCATTAGAATAATGCTAATGGCTACCATAAAAATGTTCGTACTAAAAACCCAACCTGCAAACATCGTCAGAAGTTGTTCCTTTCAGATTAGGATTCAGTTTTGGGCTCAGAGAGGCTGAGGCAGTCATGCGTATCTTTTAAAAGTCACATTCACAGTTTGTCTGTGTTCTGTCTCGTGGCAGATCATGGGTCACAAGATCAGCTGCAAAGCAGGAACAATCTTATCAATCTTTGTTGAGTCTTTGCTTTGTACTCAAAAATGTGTCATTCTGAACCAGAGTCGCTGAGCAGAGATAAATATGTAAATATCAACTTTGATATTCACGTTTCAACCAGATGAGGTCAAATTTACACACAGAAAATCTGTTTTTAATTATTATCATTATTAGTGTGCATTTTATTCTCATAATGTTTGTGTTTTGTGTTTTGTTCCAAATGAGTGGTGTTTAAAGTACCTCAAAGTGATACTTGAGTAAAAGTACAAGTATCTTACCATAAAATTACTAATGTAAAAGTTAAAGTATCCTCTAAGAATATTACTTGAGTAAAAGTCTTAAAAGTATCTAATATATTTTGTACTTAAGTATCAAATTTCTGACATAAAATGTACTTATGTTGAAAGTGAAAATAAAAGTATTGAGTAAAACTGAGTGGCTAGATTTTCTAAAATGAATTATTGGGAGGTAATACTCTCAAAAAACATTTGTATAAAGGCCAAAATGACTGTAATGTCATAATAAAATGTTAATTTAGGATGCACTATACCTGTTTCAGCTTGCATACATATAAACGGTTTATACTTCTCAATCCAGGAGGCACAGTTTATCAGGATAATATATATTTTTTAACAACAACAAGCTATAATTAAATAGGAGTAAGGACTTTCTACTTCTTATCTTTTTTAAAAAGGTAAGAAAAAAGTACAGATAATTGTGTACAAATGTAAGGAGTAGAAGTAAAAAGTAGGCAGAAAAATAATTACTCAAGTAAAGTACAGATAGACAGTAGCAAAGTATTTGTACTTAGTTAGTTTACAACTCTGCAAATGAGAACACGAGGACCAAAAGATTCTGAAGTTGGTTAAAAAGAAAAAGTAAAAACACAAAGCAACACTAAGCTGTGAAATATAAGAACAAATAAGAGTAAAAACTTGGATTAGTAGATTCACTGACTGCCTGCAGCTGTTTAACCTCAGCTCTGTGCTTCAGCAGCCAAAACCCACGTTTCCTGTTTATGTTTGGGAAGATAAACTAAAGGATTTCATGAATCCAGCTTTTGATTCTTCCACTTTTGTCAACACTTCAGCAAAGTAAGCAGCTTGTAGCTGGACCATCAGAAAGGGACATTTTGCTTTGGCCTGCTGTTTCCTCTCCAAAGACTTAAAAAAAAGAACAGATGGGATTTGACTCTAAAAGTTGGACTCTATTGATCACATTTCTGTGTTTCAGATGATTCACTGTGAGGACAGCATGACAGCTGCTGGACACAACACTGTGCCGAGTCAGCGCACTTAAACTAATAGGCTTCAAAAACAAAACAGGCAGCTTATCGAACACTTTGCAAACCTTTATGTTAAAGGGACCCTTTAAAATGCACCGTATCTGAACAGTCCTCTCCACCTACAAATACAGATTACTTACAGATAATGTGATGTTTCTGACTCCCACACACAACACTGGGACTGGGAGCTGAAGGGCAGCTTGGAGAATAATAAAAGCAAGTGGGCTGAAAAGGTGTCTGCGAGAGGGGGGGGGGGGGGGGGTCTGCTTCTGACTGCTGAAGAGCTTTGTTCACAATTAAACCTTTTTTTCCCCTGTAGGAGGAGATAAGTGCACACTCATGCATGTGGTTCTGTTCTGTGCAAAGTCCTGCAAGTCAGGATATTTATAGTTCTCATTAGCCACATCCTGCTGCAGCGAGGGTCACAGCAGAGTGAGGGGAGAGGAGAGGAGAGGAGAGGAGGGAGACAGGCTATACAAAAAGCTTAGGATTTATCTCCCAATGACCAAAATCCTGATTTCCTTTTTGTATTTTTTTTTTTTTTTGTGCAGCCACGTTTTAAGCCCACTGGTTTGTGCTAATCAATCTGTCAGTCTGGCTGACGGATCCCAGCATGCACTGCTGCAGCAGGTGGCCAGTGGGCGCTGAGGAGTGGAGCTCGTTACGACCTCAAAATAAAAAAAAATAAATAAATAAAATAAAATAAATCTGCAGTAAAATGAATGGCAGAAAATGAAGGGGTGAGCTCAGACAGAATGTAGGCGAGCTGTCGGTGAAGGCGACACGCAGCGTGCGATCCCTCTTCACGCCGAGGATGGAGATGCTGCTGAGCTTTCGTTGGCATGGCAACGGGTATCAAACCTGATGGAGGAGGATTTTTTTTTCATTTTCCCTGAAAGAAATGTTGCACGGTTTAGCAAAATGTCACAGCAAAGGTTTAATATTTGTGTAAAATATTGTGATTTTAATCCAGTAAAACCAAAGTTTGTCTCATTTCCGTATAAGAGCAGCATCGCTAGAATCTAATTTGACCTCATTAGCTCCTTATTTAATAAAAGCAAAAATAATCCTTTTAACTCTGAGCACATGAAGCCGAACCAACCGTTGGTGTCAATACATTGGTCTGTTTCCAACAAATCATTCAGCCTGTTTCTATGGAGATTAATGAGAACTGCAGCTCTGGTTCTGCACTTCCTAATTACTTTAACTGTGTTTACACAAACAGGACCACTGTAAGACTAATACCAGGATCTGGAAATTAAATTTTCTGATATAATCTAATGGAGGCTCGGATGTATTGATTTGAAAAGAAAAATATTGTTTTTCCCCCTTTAAAAGTGAAAATCTGAGCCAACAAGAGTGAGGAATCAAAACAAAAAGGAAGTTGCTCACAGGTGTCTCAGAAACCAGACTCCACAAACTGAGGCTCAAAGTCAATCGTAGATTATTTTTCTTTCAAACATGTCCTCTATTTAGTTCATTTTCTGCCTATACTGCACATTCCCCCAACCTTATCTCCTCCCCTTTTTTTTATTATCCATGCAACCTTTCTCCCACTGCAGAAAACACATTTGAGTTGCAGCTGAAGAAATCGCCCTTTGGTTTTAGATTATATGAAGCCACAAAGCCACTGAGTTCATCTGTTCTTCATTTAAAACCAATCAGCTTCCTGGAAATGTTCAAGTTGCAGAAAAAAAAACATTGCAGCTGAGGAGTTGCAAAGTTTCAAACAAATCAAAAATAAGAAGTTTCAACACAGACATAATGTCCTGATTAGTGATTTAGGGCTTACATTTTCATACATTACTCAATCAAACATTTAAATAACTAAATCAGAAGAAAGTCATCTTTTCATCTGGCTGTCTACGGATCTGATTGGATGCAGAAACAATCCTCACAGAAACTCAAACATTACAGGAAATTGGGTTAAGAAGAGGCAAAAAGCCATCCCTTTAAGGGTTTAATAATATTCTTCATGTGCAAAAAGCTTTTTGTTCTTGATGATGCTGAGGTGGAATGTGTTAATGGGCTTGGAGGCAGTATTGTCTTTTAGAAAGCTGCTTTTCACACTTCCAGAATGAACCTTTTTTTTTAATTCCAAACAGGAGTGTGAAGAGTTGATGTGTGAAAGTCCCTCAAAGCCTTTTGTCCGCCGCCGTCCTGCAGAGACAGAACTCACCGCCTTCCTGCAGTTTGTTTGCATTTTTGCATACCTGAATGCTAATGACGCTGCTGGGGGAAAAGCAGGAATTTGGAGAATTCCAGCTTTGATGCCCACCCAGCAGGTCCCACCACTGCACTGGTGAGGTTCACGATTGGTTGTTTTTAAATCAGTGTGCAGATAAGAAGGAACTGAACCAGGTCAGTGGTCCTGTGGGGGTTAATTTTACCCAGAGCTCTGCACACACACCACCCACGTCAGGGTGCTGGCACAAACCTGGGGGGTTGCTCCTAACGAGCAGAAAAGCTGCTCGCGGCTTCTCTGTCACGGTGTGTTATTTCTGTGTGGGAGCTGGTTTTGTGATCTGTAATTTATTTCAGTCCTCGTTCTGTAGTCCTGCTGGAGACCTAAAATCTTCCAGTTTGTGTTTAGGCTTCCTGTAGGCCTTCGGCTCTTATAAATGCTGCATGACCCAAGAAAAACATGCTTTTCACATAGCTATTTTAGTTTAAACCATGGGGGGAAAATGTGTCTTTCAACAGCTGAACAATATGACTTTGCAAAACTAATTAGAAGCTTCCAACAGTGAAGAGAAAAATGAACCACACAATACTAAAAATATCAAAAATGTATTTTTAAGCAGCTTCTTGGGCTTTTTAAGAAAACATAAGAGTTGAACTTAACACTGTGACTTGAGGTTTTTATTTGCATAAAAGCCACATCTGATTTTGAGACGTGACGCATGCAGCGCAAAGCGGAACAGTCTGTCCTCTGGTTATAAGCATAAAGGCCACATGATAAACAGCCGCTGCATCCTACAACACATATGGGACTCACATCCTTTGTTTGCACAGTCTCAGCTATTCTGCCTTTCACTTTGCTCCATAATTCATGTAGTTTAAAAAGAAGAAGAACCTCAGATGGATTCATTTATTCCTTTACAATCTACATCCATGCGCAGTTAATGACTGAAACGGTTTCAAAGACACTCAAAGCTCATAAGAGCTCCAACAGAAGAGCTCTTATGAAACAATAAGGCATTTATTACTTCCACGCTGTCCTGATGAGTCTCTGCAAGAGGATCCTCTGATGAACTCTGCCATCTAGTGGTCATGAATTTAATTGTTTTTTTTAATGAGAATAACAGTTTACATACAAAACAAGGCAAACAATGTTACTACAAAGTAACAGTTTTCACAGATAGAGTTACATGTTCAGCGTAATGCAAAAAATACAAAAATTTTGCACAAAAACAATAAATCAACAAAACAACAACAAAAAAAGAGTCGCTAATCAAAGTATAAAGCTGCTTTCAGATTTATTTTTAACTAAATTAAAGAGACTCAGGAATTTTTCAGGTAATTTCCCCAATGTCATAGGTTTGGATTAACTTTTACAAATCTACATTTACATTAAAAATCTAAATTTATAAACAAAAAACCATTCCCAGTAATGCTATGCTGTTTATTAAAATTTCCATTTTGAATTCGTGACAATAAATACCTAATTTTATTATTGTAAAAGCTAAAAGTGGGGTCATGTCTTGAAATACTGTAGTAAAATGGACATATCTATGGTAAAGTGTGTTTTGTTTCATTTTTCCACTCCACACCACAAGGGGGCAGCCGCATCGTGTAAACCTACCCAAAGCAAAGGATTGTGGGTATTTCTTTTCATTCAAATAGTACGTGACAGTTGCGTTGAGCGACATTTCTTGTGAGTCAGCTTATCAGATAAGAACTGTTTCAACACGAGGGAGCTTTTCTACACAGATTTAGCCTTATTTTGGAAGATTTTGTAGCTTTTTGAAGCAATATTAACTCGTAAATCGACGTACTTTCCGAGGGTAGTGGCAAAACTCGCCATAAACTTCGACTACTGTATTTTTTTTAATTCGTTTTTGTTTTTTGGACATGTGCAGAGACAATATGGATACTGCCAAGTCAAGATTTTTCAAAGCTGAGTATCTAAAAACCGGAGGATGTAAGACGAGCTGGGATGTACTTCATCATGTGTCCACAAACAGAAGCTGCGGGCCCTGCTGCTGTCTGAACGCCAAGCGAAAACACTGCCGCCGGGAGCAGAGACGGAAGGCTAAGCTCGGCGCACTTCTGATTGACACGGGCAAACCGGAGAAAAGCGAGCCCCAGGCGGACTGCTGTTGCCAGCCGCCCGTCGGCGCAATGGCGCCGAACAACACCACCCAGTATCTGATGAGTAACGTGTACGAAGACCAGAAGATCGACGAAACTCTGCCGCTTCCGCATGAGACACCAGCGCACCTCTACAGCGAGGCTCTGTCGCCCAGAAGCGTGTCCTCCGCTCTGGACTCTTACTTTGAAGCCATTCTCTCTTTTCAAATGAGGGACTTTGAGGAGCTATACGGACCCAGCTGGAATCCGGAATGAACCGGACTGGTCTACACACCTTGCTGAACTGGTCTGGCTTCATTTTCCAGTCACCACGTTTGGGGGACATGTAGAAAATAAAAAGGTGTGAAGAGTTTTGGTGTGAACATGTGCTGATTTATTTATATAGACATTTGTTGTGTTGTAGCCCGTGTCATTATGCATATGTTTGTTTTCAATGATTCATGGTTGGGCTTTATTTGTCTCACAGCGGCGCTCTCTGGACGCTGCCCGCCCGGTAGGGGGCGCTCCTGGTGGGGGTTTCTTCGTCCAGAGGAACCAAGTGCGCCTCCCCTTCGGTCTGGTCCGCATTGTAAAGTGCAGGTAAACCGGGGCAGGTATGCAGCAGCACTCTCCTTGATGACAGTAGGAGATTGTTATGCAGTTTGTGGGGCTGAGACGAAAGAGGAGAGGGAAAAAAAAAGAATGGGGGAAACGAGGTACTTTCCGCAGTCACTGACTGTTGTCTGAGCATTTTCCAGGTCACTCCCTGCCACGTCACGTGACTCGAGTGGGACGGAGCAGAAGAGCAAGGACCCGGCCTTCATAAGAGTGGCACTAGGTGACATTTACAATATTGCTCACTGACTTCTTAAGACTTAAAATTAATCAAGGAATGTTGTTCTAATTAAAAATGCAATTTTAAGAGGCTTGTCTATGTTCAATAAACGTTTCAATCTAAAACTGATCACTTGTTATTGACTTTTTTCAATTTAAATGGTCTTGGCAATTAATAATTAAATACCTACATGCATTATGTATTCAAGTTTTTCAGAGTTTCTAGTTATGAAGTGAGAAATCAGATCTGTGATAAGACTATTAGAATATTTACAAAATTAAAATCCATTAGCACAGAAACGGCACATTAAGTACCTGTGCTTTTTAAGGATTAACTGACCTGGTCAAAGTCTGAGTCCCATTGCAATTTCCAGTGTACAAGCTGATTCAAAGGTCACAGGACACCTTTTTTCAGGGTTCCCACGGGTCCTTGAAATCCTTGAAAGTTTGTGAATTTGAAAAGATGATTTCAAGGCCCTGGAAAGTTTGTAAAAACAGCAAAAAATTACACTTGTGAAGTTCTTTAGTCACATGACTGATTTTCACCATCTGTAAAAATAATAATAAAATAAAAAAAATAAACCTTACATTTGCTGGAGTGGATAACTCAGGATTACAGTAAACTGACAAGGTTTTCAACAAATAACAGCCATAGTTTTACCCGATTAGAGCAGAGTATGGTGGGTCGTTCTTTCTATGCCCAGCTGAGAGCACCACGTCCTCTCCTCCCAAACTGAGCTGCTGAACCTTCCAGGACATAATTACATGTCCATGTATTGTAGATATAAATGTAGGGAATACATTTATACCTCTAAGTTTAGTTTTTCATTGAATTTACATGATATTAAACCTGTTAATTGATAACGTTCTGTGGTAGCAGTAGGTAATTGCCATCATGCGTGGTTCTTGAATTTGAGGAAATTGGTACTGGAAAGTCCTTGAAAGGTCCTTGAATTTGATATTGACCAAGGTGTGGGAACCCTGTTTTTTAATTCAGAAAAGGGGCATCATAATCATATATATATATATATATATATATATATATATATATATACATAATATATGTATATATGTGTGTGTGTGTGTTATAATGATCTGCAGACCATGAGGCTTACTAATTAAGCACTACTTGGGTTCAGCTGTGTTGAACCAGGGCAGCTCCTAAACCATGCAGGATACTGGCCCTTTAGGACTGACTTTGGACATCACTGATCTAAAACATTTTTTTTTTCAAATAGAACCCCACACCTGTCAGGTATGTCATTTCCCGCTATTGTTTTATGAGATAAGTGTGTCCTGCTGTGAGTTTTGACTCACCGTGTATGTATTGCAACATTGCAGTCATAAAGGTAACCCAGCCTTAAAACCGGTCTCAGCCCTGCATGTTTCAAATGTTTCTCTGCTTCAGAAATTCTGTTTAATGTCCTGCTCAGGATGCCAAGTTTAGCAGAAATGTATCACTTAGTTTTCAGTCAGGTGTGTGGAAGCAGGGAAACGGGACCTCTGCACTGAAGATTTTAAATAAGAGCTTGTTTTACCTGATGAACGTTGAACATCAACTTTCTCAATTATTTAAGATGATAACAATCCTGCTGTTCACTTGTGCATTGCATTTTCCATGGTAAGTAATCAGCACTAACTAGAACTTTATAAATATTGATGTAAAAATTGATCTGTGTATTTGAAAAAATAATTTTGAAATGAAAGGTTGGGGAAAGAAATGACATTTTTCTATAATTGAACCAGAGATCCCTTTGCTCATATTTATGAAGTTTAAATTATTATAACCACACACAAACCCTACATTTATTTCATTTCATAACACTTTGATTAGGTCATTTATATCACTGATGTAAATTAATAACATTTATTTCTCAATGTTGGCTGATGGTGATATTTTGAGGTCGTTTCCTGAAGTGACCACACGAGGGCAGCACAGCACAACAAACCAGGGATCTGCCTGCTCCTGCAGGTCGGTCAAAGTTGATGCCAGAGGAAGAGAGAGGTGTTGATCATTGCTGGTCCACATTTAGATCGTGTCGCCTGGCATTTGTTTCAGAGCAGGCCCCAACATTGCGACACATGTTTCCCATTAAGGCAGGGACAAATCAGGCCGCTCGCCGGCCTGCTGAATGAGATCAAAATCTTTCTTAGTGCTCAATCTATTTTTTTGTTGCTGCGATTTACTGCTCAACTAATCTAAATCAAATAAAAATGAGTGGATTTAATAGGAAAAGTATTTTAGTGTCTTTTGGGTGCTTTGGAGCCCCGCACAGAAAGCTTCATGACTTTTTAAGGGAGAAAATGTATCTGGAGATGTTATCGTCTGATGCTGAGGCTGATAGCTCTGAGAGGAGGGGGAAAAAAAGGAAGACCATATAGGTCCTGGGTTCATACGCTGTCAGCTGCTGAGTGTGGTGGTCTGCAATTGCACTCAGAGCTGTGTGTGTGGACAGAGAGGCCGGTCAGAGCTGCTGCCTGGTTATGATGTGGGCTGCTGCATCGATCCACTTGTGCTGCTGTCAACAGGTTTGCAGTGTTTGGGCCATGTTTGTCAAAAGAAAAAAAGTTTGGGGTGAAAAAGGTTTCTGCAAACTCCCACAGGTGTCTGCAATAGCCAAGAGCTCTTGAGTGGTGCAGCTCTGAGCTCCTTTCTACTCGTTTGCTGCCCACCACCAAAGGTGAAAGGGCATTTTCTAGAAGGCCGCAGCACCTGAGCAGCATTTACAAATAGGAAAATTAGCTTTATTTTGGCCAGTTTTACAGACTTTGACTATAATAAGACTATAATTTAGTGTGGTTGTAGTTGACTCCCAACATACTCCGAGCTCGACACGTTTGCGTGCATTAATCTGAGCTGGCTATGATTTGGTTTTATGGGTTTTGACAGGACACAATCTCCTTTTAATTGGAGGTGTTATGAGAAATTAGAGTGCGAGTGAAAGTATCTGTGTGAATTTTGAGCCCACGCTTATAGTGTGTAAACGTGTCATGGATAAATGTCAGTTTATGGCATGCGGGGCGGGAATTAGGAGGTCTAATCTTCATCCATTCCTCTGCACCCAAAGCCGTCACAGGCGAGCCTCTGCTTGTGCTCACGTCCTGTTTTTTTTATTTTTTTGGTGTGAAAACTTCAGGATGCGTCCGAATGGAATCAGAATAGGAGAAGCTCTAAAGCAAAAGGAAGAGAAGCAGTAATTTAAGCTCCCATGAGAATGACTTCTGGCTTTGCTGGGAGAAATGACTCAAGTGTAAACATCTCAGCTTTTTTTTTTTCCACTAAAGGCTGAAACTTCAAAGTGTTCTCTAGCAGGAATCTGGGAATATATGGGGGTGGGTAGAGTTGAGTAATCAGTACTGAGTAATTTGCATTTAGACCATAACTATCTGTGTTTAAATCATGTCTTTGTTATTAATAAAAACCGTACTGAAAATGTGCACAAATGGGATTGGGAAAAAACTTCAATATCTTTGGATTCGCAAAACAAAAACTATTAAAATAGAACAACCGTATATTCATTTCAGTTTTTAATGGGTCACCTAAAAGGTCTGCAGCAGGTGGCAGCACAGGCTGAACATATGAGGCATCTTAGCAAGCAAAAAAAAAAAAAAATCAATAATTCTTATTTTAAACTGAGAGTTTAAGGCCACAAAGCTCAACAGATTTGCAACATCACACCAAAGACAGAGTGGATGAGACAAAAACACATTTTCCGTAAGAATTCACTGTTTTCATAAGCTGCTGAGTCACTGCAAGAATGTAAAAATCGAACATGAGTCACATCAAAACAGTCAGAAATTGGTACTTATTGACTGTGGGAAAAACAAAGCGCATAAATATTATTACTGGCAAAAAAAACCCCCACATAGATGCGTCTATTAAATACATTGAACTTGGTAGGTTTAAATGCAAAAATCAGTTTTAAAGTGCCCGTGACGTCAATTATTTGTTATAAATATGAATGCATTTTTGGAAAGATAACACCGATAACATAATGCAAAAAAAAAAAGTCACACCACTGAGATGAACTGTTGTTGAGACGTTTGCATGGAAGTAACATTAAGTGACATCAAAGGGGAATGCCTGCAAGAAAACAGAGCGTTGCTACAATGACCGATAACAGACTGAAGAGAAGAATCTGATGTTTCTTTCGAATATTTTGAGTTTCTATCAGAGAGAAAAAGAGTCAGAGTTCAAATAATGTTGTTACTATAAACAAAGACCATCAGAGTCTTTAGAGTTTCCTCTTTGATGTCACTTCCTGTTTCCCTTTGGCTGAGCCAAATTCAAAGGAAAAGGCCATTTATGTGCCAAAATGGGTCAAATCATGTGTTTTATTCCAAGTTTCCTAAATATAACAATGTTTTTCTTGACCTTTTGTATTTAATAAACAAAACCCAGAGAGTTTATTTTATTTATGAATTTCCTTTTGATGTCACTTCCTGTTTCACTTTTGCTGAGCCAAATTCAAAATAAAATTGTCCAGTTATGTGACAAAACGTGTAAAATAATCTGTACTATGCCAATTTTCTTAAGTATAAAGATATTTTCTTTGACTTTTTGTCTTTGAAGGATAGGCATGTCACAGGCACTTTAAATGTGTGCACAACTAAGTCTTACAGAACTTTTAGGACATTTATCTCTAATGCTTGAGAAAAAAAAGAATGAATACTTGAGTACTTCAGCTAATTTTAAAAGTTTTTTATAATTACGTGAATAAAGCCTTTCAGAATCTGTACTGATTCATGCATAACATTTTGTTGAAAATGATTCAGACACCAAGTGCCTGTGTCCTCGTATCTGTGTCCTTTCCAGTAAAAATAACAGGAAATTTGTCGGGGGGGGTCGGCCTTCAGGTGGTTGTGTTAACCTGCCGGCGAACATTCAGTAACGTAATCACACTTGCTCTTAAACTCCCGAGCCTCCGCAGAGACGCACAATGAGCGGAGATGCGTGTGTAGATTAACTTTTCTTTTTCTTATCCAAAGTGCGAGTTTGTTTAGCACGATCGCCCCGTTTCTGGGAAAGAGTTCTGAGTGAGACACGTTTGCATGAACTGGCACCTGGAAAATGTCCACTGATCAGCTCGGGTTAAACAGTAAAAGGTCAAAGGTCACGGTCAAAGTTAACCAAGCGGTGATTGATTTATCCTTCCACAAACACGCTCGTGTTTGTCGTGTCTCTAAAAGTTCTACCATTCTGTTGATTTCTCTGGTTCTTATCTCTGTAGTATAAAATTAAGACGTTGATCTGATCCAGACCCATTTTTTTGTTTTACATTTTAGGTTTGGATTGTGACCTGGAAAAAACAATAAAGGGAACACGTCCTGGCGAACACAGATGCTGAGACAAAGTCACACTCTCAGACAGAGAGGAAAAATAGGGCAAGGAGAAGGGGGCACTGACGTTGTCCTGCAGACCCCCTTCGGGAATTAACCCCTCCGCAGGACTGGCTCATTAGTCAAAACGGTCCAAGGCGAGCAACACGGGGCTGCTTGAGACACTTCTATTTCCATCCCCCGGCTCCCCGCGCTCCGCCTGTCTTTCTCTGTGGAGACGGAGCGGAGGACGTTAATGGAAGTTGACCCAACAGTTGCAGGGAGTTGGACAGGTAGAGAGGATGTAATGAGGACGCCGTGTCCAGGGGTGGAATCTGCTGCATGCAGAGGCAGGACTGGAACTGTGTCAAGGACAGGGAACAGACAAATCTGTCCCCAAAAAAGATAAACCAATAAATTCTGATTATATCAGATAATGATTAGAGTTGATTTTTTAATTACAGTGGGGAGAACAAGTATTTGATACACTGTTGATTTTTCAGGTTTTCCCACTTGCAAAGCATGTAGAAGACTG
>JAUBOC010000063.1:8850374-8874137 GCA_032275365.1 Anablepsoides cearensis
CATCCATCCATCCATCCATCCATCCATCCATCCATCCATCCATCCATCCATCCATCCATCCATCCATCCATCCAGAGGCAAGACATTAAGAATAGTTGGTGTGTGGTAACTCATCTTAAAACAAAAATAAACATTATTTCCTTTGTTGTAATCTATTATAAATGCAGTGCAAACACATTTATTATAAACACCTTTTAGTCCTTCACACATAACTTACAGCATTTAGTTGTGTGTGAATTATAAATATTTACCTTTTTATATTCCTGAACTTGTCTTTTTTATACTTTTTATTTGAGGTGGAGGAACAAGCAAAGGGAGGCAAAAATCCATGTGACAAAAGGCGTGTTCTGGAGTCAAAGTGAGGACATCACAGACACATGACAGGAGCCGTCAGCCAGTGCAGCCACCCACACACGGATTAATGCTGGAGAGGGGGGAAAAAAACTCATGTGGCAGCGCTAAAAAATGTGGTTCAACATGGCTCTGAGCAGCCATCACTGACTTTTTTTTTAATAACTGGATTTATTGAACTTTTTATTCAGCAAACCAAAACTTATATAATGCTCTTATAAAACATGACATATTATCAACAAAAAAGTGATTAAGTAAAGGTAATCCTTTAACTGTTACAGTAATGATTACTCACTGGATTTGTCTAATTTCTCAGAAATGTCTAAACGATTGTCAGACTTTTTATCACTATCTTTTCAAAACAATAAAACAGACAGGAATATATATATATATATATATATATATATAAAGATTAAATAGTTATAGTTAAACTGCATGTTTTATATCCAACTATAGTTTCTGCTTTTATATCAGATCATTAATCATGATTGCATTTTTAGATATTTTCCCCATATATTCCCCTAATTTCCCCCTCCTTTGTGCATTGCCATGATTGAGCACAATGTTGTCGTGAGTGTTGAGTCAGGCATCTGTGCTGCTTCATGTGAGACATGGGGACAAAAAAACAAACTGCTCGCATGCAGTTGCCAGGTAGAGCTCTGCAGGGATTTGATTTAGAGTCTGTGTGACTCCGTGTGTGTGTGTGTGTGTGTTTTTTTTTTTTACTATGGCAAAATCATTTTGTTGACTGTGTGGAAAATCAATGACATGTCTCCCTGCCTGCCTCTGCAGTGCCGCGAGGCGATTCCGCGCGGCTCACATGGTGGCGCTCTGACTCAACAGCTTTCCCCGCCATCCCTGACTCCCCGCTCCTGTTCTCACCTGATCGCCTCCACTCTGCCGCTTGTCTTTCCTCTCCCACTATCGCTCATGTCCTCTTGTGCTTCTGTCTGTTTTCTCTGCCGTGTTGACAGAGGCTGAATGTCACACCGTCTGCCGTGGCTTGTTGCTGTGTTGTAGTTTATGAGAGGAAATGTTTTATCAGCATTGCTTTCAGGCTGAAATTGTGGGCCTGGCGTGGCCACGGTGGTCGTCTGCAACACTCATCTGTAAAACACTTATTTTGATTAAAAGCCTAGTTTATCACCCGCCGTCTCTCATGCCAGAGTTTTAGACATGTAACAGGCGGATAGTTATAGCTATTTTGGTCAAACCTTGAAAATAACACGCACAGTCTCATATTCTGTTCAAAGCACGTGTTATCAGTCTCAGTTATTACTGCATCAAATTTTAGCACAGTATCTATTAAACTGACTGAGTTACAGCCATTTATGTGTCGGCTCAGCGAAATCTGCTGTAGATTTAGTGGTTTATGATAGACTTTGCCAATGAACAAACAGGGCTAGGGTTGACAACAGTTATTGCTAAGGTTTGCAAAAATCCTGTACCACGTTTCAGCACAAAATCTGTAAACAATCGACCGACTTTTCTATTTTCTTAGTTTAGTTGGCTACTGCTGCTATCTTGAAACAGGGTTGGCTCCAAAAGGGAATCAGTTACTATTTAAGAAATATTTAATAGACATTTCATTCAAATCTGTGGTTCATAAAATATTTTGCTAACTTGACTATAGGCTTGACTACCCACAGATCTACTTATTCAAAGGTCAAAAAATACTTATTCGATGTCCAATTTAAACAACTTTGCATTGTTTTCAGGGTATTGTGCAATGTTTTTCATTAAAATAAGATTGGAACATTGAAAGTTTATTGTGACCTTAAAACACCTGACAGTGTCCTTTATAAAATAAAATAAAAATCCATCTGCCAATAACAGATCAGTCTCACAAGGACCACATCAATTTTAGCTCTGGGTTTTAAACAATTGACTTAGTTATGGCTCTGTTTCTGTTTACCAACAATGCTTAGCTGTTGCAGCCATCCTGAATCAGACTGACCCCAATATAGATGTCATCCCATTGATTATTTTCTGAAAGTTTCATTAAAATCCATTGAGTGATTCTTCAGGTAACAGTGCAGACATAACTGCACAGCTTTCAACAATTTAAAAAAAGAAAAGAAAAGTGAGTTGATGCAGCGTGATGGTTCTAATTTGAGGGTAATGAGTTCATTTTGGGTAGAGCCAAGCAAATAGAGTGGAGTGGATGGAGGTGGAGGCAGGGAAAAGCAAGAGTTGTTTAATTCCGTCTGAGCTGGAAGCCTCAGCCTCCGGTCAGAACATGGAGGCTTGTCTCTTCTGGTTCCAGAGAGCACAGTGAGATGCCCTGTGGAGGAGACGCACGGGCAGCAAGCGGAGGAAAGTCAGTGTGAACAGCACTCACATGCCTGTGTGTCAGTGGCAGGGGGTTTTAATCAGGGTATTTAAATGGAAGAGGGCTGGCGTGTCTTTTTTTGGTGTCTGCATGTGTGCCATTCGAGGGAAACGAGTGCAGATTGGCCCTGATTAAACTCTATACCACAAACAGAGGCCAAACATGAGGTTATTTTTAGTCAAAGTTGCACACTGTTTGCCCAACCCCTGCCTGTGCACAAACAGAACATTCAGACGAGCAAATTGCTTTTCAAAGGCCCAGCATTCCTTGAAGGAATGCTTAAACTGGAGATTTTGACTATAAGATCATTTATGATGATGATTCAGTATCAAAAGATGTCACGTCAATAACTGACATTTTAGCACAATATCTGCATTTATTATTTATTATTTTTCTGTCTAAATGACCAAACTATTTATTATTTTTTTTACTGCAGACAACTGCTTCAACACTATCCCTCTTTCTTACATCTTTCCATCCTCACTCTGAGAACACACAAACACAGAAAACTAAGATATTGACATGTTTCTTCCAAGGCACCCCTCATTATTGCCAATGTTGCTATTGAACAGTGACCATTAAGTACAATCAATCCCCGAGCTGCCACAGATCTGGTCTCCCACAGCGCAGCTACCAGATACAAAGTCTTTTACAAGGAATTTTTGTCTTTAATCACAGTCAGATTTTGGAGCTCGGTTTTCATTTACCCATACTCTGCATATATTTTTATCTTGAACGTATAAATCTGGTGGTATGTTACTTTGATTGTCTGATTGCATGGTATTTTTTATTGTATATTGAAATAAATTGGCTTTTTAAATTTATTCTCACATGTGGTTTAGGATGGCTAATGCAAGTACCTCAATGTGCACTGAAGGCATAAAAATATAAATGAGAGGATTAAAGGTCAGATTAATAAAAATAAAATATAATTTTTGTTTCCACATTCATGTTTGTATACATGTAGCAAATTGTTTTTAAAAGGAACTTGAAGGTGCATTCCATGTCCTTCTGAAACAAGAAATCTCAAAAAAAAGTTTGTATTTCCCGGAATCAAGAAAAAGAAAGCATAAACACACAATCACGTGTAAGAGGTGTCAAACAAATTAGAAAGGGTGTTAATCATTAATTTCTTTATTTTTCTTTCATTTATCACGTTGAGAGATAAAACACTTTAATTTCCCAGTTGCCATGAACACATCAAGCATCAAACGTTTAGCATCACCTATTCGCTAGTTGACTTTTCTTCCCACCTTGTTTGCACATATTTTTGGGTAAAATTGCTGCTTCCGAAATACTAAAATATTGTTTTGTTTTTTTTTTACAAGAAATAGTATCTTATGTTAAATTTATTGCTAAATGAAACATATTAATTTTGCCTAATTGAAAGCTCACTTGATTAGCTTATAATTGCTAGCTGCTGTGTTCTGCCCAACCTCACATCTCTAATTTGTGTCTTTACACCATAAGGTAAGTTATACAACAGCATTAAAACATGTTTATGGGCTGTGAAGTGTAAACACTTAGTAGCTAATGGGAAACAGTTCGGTTTTGTCATGAGTAGATTAATAGAAGCTAATATTAGTGCTACATTAAAAACACCTGCTGGAGCCTGAATATGAAGCCAGCAGTCTGGCAGAACTGCAGGCGTTTTGAGTAGTTTTCATTGTGTTTAAGCATTTTGTCTTTTTTTTTATACAAGTGTTGATTTTCTTCAGAACCAACTAAACTCCCCCCAGCAAAAAAATTGAATTTCCTAAGAAATATATGAGAACTGAAATGTTTCTCGCCGTTTTTGGGTATTCTAATAAACATTCAGTGGTTCTGAAAAACCAGAAATGACAGCAGAACAAATGAGACGAGAGCAGAAAGGCTTCAGGTGAGTGCAGCTGGGTCTCAATTATAAGGGGGTAAGTGCGCTATTTTGGGGGCTTACGTGCTTTTTAACATATTCTTCTAGAACAGCACTTTTGTTTAAAACGGAGCACGAGTGGCACTCTTACTTGCAGGGCTGCTATAAGCTGCAACCTTGTTGGGAATAATACTAAATAACTTTTTTTGTTTTGTTTTGAGTTCACAAGCTTTAAAAAAAATCCTTAAACAAAACTTTTTCAGTAATTTCTTTTCATGTTTTTTTTTCTTCTCAAAACACATTAATGGGCTCTGTTTGAGTTTTCCTACAAAGCTGGTGGAGATGATGATTGTATTGTTGCTGAACAATACTGTTATTTTGCCCGTTTGCCTTGACACTACATTGTTTGATTTTCCACATCGTGGGTGTGAGTCTGTATTGGTGATGGATTTTTCATTGTCACAGGTGTCAGGTAATTGTTAACTCATCTCACTGCAAACACACACTCATTTAGTCAATAACACGCGTATTACGTGAAGGTTGACAGTTATATTCCTGTCCTGTGTGTATGTTTGAGCTAAATCCAGGCTTTTTAGATGCCAGTAAAAGACGCAATTTCTTAATTCAATATTTGTGATGCTCAAGGCTTGAACTCATGACAGATATAACTGTAACATGCTGTCATAGCCTGCTGTGAAATGGCTAATTTTACTGTTTGGTGTGTGTGTGTTTCTCTCTCTCTCAACAGATCAACATATCCATACCAACATCCTTAGGGAGTCAGTTCTAAGTTTGGGTGCTGTTAAGTCTTGCCAGGAAACCCAACACCCCTCATTGTCCCCAGGACACAACCATTTCACATATGACATTTGAAGATGGAGCACCAAGAGGGTGGGTGATCTCACACAGCAGAGACCGTCTCCACATATTCATATGATGCTGATGAATGTGAGTGTGCTAATTGAAAGTTGACTATTTACAAAGTGTGAAGCTAAACATGCTAGGTGTGAGGTGTTTGGCACTGCAGGGTCCAGGCAGGGAATCAGGCAAACGAGAGTAGCTCACAATGAATTCAGTCTTGCTGACTCTTAGAGGGAGTTGGCTGCGGGGAAGGGTGACATTTGTCCAAAATAACCATTGGCCGTTGTGTGTCCTGTAGCCACGAGCGTGTGGCCAGGTGATGTCACTCAGATCTGCCTTTGTCAGCTGGAAGCTCGGAGGTCAAAGGCATGGAGTCAAAGGAGGGAATGTTCGAGGTCACCCAAAAGTTAAATGTGTTTAAATAAAGCATTCCAGCTATGCAAACTGTTACAAATGCACAGCGGAAATGTTAATCCTACCAAATTAGTTAATAGAGCATGAGACATTTTAAAGAGGTGGATTTCTGTTTTTCTCTCCTCTGGTGATCGTATCTTCTGCCTGCATACCATTATGGGGACAGGAGGATTTGTGTAAACAGACCTCTGACCTTTTATCTGTGATGCCAAAATGAATAGTCAAGAACGTCAAAGCAGTGGAGCAGATTGGATCAGAGCTGTCTGTCTTTAAGATAACACAGGACATTGTACTGCAACTTAGTCATAAAAGGCTCTGTTTCTGTAAAAGGACTTTGTCTCAACTGGTTGCATATCAGCTCCTTATATCTCCATAACATCATTAATAAGCCAAAAATCTAGAAGTTACATTTGGTGATGAAAGTTTTCAAAGGCACTGAAAGAAAAACTGGTTAAAAAAAATAAAAGAATTTACAGCAAGAATTACTACTTGTGTAGATTACTAAATAATGAAAAAAATCACATTTGTTTTGCTCAATATTGTAACTTTTCCAAACTCAAAGAATCATTTACAATAATCATTTTTGCACTTAAAGAACATAAATTGCTTTGAGTATGAAATTTTCATTTAAACCTTCCACTGACAAAGTATTTGTTCAAATGTACTGTATGCAATGATAAACCCAAATAAATAACACCAGCAATACAGTTCAAGAGAACATCCAATAAAGTGCTTACAAATCTCCCTGTATGGCCGTAATCAGTTATAAATAAACATAAGTCTTGCTCAAAAAATAAAAGAACTTCATGTTTGTTTCATATGCAATTTATCTGCTAAATACAACACATGATCGAACTATTTAACTGATACTCAAAAATGATTGTGTTGCAATTTTCCTTATAACGTACTTGGTCAAACAACAAGGAAAAATGGTTTAAATGCGACCCAGTAAAATTTATTCCAATGTGTCTGATGTTTGTTTTAAACTATCCTTAACCGATTTGTTTTTTCATGTTGTACTTCTTTAAGTGCATTAAGTTTATGTGTAATCAAATGTGTGTCTCTCTGTCATGCAAATTGCGTTTTGCGTAATGAACATGTTGGGTAAATTGCCGTCGCCTTTAATTTGCTTTTTATGGAAGTGCAGTGTTTATTAGTGCAACAGACGATGTTGCTGATGTTGTTGTTGAAAGTCTTCCTCGGTCTGAAGTCACCATGTGGCCATCAGTAGGGGGCTGATGGTCCATATGGTTTCTCTGTGCGGTGTTGTAGCTAAAGACCATTAGACTAAATGAATATTTAGAGGTGAAAAGGATGGCGCGTGCTGCTTTCGATGTAACCGCTATTACACTTTATTACACCCCGAGCAGAGTAAGCAACCGTACGAAAAGCTCTTATCTTTGTTAGCTTGATTACAGAAAACAATGCCAACTTATTATCACTGATGAATTTGTGTTTACTAGGAAAAAGAAAAAAGAACAGAGGCAGAAAATATTGTAATCTAATGATACTTAATCACATACTTGGGTGTATGCAGCTGTCAGTCAGTGCCATGCCATGCCACTTTGAGTGGTACTGTTGCTATGGAAACAGTACACTTATTGTAATGGCCCTCTGCAGAAATTTTTTTTGAAATGCAACATTTCTATTTTTACTTTGTTGCTCAGTGTCTTGTGATCTTCAGTGGCGTCAGAGTTGATGTGATCAAACTGACCTATAGGAAAATCTTTTAGATTAGAATAATCACACGCAGCAGGTTTTGCCTGATTTCAGAGTATCTGTGAAAATCTATTTCACATTGTGCTGTTATTATCACTAAATCAATGCAGGTAGAGAAGCAAACATGTTCAGTTTGTACTTTGTATTTTGCTCTGTTTGATGTTGTTAAGCATAGAACCAGGTGACCTCAAAGGTTCTGTTAAATATTACCTGATGAATATTTTTTGTCTTTAAACATGTTAATTAAAGTACCTCCATTGTGCAAAAACTTTATACAGATGTAGGGTCAGAGCTGAGTGCTTGAAATGAATAAATATTTATGTCAAAGTACTCAACTCTAGTACTTGTGTAAAAGTATTGATACTCAGGGTCAAATCTACTCAACTACAAGTAAAAGAAACTTTGTCAAAAATCTACTCAAGTTGAAGTACTGAAGTACTTACTTTTGAAAATACTTAAGTATTCAAAAGTACATGCATTTAAAAGTACTCAAGTATTCAAAAGAACAAATAACATTTTCTAATATCAGTATGTTGCTGTCTTGTTTTGAGTGAATTAACTGAACCTTGTAACTCTCAGAAACCACCTGATGTATTGACACATACAGTCCCTGGCAAAAATTATGGAATCGCCGGCCTTGGAGGATGTTCATTCAGTTGTTTAATTTTGTCATTTCAAATGGCAATTTTCTGGCTTTAAGAAACACTAAAAGAAATCAAGAAAAAAAAATGTGGTAGTCAGTAACGGTTAATTTTTTAGACCATGCAGTAGGAAAAAATTATGGAATCACTCAATTCTGAGGAAAAAATTATGGAACCACCCTGTAAATTTTCATTCCCAAAACTAACACCTGCATCAAATTAGATCTGCTCTGCCGGTGGATTACAAAACTATGCTGAACATAAAGTAACAAGTAACTAACAAGCTTTCTAGAAATGCAGTGGAGTAAAAAGTACAATATTTGTCTTTGAAATGTAGGAGTAAAAGTCATAAGTAACCCAAAAAATAATTACTGAAGTAAAGTTAAGATACTCAAAAAATGTACTTAAGTAGTACTCAAATAAATGTACTCCAATACTGTCCACCACTGCAATTAACAATGAAAAGTGAGCTAACAGAAGAAAAACCTTAAATATTTGATCAGATCATCCTTTAAAAGGCAGCAGTTTGTCCAACAGCGTTTTTGGAAGAAGCTAATTGTTTCAACATCTTAAACAACTGGCAGATCTGTGGATGGAAGCCGGCTTACATTCTCTGGTCTCTGTATAATCCCAGAGTTTTGAAAATGTTAGGATCAGAGTTCTGTGCAGGTCATAATTACCCACAGGACTCTTCTTTATACTCAAGTATTAATGACATTTACTGAGTAAGTGGAGTTTTTGCCCTGCTGCAGAATAAACTTGGGACCAGCGAGAAACCTCCCTGATGGTTGGAAATGATGGGTAAATACCTGCTTGTATTTCTCAGCATTGTGACATGACTGAGCCAAACCCCCAATGCTACATAAATGCATTTCCAAATTTGCAAATAACCCTTACTGTACTTAAGTGTTTGCTGCAAACATTAATTTATACAGTTTTCAGATCTTTCACAAACAAAATGTGCTTTTCAAGAGCTAAATAACCAAAAATGTACCTCGTTTGTTCAGGTTTCTAAATAGTTTACAGGCTTTATAGGGAATAAGCTTAGGTCTATCATCAGCTGCATCAAGTTTCCTTAGCCAGCTCTTGCGTCTTTGGTTCATAATTTGTATGCTTTCTCAAAAGAGCTTGAACAAAACCCCATTCTGCTTTAAAACTTGTGCCTGATGTGTTGTATAACTACCTGGTATCTTGTTTCTGTGCTCAGTCTGGTCCTGGTGTGGAATCAATGGGCTTTCACAACCTCACCTTCTTATCAGAGTTTTAAACTCCTACACAGCTGTTTCAGTTAATGACTGTTTTTTACCAATAAAATCTAAAAACCTTTGCTCACTCATGTCTCAGCCTTCACATGAACCATCACATGTGCTGCATTAATAAATGACCGTCTTTTAGACTTGAAATAATTACCTCAAAGCTGTGATGTGTGTAGAATATAGAGATTTTTAGCAGATCGTACAAATGGTAAAAAATATGTTTGCAGAAGCTCAGCGTTAATACATTTCTAATTACACTTGAAAAAATAAATTGGTATGTTTTAACACAGGCATAGTTACTTGAGTTCAGTTAGATAGGTCAAACTGTGAATAAACAATTTCTGCATTTCATTAAAAGAAGAGTGAATGCGTAACATTTGGGTTGCTGCTTTACAAAAACCTCAATTGAAAAGGGTATTGCATAATCAAGTGACGACAGCAGAGTCTAAAAAAGCAGCTTGCTTTATTATTTGCCAAGGTAGCATCTTTTCATCGAAAAAGAGAAGGCGAATGCTCTCCAGAGAGTCAGGAATAATGTGCTGCTCACTCATTATTACTGAAATGGCTTTCAATCACACTTTGAATGCCAGGGGTCAGACTAAAACCTGGTTAGAATAAATGCATCTGGCATGATTTACTGCCCCAAATTCATCAAAGGACATATCACGACTTGTGCTCCTGAGCCTAAATCATTGATTTCCATTAAAACGAGTTCTTTTTATTTATTTATTATTTTTTGTGTGTTGTAGACAAAAAGCAGGAGGTTGTAAAGCAATGGTTCAGACTTAAGGCAGATCTGAGATGTGTGAACACTTCATAGATGTAATTGATGTGGTTTGCTGACACGTCTCAGACTATCTAGCGTGCTTTTGGAGAAGTTGGCAGGTAAAGAGTTGATGAAAGAGATATCGTGTAGTGCCAGTCAGAGTTAAAATACAGCAAGGGAGCCAGGAGAGGGGGGAGCCCTGGATGCCAAACACAAAATATTTACTGTATTTATTTACTGTATCTTAAGCTAATCCAAACCTAAAATTTAAAAACATGGACTACTTATGTTTTTACTCAACTTTAAAAATTTAAAACTTGTCACATCTCTAAAAGTCTTGTCACATGAACTTACAATGTTGGACAATGAAGCTGAAACACCTGTCATTTTACTGTGGGAGGTTTCATGGCTAAACTGGACCAGCCTGGTGGCCAGTCTTCATTAATTGCACCAGTAAGAGCAGAGTGTGAAGGTTCAATTAGCAGGGTGTGCAATACACACAACATTATGGGTGACATACCAGAGTTCAAGAGGACAAATTGTTGGTGCACGTCTTGCTGGAGCACCTGTGACCAAGACAGCAAGTTTTTATGATTTATCAAGATCCACGGTATCCGGGGTGATGTCAGCATACCACCAAGAAAGACGAACCACATTCAACAGGATTAACTGTGGACGCAGGAGGAAGCTGTCTGAAAGGGATGTCCGGGTGCTAACCCGGATTGTATCCAAAAAACATAAAACCACGGCTGCCCAAATCACGGCAGAGTTAAATGTGCACCTCAACTCCTGTTTCCACCAGAACTATCCGTCAGGAGCTACACAGGTTCAATATACACGGCCAGGCTGCTATAGCCAATTGCCACATTGGTTTCAATGGTGCAAGGAGCGCAAATCTTGGGCTGTGGACAATGTGAAACATGTATTGCTCTCTGATGAGTCCACCTTTACTGTTTTCCCCACATCCGGGAGAGTTACGTGTGGAGAAGCCCCGAAGAAGTGTACTACCCAGACTGTTGCATGCCCAGAGTGAAGCATGGGGATGGATCAGTGATGGTTTGGGCTGCCATATCATGGCATTCCCTTGGCCCAGTACTTGTGCTTGATGGGCGTGTCGCTGCCAAGGACTACCGAACCATTCTGGAGGACCATGTGCATCCAATGTTTCAAACATTGTATCCTGAAGGTGGTGTCGTGTATCAGGATGACAATGGACCAATACACACAGCAAGACTGGTGAATGATTGGTTTGATGAACATGAAAGTGAAGTGATTCGATTAATAAATAATGCTGTTTTTTTGATTCCACAAACCCACTATTCTTACAGTCTTCTGCTTTAAAATTTAATGTATGCATGTACAAACAATAATAATGATTGTTGATAAACAATGGTATTAATGATTTGTATTTTGTGTATATAAAATGATGCATATAATCAGGATGTATTTGAAGTATATGTGTATTTTTGGTGTATTTTGTTTTGGGGGAATCCATTATGAATTGTAAGGTGAGGCACAATAAGCCATTGGCTTCTGCCTCTACCTGTTTTGGTCATATGGGGTTAAAGGTTTGTTTGATTTTGTGTGGAGTGTTTTTTTTAATGTGACCAAAATAAAAATTATTCAAATTATTAAATCAAGTTGAACATCTCCCATGGCCTGCACAATCACCAGATCTAAATATTATTCAGCCACTTTGGGGTGTTTTAGTGACCTGGCCACTATCCTGCAAGAAGAAT
This sequence comes from Anablepsoides cearensis, assembly GCA_032275365.1. Taxonomy (NCBI): domain Eukaryota; kingdom Metazoa; phylum Chordata; class Actinopteri; order Cyprinodontiformes; family Rivulidae; genus Anablepsoides; species Anablepsoides cearensis. Next base: position 8,862,306 of record JAUBOC010000063.1, read on the forward strand.
GGCTTAAAATCCCTCTGACCACTGTGCAGGACTTGTATATTTCATTCCCAAAATGAATTGATGTTGTATTGGCCGCAAAAGGAGGCCCTGCACCATACTAATAAATTATTGTGTTCTAAAACCAGGTGTTTCAGTCTCATTGTCCAACGACTGTAGTTTTTTAGGCCCTGATGAAGACTTCAAGACTTGACTTTTAAACATTTTTCCCCATAGTAGAATTAGAAAAAAGAATAGCCATTTTGTTTACTGCCTTTAAATCCCATATGGCTCATTCGAGTATAGTATTTTGTTCTCAAGAGCCAGCTTTTAAATAAATCTAATGATCTTTACTATGCTTTAATGTTGATTTAATTGAATTTTTCATGTTTTCTGTTGGAACCAAAATGCCTCTCTGGGGGAAAATTTTACTTTGTCTTTAAAGGCCATTACAGATACAAATGCAGTATTCCAGACCTGCACACACTTACACAATTGCGTAAATCATTTGAGATTGAATGTGTAGTCTGGGGGCTTACTTCCTGTGGGAGATCCACACAAAAGAGGGCTGTTTCAGCTCAGAGTGAGATGACAAAATCCCACTGACATGAACATTTGGCAACAAGCACTTACCTCTAATTTTACTCTTTTATCATTTCCCTTATTACCATATGCAGATGAGCAGCATGTGTTTGTATTTTTAGAGGGTAATGACAGGGCTGTTTAGCAGGACTGGATTGAGTTCATTGTGTTGGATTTGCTCTGCTTTCTGGGCTAAGTAAAGCTCAGGAAGAGGATTGTCAAAAGGTAACACGAGAGAATATAAACAGATACTGACTATATTTGCACTTTTTATGTTAACAGGACACAGAACAGTGGAGGGTTCAAAAAATACAACAGTTATGCACTGGAGGACAACTCAAAATATCCAGAAATATTTATTCTTGATATTCTACAGATGTTTTTGTATAACTAATAGGACTGTGATAAGTTTTCATTCATTGTTGTCTCTCAAAATCAGTTTACTTCTTACCTTAGTTTATCTCTGCAGTAACTTATTAAAACTCTGAGAAGTTTTTATACATTCAGTATTCTAAGACTCTGCATGCAAATTTATTAGTTTATAGCTGTTTGTCTGTGATCGGCTTCAAAGATTTTTGCATCTAAAGTCAGAACACATCAGTGAAGGAAGAGCTTCTGAGGAACGCTCAGGACTGGCAATCGTCACCTCGTCAAAGTCGCACTCTGTTGAATGTCACTGTCTGTGTTCGTTTGCTCCATTTTCTTCACAGACCATCCATCAGGGGAGTCGTTCCACATTTTATTCTTAGCGTTTACTCTCTCCAGGCCCCAGTTAGATGTTCTTGATGTGAGAATACCAAAGGTTCACGGTTCATCTGTCACACACATTGACCGCAGACCACCCACCAGCTATCCCCTGCCTTTCCTTTAATGTCAAATGATCCAAACTCCCCAATGCACAGAAACACTTTGTACAGTATAGCCATGCATTTATTGAAAGGCGGCCCATATACGGAGGATTTGCACATCCAGTGCACCCACTGTGCCTGTCTCACACAAACACACAGACTCATTCACACTTGACTCGCCCCATGATGTGTGCTGCAGGTGTGTGAAGCGAGTCCAAGCCAAGAAAGCTCCTGCATCCATTGATTGCTCTGATCTATTTCTCTTTCTAGCTCTGCCCCACCACCGAGTTCACTGCTTTTTTGCCTTCAGTGTCACGGTGACATGTGAAGGCACACGTGGCGTCGCTGTCGTCGTGGGTTCTTGACAGATTATCGTTCCTGAAATAGATCAACCTTTTTGTCTTTTTCTACCTGTTTGTTCCCGTTTGTTTTACTGTCAGGGTTTCTGCTGTCAAAAAAGTTGGATCAAACCAATCAAAGGTGAGATTTTACCTTTGATATAAATCTACAATTCTACTCAAAGGTCCTATATTTTCTAAGGATTAAATATGTTATTGAAAGTCTACAAGGACAGCAATGAGGATAATAAAGTGAACCAAATTGCATGTTTGACCCTGAATGTCTTGTAACATCTGATCCACCTATACAACACACCATTATTTGATTTGTGTAGAGCATTATGCAAAAGATAAGGAAAATGTTAGATATATTGCATCAAGGCTTTAAAAGCTAGACTGAAGTGATACACTTTCACACTAACTTATTAGATCATACTCATGTCAGCTAAACTGAGGACTTTATAACCTACAATAACAAATACTTTCTATCAAAATGTAAAAATATAACATTGACTACATAAGAACTTTTCAGAATTTTAAATGCCAACTTTTTTAATGTTAAAGTAGATCTAATTGGATAACACAAGATTATAAATATGTTCTGACCTCTTAATGTGCTCATAAACATTGAGAGTTGAAAGCTGCAGTTATTATTATGCTGCCCTTTAATTTACTGACACTCAGATATGTGTGGTGGTCATGATTAATTTAAGTATTTTATTTAGTTACAAAACTCCTGATCTCGCAATTACGAGATCCGGATCTCATAATTATGAGAAAAAAAATGGAAAGAAGTACTCCTTGAGTGTCTAGGACAGTGTTTTTCAACTCCGGTCCTCAAGGCACACTGTCCTGCACGTTTTAGATGCTTCCCTGTTTCATCACAGCTGGTTTCAATTGATAACTAATAACCAGGCCTTTGTTGAACTGCAATCACCTGAATCAGGTGTGTTAAAGCAGGGAAACTTCTGAAACATGCAGGGCAGTGTGCCTCGAGGACCAGAGTTGGGGGAACACTGGTTTAGGAGTTTGAGCAGGTACCGGATGTAATAATAGGAACTATTGTTTTGAGTTTATGTTCCATCTGGATGTGTTGGTGTGCCGAATGCATGAGTGCCCAGACTGAGCTGTAAATAGTTCACCCATCAGAGTTTAATAAAGTTATGACAAGGGACAAATTGTGTGCTCTTTGTGTACATACAGGACGTGATATAGCACCGGATAGTTTTCTGGGATACACCAAGCCAGTCTGGGTATCTTTTCAGATGTGTTATAGCCATAAAGCATTCTGTACTTGTTTAATTTCTCCAGCAGGAAGAAAGCAACTTCCAGCTGGTCAGAGTAGGCTTTTCGTCTAAACAACCCAAAGGACATAACATACCTGTATCTGTGTACCAATGTGCAACATACTAATATTAATGCCATCCACAGTGTCTCCTGAGGGAATAAAAGCATATCAAATCAGATAGCGCAGTCATTATCCTCTTCTCCTGTAGGTCTGCTACGACTCTCCTTAACTTTTCTCACAAGATCAAAATTAGAAATGTATTTTTTTGCCTTTGCTCAATGCAATGATCTTGCATAGTTGACTTTACCCTTTTATTTATTTGCATTAAAAACTCACTGAATCTTGAAACTCTCATTAGAGATGTGATTATCCGTTATTTTGATTTTAAATAGAGAGGGGAAGTTCTCAGTGGAGAGGCACACCCGGAGTACAAGAACAGAGTCTAAACTAAAGTGCTTGGCGCCCCGACAGTAGGTATTGTCAACATGGAGACACCCCTCCCTTCCGGTGCTCATCATGCCCAGGAAAACGCATCAGATCCTCAGCTACCTGCAGCTACTGACTTGGTCATTATTGCTGAACAATGCAGAGGACGTCGCATCTTGGCACCCCAATGCATCTCAGGAGCGGGTTCAGTTTCATCGAGCAAGATTTAATAGAGTCAAAAACTTGTATTCCCATCTTTTTTCATGTGCCACAGTTCCTGGCAGGCTTCGTGAAAGCACAGGGTGAAGTGGTTTTCTGGTTATGTAAGAGCTACTGAAATGGATGTGTGTAAGGCAAGTAGCAGCCTGTCTCTTTTTTTTTTTAAATAAATAATTAAATAAAAAAAAGCAGAGGTAAAAGAGGCCACTAAATCACGTTGCTACTTTAGTTTAAATTAATTATTTCACCAGCCATGATTATGAAATGCACTTAATCTAATGAAATTGGGGACACTCATAAGATTTAGATTTTCTAAATTCTAATTCATACACTTAAAACAGACACATTGGATTGGATTGAATACGATTGATTGACTTCACTTTTTAAAGTCTGTAGTCGAACTTTATTTTTTTTAATTTTATTTACAAATTTATTCATTTCTTAAAAAATACAAATGATTCAATGTACAATAAGAAAAAAATACAAATAAAATGAAATGAAAGGCGGCAGAGAGAAGAAAAAAATCTTATAATATCTGCCCCTTTTTCCTCAAATATAAACTCAAAAAACCATAATCTTCAGTCAACAAAACAAAACAAAAACTTCAAATACTTCTACAACGACAAATCAAATAAATACAGGTCATACTGTTTCATATTTTTTCAACAATCGAGCCTTCATCATTCTCTTATATATGTACAGTGATTTAGCACTGTACATATAACTCTTGCAATAATGTGACTCATGGTTTTTATTGGTGTGAACTCAGATCATAAGCAATTCACTCTAATTTTTTTTAACAAATAACTAATTTAGCAACACAACATGCATTAAAATCCAAACTAAAAATAAATCCCCCCACTGTCTGCATGGCATATAATAAATTACATGTACGACACAGACTTTAAGTTTTTTTATTTACTGATGCTTTGCTGCTGCTTTGTGTGAAACGGTGACATGACAAATTGTTTTGTTCCCAATCTTCTGCGTACCCTCTAAGTTCACAAAGGTTTGGGCCTTATGTTGAAACCTGCTGTCACTGGGCGAGTGTGGGTGGTGTCAGTTTTAAGCATATCGTCTGTCGACGCACACACACACACACACACACCTACACACACGCACTCGTATGTCCCGCCTGCCTGTACTCATTTTGGCATTCAAGGCCAGAGGATAATAGTGTCAGTGTGTGTAAGGTTTGCCTGTGTGTGTGTGTTCGTGCGGGCTCCTAAACCTGGCTTCAGGCTGCGTGAGTGTGTGTGCTTCTGTGCTCTGTTGCCTGTGTGTGCATGCTGTTGGCAGGGAAAACAGCCAGACACATGGCACATGGCAAGTGTGTAAGCAAGTCTGAGAACCACCTGAGCCCCAGTGTGTGTGTGTGTGTGTGTGTGTGCCCGTAGGTAGGTGGGCTATGTTGAAGGGTGATGTCCTCACTGCTGCACCTGTCACTGGGTGTTGATGGTTGATCTTGCTATTCTTATCAGCTTCACTCTAATTGGTTGTTATTGTCCTGTCAGTTCGTTTTGCTGAAAGTACTCTGCAGAAATCCACTTCCTTGTGGATTTGAAACCTAGTCTTTGCAGCGATTAGATTTATTTATTTTGTATGCAGCTCTGGGTTTTAAATCCCATTTAAGTCTTTAAGATTGCGCCGTTATGTCAGTTTCTGCAAATGTGAAAACACCACACTTGTATCTTGTGAGGTAAACTCTGTAGCAATCGGTTTATGGCATAGAACTTTTAAAACATAAAAAAAACAGTTATGAACATATTAGACCCTAAAAAAACAATAAATGCCATAAAATATAGTTTTAGGAGGGCAGAAAATAAGAAGAGCTTTAAGCGAAAATATACACACGTATTATGAAATCTTTTCAGCATGTTGTTAATGATCATTTGAATTAAAACATACGTGTTTTTACAAACACAACAGCAATGATGTTGCTTTGCTGCAACAAAACAATGATTGGAAAAGCAGGCAGGCGGATAGTAACCAGCCTTGCATTGGTATGAAGCTGAACGTCAGCAAGTGTTTTTATTGATGGATGTCGGCAGCGGCTCCTGTGTGAAGCTGTCAACTGAGGGAGACAAAGATGTTTTTATTTGTACTGTTGCAAAACAGTAATTACTCATCTTTATAGATTATTTTCTCTTTCTACAACTCGGCATTTGTTACACTTCTTCTTTGTGCCCATTTTCACTCCCTTCCCTGGTATTGACTGACTAGTGTTGGTTGATTGGAACAAATGTAGAAATATATTAGAATTATTTATTTTTTTCCTATGTTCTTTTTTTAAAGAGGCCATTCACAGCCTTGAAATTCAATGTATTTTTTTTAGCTCTAAATTTGCAATAAATTATATTTGCTTTTTCTTTGCTGCATTGTCTGTTTTAACATGGTCGACGTTATAATAGTATAATGACTTCTTTGTTTATGTGACATGCTTATTTAAAAATACTTACAAAGTCAATAAAAAACTGCTCTTTACATTAATTGGGTTAGATTCTTGGGGTATTTCGCAGTAAATGATTTTAAAATTTCCTAAAGTGTCCTCATCTGCTTTGACACTATAAGGAAAGCTTGCATGTCCAGCCCTGAATGCTAAAAATAGACCTTAAAACCCTCCTCTGCTAAACCGGAAGAGTCTATATTTAACTCATAAGTCTGGTTAGCATGACAAATGAGAGACATGCATTCTCTATTGCATTATGAGGGCACTGTTCCAGTCCCATCTGGCCTAAAATTGGTTTTAAGATCTGATCAATAGATTGTAGAGCCGGGAAGGTCATCAATATCTTTACAATCAAAAAATTGTGAAGCTGTGGAGCTCTGCTGCTGCTTTTTTCTCTCTCTCTTTCTTAGATGTTAGCTGAAACTTCAGCAGTCAGATTTATTTGTATCGTCGCTTTGTCTCATTAGCTCCTGTAATAACAAACGAGAGGCACCCCACCTACGAAGTGTAAGAAGAGTTTTAACAAAGTTTAAAACAGACTTTGCACTCACGTCAGTTTATTCATGGTTGAACACCGGAGGCTGCAAACACGTCACAATGGAGCGATTGCTAACTTGGATGGGACTTTGGATGGGTTTTTGTGACAGCTTTTGAAATGACAGCTGACAAACCGATGCGTTGTCACCACCGTTTAGGATTTGCTTTGTAGCCGTGCTGCCATGAAATACCTTATTATTGCTTGATTTCTGCTTGTAAAGATATCAGTAACACATTTCTACTTTATAGTCAGGGTTTACGAGGGTTTTGTTGTGGTCGCACAGCTGTCATAACTCATTGTCCTTTTAGGAAAGTAAAGTGACACAATCGATACAAATACACACATTGTTACCCTCCGGCTCATCATAATATAAAATAGATTTGATGTTTCACCAAATTGTAATCTGAGTCTGATCCAGAACGACTTGTTGCAAACTTGTTGCAGTGCAGGATGAAAAGATTCTGGCACACATGTGGCGTATTATGAAGTCACATTTATTTTATTTTATTTTTTGTACCTCCCCCAGATAACACCGAATCCGTCAAATCTTTTCGAAAGGAATCTTTTATTGTGCTCGAGTCTTGTATGGGCCATCAAGTGATTGTGATAAGATTGCCCTGTCTTCCTGTGATTCAGCTGAAACCCAGGGAGATGAAGAGCAGCGTTTCAGATCCTCAGGCGGTCAGAGAGGAGACGCAGTGGAGAGCAAACTCAAGACAACTCCTGGAGTGCAGGCAGGATGATAAAACCATCACTAAAGGAGAGGAACAGTGGGTGGCTGTGCTGTGAGAGTGTGTAAAGGTAAGATGAATAACACACAGCATGCACAGCTGAAAATGGATCACTTGGAATTTAATTATTTTTAACTAACTTTTACAAATTCCTCTCTCTGAAGGTTAAGTTTAATAACAATGCTAATAAAATGCCAAATTGTTCATTTAGCTATATATTCCATGTATTTTGGAGACAAAGTAATTGAGAAAAATCAGATTATGTTAGATCAACACAAAGGATTATATTGCTGGGTCAAATCTCAAGCGGGCGGTCAGTAATCCGTAACAGATTACACTTTAAAAAGGAGCCCGTATAATGCGCGGCTGGATGTGCGGTGGAGATTGGAAACGGTTTGGAAATGAGAGGCCTGTCAGTGGGACGGCAGGAGAAGATGATAAAAATTGGTTCCGACTGTGCTCAGTTCTCACATCCACCTCCTACCCAGCGTCTGCATCCACTTCACCTCTTTATGAGTGTAGAGGTAGGATACAGCGGAGAGCCGGGTGAGCGTTGCGGATGTGAGAAAGAAAACAGGATATCGCACACTCAGTTTTCTCAAGCAACTGTTCGTGTCGCTTTAAATTTTACATTTGGATGCAAAAGGTGGAGCTTAACGTTAAGAGTTATAGAGTCACCATCAAAATGATTTAATTGTCTAATTTATTTATTTGTCTAAAGCTTTCAGTTAAATATTCAAGAGTAGAATCTTTATTTTCTTCAAAGAGATTTTCCATAAGTGTGGACAGTAATCTTTGAGGCAACTATGCCAACATTTTGTTCCAACAATTCATTGAATTGCAGCTTTATCTTGTCAAATTTTAGCTCAGTGAATTTAGCTTTGTGCTGCTGCATTGCCTGGACAGGATTATATGCTGCAGTGTCACCAAAAAGTTCAGAGATTATCTATTTTTTTTTGTCTGACGAATGAGAAAACGAGGCCCCATTGCCTCCCAGTTTGGGACTACGCGCTGATTAAAGTAAATTAAGTGTATATACTGAGGCAAAATATCTGGTTTATCTGTAACGGTAAAAGTATTAAGTCGTATCACGTTAAGCAGGATTACATAACTTTCCTTAAATGCTGCTTTTTCTTAAATTCAGCAGGATAAGGCAGAGTGGTTGTAAGCCTGAATGCTTGTTCATGCATGTTCTGTGTGCCTCTCTCGTGATTCTGATGCAAGTTTGCAAAGATTGTGGGTGGTTTGCGACCTAATGCGGTTTTCACATTTGGTTAGAGTCACATCACGCTGCCCCCTTTGAGGATAACGCATACTCTGCATAACCCTGTGTATGTCACATCTACACATGTATTCCTCCAAAGATGCAAATTTATCAAGTGAAGTTGGTCACGTACTGAGGTTTAAATATGTAAAAATGATAGTAAAAGTTTCTCTTCATGTTGAACCTGAGTGATGAGATTAGAAAGGCGTTACGGTATTGGCAGCCTGCCGCAGTAACTCTAATGATAATGTCTCTCGTTGCATTGCTTGGGATCATCCTGAACTTTTTGTTTATGCGTTTCTTGCACACGAGTTTGGATGCTGTGCCGCTTCAGTGATTTCTGCTGGTATTTCTCACAACTTTTAATGCCACTCCCCGCCGCCTTTTCTTTTGTTTTTAGGAGTTGAAGCCAGCAGGACCCGGCTTACAGATGCTGGCATGGATTTTGACCGGGGGGCGGGAAGAAAAGCAATGAGGAAAAATGAAGGATTTATTGGATTTGTCATGAGAAATTTGAAAATACTTGTGAAAAATGGAAGAATTTGGTGGCAGACGAGGACAGAGCAGAAATCTTAAAAATGCATTATTCTGTGTTTTCTAAAGAAAGAAGAAAAACTCCAAAACAAAGGGATTGCCCAGACTTTACAAAACTTTAAATTGATAAATTGAGCACTTGAATAAAAAGGTTTATTTGTATCTCTGCAAGGAGTAAAACAAACTACACTTTTAAACAGGCATGAAGCTGTGCACATGTCAGATTAAGGATATTATCGAAAAAACAAACCAAAAAAAAAAAGGTTAAAGAGGTGTAAATGGGATTTTGTTTGAGCTCATGCAGATTTATTTGCATATTCCATATTTATTTCACAGCAGGCACATCTATCATGCTCATCACACACTGGGTCCTGAGATTTGTCACTTTTGCAGCCACTTTAATGCTCCAGAAGTGTACATAAAAATGTAGTCCCTTTTGAATCCTTTCATTTCTTTGTAACAGTTCTACTTGTAATAATCAAGAACTCATAAATAAAATACAGTTAAATGTACTTTTATCTGTGCGCTTCATTATATTCATACACCATGATCTCATTCCCCTAATCTCACTCATTATACTTCTCTGTACCATCCAAAGTAATTATATCTTATTTTCCCTTCTCTACCCCACCCTCAGCACCACACCACACCCTTGTCTCATGGCTCTAAATGTCAGCTCATCAGCTTAATTATCCCATAACTTAGACTACTGTTTTAAAAGTGACACATTTGGTTCCCTGATACCTTAGAGTGTGATAACTAACCCCCCCAATTATCGTTCACACACCTAGCTGATTGTTTCTACACTTCCTCACTCGCATGCGGGGTCTCTTTTAATCAGACTGTTATACTAATTACATTTGAGTCATGCTCAATTATCTCCTCCCCACTGTTGGGCATCACAACATCCTCCTAATATTACTTAGATGGAATACTTTTAACGTTGCCTGTTTATTTTTCCCACGTTTGTGTGCATCGTTAGTCCAAAGGTCACTGGATGGCAGAATCATTCAAGTGAATACATAATTGGCTTATTCATGAACTTCCTTAAATAGATCCTTTGGGCTGCTGTCACTCAGCCTCCTTCATTCACCCCCCCCCCCCCCACCCCCCACCCCCACTCTATTTCCATTTCTCCACTGAGCACAGCATTTTATTTATGGCTCAGCATTTATGTGGAATTATTCACTTTGATGAGGCAGAGCTCCAGTGGAGAAGACTTATGATCTATTTCTGTACAACAGCACACAGAACTCACGTGCCTGGTAATAAAATGCCCTTGATGTGTGCCCTTTGTCTCACAGGGAGAAAAGGCTGCACATGCATGCATAATGGGGGGGGGGGGCTATTTTGAGATTACGTCTTTTTTTCTTTCTTTTCTCTCTCTCTCTCTTTCGACTACGCGATTCATTTGCCTGCTGGTGGAAAATAGATGTGAATCACTCACAGTGTCTGCTCTCCTCCAGCATCCATTCACCCGCCATTCTTCTGCTCCGATTTATTATCAAACTTAACGACTGATTATCGAGCACTCAAAGTTTAGTCTGGCGTCATGCTTTCTCTCGTATGTTCTTTCTGATTTCTGTCAAATGTTTTTCCGTATTCAAAAATACACTCTCATGTTGTCACACAGTTTGAAAGAGGCTTTGAAATGATTGACACATGGCTTAAAATTTAGTGCTGAGATTAAATTTAAGAGCTGAACTGGAGCTTTTTTGTTTTTAGTACGCAAACAAAATACCGCAACTGTTACTACCACAGAAAAATAAAGACTACAGGAAGAAAAACCTTTCATGCTGTAGTTTTTAGCTAATATCTTACATCAAGAATGTTAAGATTTAGCCCTTTTGTTCAAATCTTGAAAATAACCTTGCTGCGTCTTTTGATGCAAGTATGTTTTGTGACTGACTCTCAGCTACTACCGCACCAAATTTTACCTTAATGTCAGTAAAACTCTGTGAATTATAGCTACTTTTCTATAGACTGATGGTGCTTAACTGTGTTAGCCATCTTTAATAGGGTAGACTCCAAAAGTTAATCAACTATAAATGGACGGCCAATTATTATTTTGAGAGTTTCATTAAAGTTTGTTCAGTGGTTTGAGATATTTTGCTAACAGGGTTACATCAGTTATAGTCAAAGTTTTAAGCAAAGATCTCAGGCAGAGTTTTGTGTTCAAACTGTTAGGCACAGTGTTCATCTATATATAGATATTGAAATGTTGTTTTGCAATATTTAGTAACACTAATATTTTTGTTTATGCAAAAATGATTTCTAACTGAACCTCATTATACCACCTACTGCTGGACTGAAGTTTGAGTGCTTGATTGTGTTTGTGAGGGAGGGAGAGAGAAACAAAGTTAGTTTCTGCTTATGATAAACAATTAAGGCTCACTTACTCTTTTATCACCATCAAAGCTGATCACTGATGCTCTGATCAGTGCTTCTGTTTCACTAAACACAAAGTGGCTCAGTTAGCCTTTATAATAGTCTTTACAGACTTGATTAGTTGAAGAACTTGATTCAGGAAAATCATAAAAATAATCCAGTTTTTAGAACATCTTATATAGAATAGAATAGAATAGAATAGAATAGAATAGAATAGAATAGAATAGAATAGAATAGAATAGAATAGAATA
>JAUBOC010000063.1:8878159-8893337 GCA_032275365.1 Anablepsoides cearensis
ACAGACAGACAGACAGACAGACAGACAGACAGACAGACGCGACCGAAAACATTACCTCCTCCCTTGGCGGAGGTAATGATTAGCTATGGTTCAGCTGCTGTTGTGGCTTCCAACACAATTTAGATTTCTCAGTTGCAGGGCCTTGTTCAACTTGTCTTTGCTCATTTTCCGCAGCAAATTCCTCATTAGTGGTGGATTAACCAGTCATCACACTGATGCTTTGTAAAAGTTCTAACAAAGACAGAACCCACACCTCTGTCTGTGTTCAAGCTCTTCGTGCATACATCTTGAACATCCTTTCAGAGTAAACCTCAACTCTGCACTACACAGCACGTCTCGGTATAAATCTGTTTTTTTTTTTTTTTTTTTTTTTTTTTACAGACTGTAATAGATTTGCACAGATGGCACATCTATGCCCAGAGTTTTTCCTGCTTTACTCATAGATCTGTCGACTGCACAGGCTTTAAAGTCTTTTTAACATAGTTTGGTGTGCACAGAGATTCTGCACGGCACTATTATTCCCTGCAACCAGTTAGCTGCTTGCAGTATTCCCTCATTAGGTTTTATTACCACTCTGCTGTGCAATGTTTGACCGAGGTTGTTCTAAAAGGTAAAAATCAGACTCTCATTTAAGAATTGCCACAGTGTCATTTTAATTTATCAACTTCCACACATGGTAAAACCTTCTCAATGATCTGTTGATAACCTTTTCATTTAGAGCCTGTGGACATGTTATCATGCCATCCTGAAAGGTCACGGTGCTAATTCTTAGAAACTGTGATGTCCTTATGAGCAGGCAGAATGTAAGCTTTGTTTTTTATATACTTATTAAAAATATCTTGTAAAACTGAGGCTAAAATCTTCTTGGAATCAGGGTTCAGTTTTGTGGTGGGGGAAAAACTGGACTCAGCAAAGACTAAGATAACGATGATGTAATAAAATGCTTTGAATCTGATCAAGCATCCGAGTTCAAACATGAGGAACTACTTTCTCTCCTGAGTAAAACCCTGAAACTGATTTCTGCTGAATATAAACCAAAAACTACAATCTCCCTTCTGATTTATTAACCGAATTATAATTGTGTTTTTACAAATGACACCATTTGATTTTAGTGTTGAACATTCAGCTAAGTGTAAAAGTGGACAACACTTCACAGCATGCAAGTAATTATGAAAACGTTAATTAGATGTATCTTGAAATAGAATTTGAACATCCTGTACAGTTTTATTTTTCTTCCTGTTAGGTTCATCTCATTAAGGTGGTGCTTCACTCAGCTGTTCATGCATTAGAAGCTGATCGCTAAATATTCAACTTTATTTTGCAAAGTAAATTAAATGTTAAAACTGTACAAGAATTCAATTAAATGTGAGCTACATGATAAATCTCAAGTACATCTTGCACTGAGCTTGCTAAATACTATTAATAGTAATAAAAATGTTTTATGCGATGAAAGAATCATAGAAAAAATAAAAACTGCGCTGCATTGGAACATTCTGGACACCTATTCTACAGGCCCATGCAATCTCTCCTCATAGCCAAGGGGATAATTGCTTGTGTCACTGACAACAGAAAGGCATCACCTACCCAGCTCTCTTTTGGGCTGCTGCGGCTCTAAATTGGATGGTGAAATTGCCTTTTGGGAAAGTCTCCTATAATTTTCAGCCAGGCTAAACCTATATTTAATCTTTTAAGATCAAACGTGGATAGCATCCGTTGTGATCGTTTGAATAAATGTGAGTGACATTAATTACATCTGAATGCATTCTAAATATTCTCTGCGTGCTTTGTTGTGATTCAGTTGGTAGATATTTGCAGATTTTATAATTTGCATACATCCTTTAATGTGTGTGTGTCTATTTTGCCACAGAAACTGAGCTGTGTTGAGGAATCAGATCTTTTGACCTGCAAAGATATTCATTTATTTAGGATGTTTTTTTATTTACAGCCTTTTCTTTAGGAAACTACTTTGAGTTATGCCACCTACAACTTCACTTGGTTTTATGGACTTATGGAGCTTCTATACCCTCAGCTCGACTCCTAAAACAAAGGACAGTAGTTATTAGGAGGACAGAAAAGAGAGGGGTGGAGATAAGCATTTAAAGGATTTGTGAAATGAAGGGGATACAGGAAAGTATATTTTAACCCTAATAACAATGTTGGACTTGAGATCAAGTCAGCACGGTTCAATTCAAACACTAGTGGCAGAATATTTTGTTCCTGTCTTCTTTTATTTGTGAATACCCCATATTTTAATAGGCACAATATAGAAGCACCATTGTAATAACGTGTCATTATTCTGTGTGCTCTGGCAGTGATAATTAAGAGGTCTTCACTTGGCAAAATGATGATGCTGAAACTGCTGCTTGGACTAAGGAATCATAAAGTTATCCTGAAACCTGAAAGCTTGCAATTTCCAGACATTCATATAGAGTTGTGTGTTAAAGCAAGTGTTTCCAAACTTTTCCAAGCCATGCCCCCCCAAATAGCGTTAGCTTCTGGCCATGGACCCTCCTTGCAAACCTACAAACATTTCTCCAAAATATGTAAAGAAACAACATTTAGAATGTTTTCCTCACTTTTATTCAGTTTAGTAATTGTTGGATTTGTTTAGCGTCATCATTTTAACTAACACGTTTTGAACACTTATATTCACACTGAAAAACCAACTTTTCAACAAACTGTTGACGATAAAAACAAAACAAAACAAAATTATTTTAATAGATTACATGTTTTTATTTTTACAATTTATTTTCTTACCTACCCTGCAGCTTTCTGAGGCGCCCCCTGGCGGCCCCCACTTTGGAAAACACTGAGTTAGCAGTCAACACACATTAACATTTTGGCTTCTTTTCATGTTTAAATAATGAAATATTTGGCTCTGTCAAACAACATCAAGCAACATTTAAAAGTTGAGTTATCCTGATCTGATTGCTGGTATCACACTAGCTTATAAATGAAGGCATTTTTCATTGATCTGTATCAAAGTAGCTGCTCCTCTCCACTCCTTATTGCCACGGTTAGAGTTGGGTTCTACCTTGTTTTTGTTGTTGACCTATCGCCAATGGTTTTACATCAGTCATGTTACCATATTGTTGCCAAATAGTTAGACAGTTTTGTCACTTTATGAGTAGTTTTATCAGCAACACAGTTATAGAACCATGTACAGGTGAATAATGTTTCTTCAGGAGTGCATTAAAAACATCTTCAGTGCAGAAGAGTATAATTTCCATTTGGGATTATATGTAATTGAAAATTTTCAACTGAAAACAATAGTTGGCTAAATGGCATTCTGACTTCAGCTCACAGGCAAAGGGCATGCTTATATTTTCAAGTGGCTATTATTCAAGAAGAGAAAATAAGCCTCTGTGTTCTCTATCTCTCTCTGAGGGGATTTCTCCTCTTTGCTGCAGCTGCTTCTTTCACTGACTGAGTGTCCCTCGTTTCTCCTGCAGGCCTCCATCTCCCCGAGGTCTCATGATTCTCTTATGATCCAACCCTAGACCTTCAACGACTTGTCTTCTGGGGGTTGCTATGGAGACATATGTCATCAGGACCGCTGCGATGTGTCGGCGATTTATTTTTAACTGCCAGCTTAGTGGCTTGGAACGACGTGAGGGTTTTAAAGTGAAGCTGCTGCGGAAAGTTCTGGGAATATTCAGGGGGGGGGGTTCCAGAGTTGGGGCTTCCCAGCTGAAGTGACACCCTGCCAAGGGTGTCCTACCAGGAATGTGAATCATGCGTCCACATGATCTGTTAATACAACATTATGTCACGCTGGAACCTGGAAAGTCCGTTAACAAGTAATCTTAATAACTGAAGATGGGTGGGTGGGGATTTAACAATCTAAAAAAGATTGTTAGTGTCCACTTGGAAGAGCTCCTGGGTGGTTTCTCATTTCCAATTCCTTTGACACTGCCTCCTCCAATTCAACACATGCTTTTATCAAAGGCTCCGTTTGAAATGCCCTTCTGTTTGTTTTTCTATTTGTCTACTTGTTTGTAGAAGTTATTCCCATTCAGGACTCGTCGTTCCTAAATATTTTCCAATTGGCTGTGGGTTTTTCCAGCACACACCCGTTTTTGGAAACCGTGAGACGAAACGAGCCTAATTAGGATTCTCCAGTGTGTTCGCAAAAAGCACAGAATATTTATGATGTTGTTGATTGTTAGTGTGAGAATGTGCCTGCCCGGTGGAAACTCTGAGCTTCTTGTTTATCTCTGCCGATGTCTTGTGGTCAAGGCTGCGAGAGGGAGTGAAGCATCCCTATCTTGCCGTCACTGTTTATGGTCTCTGCAATGCACTAACACCTGCGATCAGGACATTTGTTTTGTTTGCCTTGTGGAGCTACATGTCATAGTAGTATTTCCAAATATTTTGTTCAAGTTTACTATGTCCTGATGTGTTATCAGATGAGTTTAGTTTGCCTTGCAGCCACTGACAGACGCAGTAAACCATGTCATTACTTTCTGCTTAGAGCTACAACAAAAGATAAAAGAAGAATTTGAAAATTAAATAACTTACAAGCATTAAATTAATTACATTTTAATTAAACTTGAATGTTATGGCATTGAGTTATGTGTCTGAGATGAAAACTTGTATGCAGTTGGCACAAGAAGCCGGTGCAATCCATGATGGAAATTCCAGCCCTATTAATAGTCAACGGGTGCCAGTGTTACGTCACATCGGAGAACTTAAACAGCAGTCTGGGAGGTCACTGAGGCACCTCGGTCATAAAGGCAGCTTAACACTGCAGGAGCTTTGAGGAGCATATGGAAACTTTATTCATCTGCCTATAAGCCACCTGCTAAAGTGTCACCTTAAAAACGTTCAGGCCAATACATCTGGGATTTCTCAGGCACACAGTTTAACTTTATATTGTTAGCCCAGCCTCACGTACACTATGTACTGTTGTATCTTGGGACACAGTACAGAAGGCACACATTACTAGACTTGATTGCTGACACAGTGGTTGAAACTAAAACCATTACACCATACAAACTCCTTTCAAAAACCATGAAAAGACTATTATTTTCATTTTTATTGTTTGGTTCTTTGATAAAGGTTTCAGAATTTAACGCTCTGTTAGAGGCATATAAAGTACATGAAATAAATAACCAAATAAAAGTAAAAAAAATAACTTTGGTTAAAATTATTTTCACTAATAAGAAAAGTACTTAGGTAAAAGTTGGAGAACTGCTCACAATAATCAAGAAAGTAAATGAACTTTTACACACACTAAGAAATCAAGTGTTGAATTTGAGTAAACTGGTTTGCATTTACTCAACTCGGTTTAGTGGAACCAAACATAACTTGGTCATGTAAATTCAACACTTCCTTAAATTTGTAACATCTAACTAGATGTTAAATTTTAAGTAAAGAAGTAAAAGTATCATTTTTATGTTTTGAATGTATGTAATGAGGTAAAAGTAAAAGTTGCAATTAAAAAAATCCTTTGTAAAGTTACAAATCCTAAAAAAAAATTACTTAAGTTCTGTAATGAAGTAAATGTATGTAGCTACTATACACCCCTGCTATTAATCAAATGTGGCAGGGATTATTTTTATTTGCAAAAAATTAATAACTTATTTCTTTTGGAAAGCAGGCTCTTAGAAAATAAGAACCAAAATGGACAAATCACAATTTTACATATGGAAACATTTCCTATTATGTCATGAGACTAGATTGTTATTGTGTCCGTCTTTCATTGTGTCTCTTGTTCAGCACAAATCCAGAGGTCGTAACCCCCTGGGTTAGAGCAACTCCAAACAAAACCATGAAAAGTGAGCCAGGGCGAGAGTGGCAGTTTTACTCTGCTGATGCAGAAATTTTTGGGAGCTTTTCTTTTGTGCTCCGGGGATGTCTTTTGTTTTTTTCTTTGTTTGTTTCTAGCATCAACTTTCCACACAAGGAGTTTAAAACAAAGAGTTTGAAAAGAGGAAAGAACAGAATAACCATGTTTCATCCTACAGCGGGTTTCAAGAGTGTCTCTTGTGCTGAGGCTAGACTAAAATGCTCTGATTTCTGAATAATCTCCCCCAGTTACTCACATAATAGTCTACTCTGCCTACTGATGCTGACTGTAGTGATGTCAGAGCAAAGAGCTCAAAGCGGCTTTAGTAGGCTGTAGAGTGGAGGGGGGCAGGGGAGCTAGTATTTGGTGTGACATAAAAAAAAGCAGAAATATGAACACTGTCACATTCAAACACTCGCAGGGCTAAACTCCAGAAAGAGGCAGTGAAGTATGAGAATCTTAAATGCGTTTTTACACCCCTCTCTGCGGTCACGTCTTCTAAATATCACGCTACAAAAAGAATTAGGATACAGACAGTGCGGCGCGGGCAGGAAATTTCTCATGGCAAAAGTCCTGATCAGATCAGCACAGCGGGGGCTCCTGAGATGTTGACAGGAAATCACGTGACTCTGTGTTACACACTCGCCAGGAAGTAGCCGTGATGTAATGGTCGCACATGTGCCGTGGCACAGAGTCGACCTGCAGGCAGACGTTTGTCCTTGAGCGCCAGAGCCACTGCCCTTGTATTGGCTGAATCAACATTTGCGAAGGGATTTCAGAGATTTGGGTAAATAACTGTGGTGCATGACCGTTGGGTGGAGTTACATTTACTCCCGTCATATTTCTGCTGGTCAAAAATTCTTGTTTGGGGAGGATTTAAGGGAGCTTTATCCGAGCGCTATGCTCCCCTACTGTATTAGCACAAGCCTTCTTTAGGGACATGTTTATCATTCACATGAAATTACCATTTAAATTTCATAGAAAGTGTTGAAAACATAAGTGGTTCAACAATCAGGGCAACATTTTGTTTAAAGAAAGGCTGAAAATCACATTTGCTTTAGTCTAACAGTGAATGAGAAAATTCAAGTCATTAGTTTCTGGATGTTATTGGTATTTGTTTAAGCGGGCATGTAAGCATCCACTTGGATTGTTTGATCGTCTACAGTGAGCATGGATATTGTTCTCATGCATATTCATATCCCCAGTAATTTCTTGCTTAACAGCGGAGTAATAAGGCAAATACCTTCCTTGCACTTGGCTGGGTTTGGAGCTATGCTCATTAGGGTAAACAAGCTGTGCTCCAGAGATAGCACAAGGGCCATTCACCCCCACCCTGGCACTGAGCTGATAGTAATACCAGCCTGAACGCACACACTGGCACACAAACCCCATTCAGCTCTTCTGCTCCCCGCTTACCTGAATGCATCACTGCACCACCAGCAGGGTAACACGACACAACACCGAAACAACACAAATGCCCTGTGACCATGTTGGACAAGGGACACCCCTGGCCATCATTCCTATTCACACCCTGTGAGATTTTACTATTGTGTCAGTTATTATGTCCTGTCTCTGTCTCTGTCCCGCCCTAAGTAGTGACCTCATCCGTCGGCCCAGCTGCCAGTAGGCAGCAGACTGCTTATGAAACCAGACCATTCTATCCCTAAAAATCAGAGGTTGTGCAACTTGAGCAGGAGCATCGTGTGCCCGTGTGTTTAAGGCTTTTTATGTGGTAGGAAATCTATGATTACATAACAGGGTTCATATTGTGCCTGCCCCAAAAAAATAAAATAAAATTCAGAGAAATTTTAAGCTACATTGTTCTGTTAAATTACAACCAAACAGACACGCATCCATTGAAAACCTGATCACATTTGATTAACACAGCAGCATGAGTTGAAATCCTTGGAATAGCTTGGAAATATAGTTTAATTAAATTGTGCACCAATAGAGATCTCAGCCAGATGATAGTGTGCACACTCACACACCATCCTATACACTGCAAAAACTGTCTATCTAACCAAACTTTAAAATCGTATATCCAGCCAAAAAGTCTTTTTGATCTTGTTTTGAGACTGATTTACTAAACAAGAACTGATTGTGTAAGAATATTAATCTGTGTAAGTTTATCTGTCTTGTTAACCTAAAAATTTGACTCAAATTAAGTCACAAATTTCTGCCAATGGAGTAAGAAATTTTTACTTGGTAAGATTCTTGAAATAAGAAAAATTGAGTTAGTTCAATCAATTACATTTTTTTTTTACTTAATTTGAGTCAAATTTTCAGGTTAACAAGACAAATAAAATTACACATTCCAAAAACAAGATTAATATTCTTACACATTTGGTTCTTGTTTAGTAAATCAGTCCCAAAACAAGATCAAAACGTTTTTTTTTTTGGCTTGTTATAAGATTTTAAAACTTGGTTTGACTGACATTTTTTTTTGCAGTGTACTACTATAATGATAACACTGACCAGTGAGATCAGCCATGGTTATCCGAGCTCTCAGTGGACAGAATTGAAGTAGAATGCCCTCCATGTGTAGCGAAGTGTTGCTATAAAAAAGAGCTGAGGAATCAGAACATTTGTTAAGAGTACTAATAATCTCTTGAAAGACAGTTCATTTAACAGCTGTTGTTTAGTTGATGGACTTTAGAGCAGAAGGTTTGAGTTTCAAAGATGCATCAGTACCATAATACAGGATCACTTATCCTTTTATTGCCTGGCAGCTTTTGTCTGCTTTTACGAAATGAATGGATTTTTTCCTAGATCTCTTGAAAGTCACTTTGCATTGGATGTTTAGTAGAAATAAATTTAATTTGTTATACTCCTGCACTGAGGCGTACTAAAAAACCGAGGACAAAAAAGCACTATAGCGTTGTTAACCAAATTTCCAGAAAA
Organism: Anablepsoides cearensis; assembly: GCA_032275365.1. Taxonomy (NCBI): domain Eukaryota; kingdom Metazoa; phylum Chordata; class Actinopteri; order Cyprinodontiformes; family Rivulidae; genus Anablepsoides; species Anablepsoides cearensis. The sequence goes on from JAUBOC010000063.1 coordinate 8,886,852, forward strand.
ACTGCCGTTCGTCACCGCTTTGCTGCCTTCCAGCGGAGAAAAAACACACCTCTCTGTTGATTGTTGCTCTACGACACCTTCAGACGCTTCCTGCTCCTTTTAAAAAAAAAAAAAAAAACCCACCATGAATAATAAAACAAGTTCTACGTCATAATTTGCACGGGTAACAATGTTGGCATGCCAGTCGAAGGCATCTGATCCTTTCTTCCAATGACATGATGGAATATGTTAGCTGGTGTTAGCTTTCACCAGGTAAGGCTGCAATATTGATGAAGAAGGTGAGGCGTTTTTTTCCACTGCCTCGGCTCCGAGCAGCTCCTCCTCTTGTTGACGCGTGCGTTATCATTTGATACGAGCCTGGCCAGCGACGGTGCCGATGGGTAGATAGTCGGGCGGTGGACGAGGTGGACTGGAGAAGGGAGGAGCAGAACATGGCGTGCAGCACATTTTCCATCTGCCATGAAAGTGGAGCAGCTCATTATCACAAAGTGCTCTCCGCTGAGCTGACCTGAAAAGACAAGTGTGAAGGTGTAGGTTTAAGCGAATGTACATATAGTATTAATGTGTCCTAGTTGTATCATTCCAACGCAGTGTGTTCATACTTTAGTGCATGTTGGAGGTGAAATAAGGCTCATGTGTGCATGGCACTGTGGAGTTAAAGGGTTATTTTGGGGATGGAGAGAAATCCTAGCCCTATAAACTCAATGCTTCTCTTCATCCATCATCAGCTAACAAATAGATCAAAAAGGAATTTGTTTTTTTTTCAGTTGGAGGCATTGTTTTTTACTTTAAATCTTGTATATTGCTAAATTTGCTGTTACTCTCAAAAGTACGAACAATTTTGTTTTTGAGCCAAAACGGATGGAATAATCAAGTCTGCTTTTAAGTTATGAGCAGGGATTTTATGTGTAAAAGCAATGTCTTGAGATTTTTATCCATTTTTATCTCAAAAATGACTTGTCCTCATTTGTCTATTGATTTTCTTTCTTTTATACTGTTAGAAAATAAACGTGTACTGATGTTTTTTGTGTACAATTGTGAAATGATTTATGCATTTTCTAGAGAGCAGCTTTTGAATTCTTAATCCACTGAGTTAATGTTTGTGTTGACATATCAGCGTGTAGGTTTATGACTTTAGGGCACAACAGAAGTAGTGTATGAAAGGATAACTGATAAACAAGAGATAATGTAAGCACAGCAAGGGGAACATGACAGTTCACAAATCTAGAGGGACATTGCACAACAATAACGCTACTGAACGTAGACATGTCAGAATAAGTAACTGTTTTTTTTACTTTTTAACCTACAGCTATGGATATAAACGCCTCGTTGGTTAAACATAAAAAGCTGTACAGTGCTTGAAAGTGAATCCCAAAATTTGTCCCCTACAGCATCCTAATCCCAACACCTGAGATCACAAACCTCAGAAAATGATTTGCAGCTCATTCACTTCAACAAGCTTCACCACTTGCACCTCAACTGGAATTAACTTCCCTTCTTCACTCAACCGTGATGATTGATTTCAAGGTCTGCCTGCAAACCTGTCTAAACTGTAGCTAGTAGAGGAATCTGCTCTCAATAGCCATTTCTGAAGTTCTGCTCCTACAGTTGGATTTTAAAAATACTATGGAGGGTGACATTTATTACTTAGTGTTTATACATCTATAGGAGATTTGAGATGTAAAAAAACATCCATAAAGCTTGATAATAAGAATAAAATTGGAGTGGATAGCAAAAATCAAACATATTTGTGAAATATTTAAGAGCATCGACAACAATAGACTAATCAGCAAATACTGTATGCTGGTGTTGAGCTGAATATTGATGTTATTTTTTTTCCTGCAGACTGATTGTCCCATGAATTAAAACAAGTGCATCAATCACTCTGGCAGCAGTGTTTATGAAAATTGTTTCTGCTAGTAGAAGCGTTATTGCAACATGCAAATGTATACATGCAGGTGGTTGGTGTAGATGGATGGATCAACAAAACATCACTTACTGTATATACACCAAACAGTTAATGTCAACTTAATCCACTCATCCTCATAAGAACTTTGCAGGCCTCATAAGTGATGTGCAGAGGTGGAATGTTCCTTCAAGAAATCAATATAGTTGTTCAGCTCAACAACTATCAGTGGAGATAAAAAGCAGCCATCACAGAGATAATTTTGGTAATAAATGTTTATGGACTGACTCTGTTTCTATGTTGATTTTAGTAGAACAGAGTCTTTTATGCTGAGTAAACATTAGGTAAATCTGTTGCAGGAAATTAACTATAAATGCATATTCTTTCCATTTTTTTTGACTGTAAAGAACTGGTACCATGGATCAGTAATGAGTTACAAATATAGCCTAGTTTTTGACTTGTCTTATCAATACCCTCTCTTTTAGTGCTTTAGAGTGATAAAGTTATCTATTTTTGAACTTTGGCCAAAACTAAGAAGGGTCTCTTTTGCAATAATTTTCCATCATCATAAATCCTTCTTGTCAAGTTATTTTTTTCCATTGCAATAAACAGGTATCTCTTTGCCAATTTTCCATTTTCAGGTTTTTATTGAGGGGATGGTTAATTTCCAACTAAGCGTTATATTGTTTCCAATTGTTTTTGTTTTGTGCTTAGAAAGCATTAAAGACCAAATGTGTCAGTTCAGTGACAGTGGCTCAGAGTAAAGTATGTTCCTCTCTCAAATAAGGCCCTGGTTTTATCTCCCACTGACTCTACAGATCACTCTGTGCTGTGGGAAAAAGTGTCCGAAATCTCTGAACGCATCTGTTGTCGCTGCAAATGTTTAATTTGCTTATTCCTCATGATTGACTGTGCAATGTGTGGAAGGAAAATATTATTGAGAACATGCCTTTAAAAGGAGAGGAGCAGTGAGGCTGAATGTGTCTGCTCATTAAATAGACTGTAGCTACTTGACCTTGTTGAATGCCTCCCTTTGCTGTGGATGGGCCTTTTTTTTTCTTGGTTCAGGTTCATCAACAGGACCAGTTATGACTCATTTGAACTTTGAACATTACGGAGGATGGGAGGCAAGTTGAGCCTAAGCACAGAATAACCTTGTTGTGCTAATGCAGCATGTTAAAAGCTTGTGTTCTGATGTTCATAAAACATTAAATTAAATCTACAAAAAGCAAATGATTCGGCTGCTGCAGCGAGTTATCAGTTAAATTTTAATCTTCCAGTAGGTTTATGAATGTACAAAAAGTTAACACCAATCAGTAAGAGAACAAGTCAGTGGTGAATCGTGCTCAGCTGACCTGGTTAATGTTCCTCAGCTCCAGTTGCTTTTGATTCGTATGACGACGATGCTTTCATGGCAAGAGAGAAGTGGAGTCTTATAATCTAACTGAACTCACTGAACTTGGCAGGAGATGTATTTTAGATTAAAAGTTTCAAAGTTCATTCTCTGACTGGGTGTTGAATAAGATTTTAAATATAAAACAGTTTTATTTAATTAAAACTCTGAATTCATATGCATTTCATTTAATAATGCTTACATAATACATATTTTTTATAATGTATTGTAGGGTGTGTTGGAATTTCTATCATGGTGAAGATTTAGACCAGACATTTAGTCTCTTTAAATAAACTAATAAAATTATATGTTTTTTTATAAATATATAAATTCAATAAAAATGCATTTACTGATTAATTTTTCAGTTTAAACTAAACTAAAAATCTGAACAGCATATGAGTAGTGCAGATATAAAATATTAAAATTCTTCTCTCTGTTAGATTTATTCAGATTTTTACAATAATTGGTAGTTTTAGCTGAACATATTTGTCTATTCAGCTAAAACAGGACATGTGTTTTTGTTGCTGAGGTACTGGTGTTTATGTGCAGCAAAATCCTAAATTATTGCAGGAGGTAGTACTTTGCTGTCCTATACCCTTCTCATTTTCATGACAGCTCACAAACCGCTGCGCTCAGTGAATACCCGTCTTGCTGAAAAATGAGTTTTTGACCTACAACAGCGTCTCGCACACCAAAACACACTTTTCGCCAGAATCCAGACTTTCCTCACATAATTGCCCCGAGGGCTTACTGGACTTTGGCATTCCACTCACTCAGCACTTGGGAGTTGAACAGTTCGTCTGTGTCAGGGCATGACAACAGCTTTACTGCTTCGCGACAACACGTTAACACTTGCGCTGTTCCTACTAGCGCAGCATGATGAGCCATGGCACTGAGACAGGTAATGATGTAAGCTCGCTCACTGTCACTCTGGCTAAAGCTCTTGTTTAGAGATCGTTTTCCGTCTCAGTATTTATGGATAAGCGTTGAAGGTGTTGGATACCACTCCTGTCTAAAAAACCTCGATTTATGCTCCAGCTGTTGTTTGTTGAAAATAAAATCACTGAAACCATATTTAAGAGCTGTGGATTTTGGCTTTATAATAACAATAGTCATTTTATTTAATCAGGACACTGTGCAATTATAATATAAACGTAAAAACATTTGATGCATTGCACCAAATTTAGCCTTAGGCTAATTTACGTCTTTAATTTACATCTGTTTGAGAAATGTACACTCAAAAATCAAATTGTTGCACAATAACATTTCTCCCAGCTCTATTGCTGCAGGGACAGCAATGAGTTCTGTACATTTTCTTATGTAACTTACAGTAACTCTGCAAGCAATCTTCACAGCATACTCAAATCTATAATTTACATTTGTACAGGTGTATGTTTAATTCTAATATTTTATAAAAAAAAAAAAAAAAAAACAAGTTTTTGAACTATTTTCCAAGATTTTTTTTCCAGAATACTTAAAACATTTAGTTTCCTGTCTGGTTCATTATTTACTCTTAAATGAAAAAAATATTTTCAAACACTTCTCATCCCATATTATTATTCTAAGGTTATTTTTGTAAGATTGTGTTGGTGACCTTTGCTAGACACAGATGGAAAAAAAAACTGTGTGGGCATCGTATTGAAGAAAATAGGTGCCGGAGAACATAGGTACTGGGAAACATAGAGGTGACCCCATTTTCAGGTACTCGTTTTTCCCTGTACCTATGTTTCCTGGTACAATCCCTGCACTGTAATTCAGAATTTTTTCCATTTGTTTTAAAAGAAATTTGAAGGGGAAGCCAAGCATCTTTTATGACTTTCATTATTAACCCCAGAAGAACATGAAATTCTAGGTAAAGATACTGGGGAACATGGATCTGGACCCTTGAGAAAAGCAGTACTGCTATAATAAAAAAAACAAATGTAAAGGGAAAACATAAAAATACACTTGCAAGATTTTTTTCCAAAACATTTCTCCATTATCTCAGAGCACCAATATTAGATTGTGGTAACAGTTGTACATGATTTCATATAAGTGACACTCCTGATGTCAAATACAATATACAGTCAAACACCATGACATCGACCCTTCTCTTTCTATATAGCTCGGATGTTCAGCCACTGTGTCAATGAATGGACCACTTTAAACATAATTAATAATGCAAAGTTTTTCCTTTCCTGTTGTATAGGGCCATGGTGCGCTGAGCATTCTCTGTATACAGTATGTTGTTCCATCACTACATATTTTGTATTTCAACATGGTGAAGTGAGAACAAAGGTGTTGTAATGAGGTGTAAAAAAAAATATGTATAAAATTTGTTTATTTCTTGGCTATTATAGAACGGTATCAGTGTGCTTGCATGAGATCATTAGTTCACATGAGTCTCATGATGCCTTGAAAGTATGAGAAACGATTGGAGCTGTGGTAACGCTGTAATCTGTGCTCTCTGTGTGCGTTTGTGAAAGCGGAAGAGTCTAATCCTGGTGTGTCTGATGGCCCGGGACTTATTTGTGTGTGAATGTGTGTTTGTATGCCTGCCTTAGTACCAGGTTTGACTGCAGCATCCAGACGGATGTCACATATGCCCCTAACACGCATGCACACACACAGCAGGAACAAACCAGCCAAATGCCTCTATCAGACCTTCTCCAGTCCACTGTCATCCCCTCCCCTGGCAGGGCACACAGCTAAACCAACAAATCTACATATAAGGGTGTGTGTGTGTGTGTGTGTGTGTGTGTGTGTTTGTCACAACCTTTTTGTTTCTCTTCCTGACTCGCTTCCCTGCCTCCCCTTAATTCCCTCCTTTTTCTATTTAGTCTTGTTCCGCTCTACTTTTTTTCATATCCCTGCACCTCCCAATCTGTTTTCTCCTCCAGTTTTTGTGGCCTTTAACAGCAGCTCATATGGAGTAGATGGTGAGCTTGCCAACAATCTGAAGGCTTGTCAAGCTAAAAGCCAAAGACGCAGCGTGATTAATCTATCAAAAAAAATTGGCCTAATCCTGTAGACAATATGTTTTAGGATGATTTTTAATATGATCAAACCCAAACTTTTAAGCTTTTAACCCATAAAATAATAGTGGCTCTTAACCCCATCTGGTCCCCCATGTGGTCAGAGGGTCCGGTGGCGCCGGTGCTTGGCAGCCCCACCTCTGTCAGTGTTTGCCCCAGGGCAGCTGTGGCTA
>JAUBOC010000063.1:8893437-8903965 GCA_032275365.1 Anablepsoides cearensis
TTCATTACAACTGGCCCTTCGAGAGCCACCATAACGCTCACGTGGCCCTCGATGAAAATGAATTTGACACCCCTGGTCTAGAGACTGCATAAAGACCCCACTAGAGGTTTCATGACCCACAATGGGGTACCAACTCTAATTTTGGAAACCAATGCTGTAATAAATGTGTTGACATCAGCATAAATAAAAGTTGAAAAGAAAGTATACATATAGTTTTGATTTATGTATCAATAATGTTTCATGGTATACTGTACTTCTATAGCTTTAGATTGCAGCTATTTTTTTTTTGTATATGGAGATATATTATTTAATAGTTGTACAATACGGAACCCTATAATTACCTACAATAAATTAAATAAATCTAAACACCTGTTAGCTATAAAGTGAAAACAGCTGGTATATTATATTATTTCTAGATCCCTCTTAAGTAATCAGAATATTAAAAAAATGGCATTAACACAAGTGACCTAAATTCTTAATTTTAAAAAAGAGTGGAAGTTTTAACTGCAAAGAATAATGTAGTTTTCTAAATGTTCAGTCACTGATTTCAAAAGCAGCTGCAGTCAGGTGGTGTTAGGATCTCAGACTCTAAGTGAATTTAATAAAGAGACTGACGGTGAGCGCTCTTTTTACACGGTTCGTAGCTTCAGCTCGTCAGTTTCCCACCTGCTGCCACAACCAATATACCAGTGTTGATACGCAGCATTAGAGTTAGGACTCTAATGCTAAAAATAAGCCAACATTAAAGAGCATTTCTTGTGTAAGAACAAACAAACTGAGCATGAAAGGGCTTGGTCTAATGTATGTCGTGGCACATACTGCAAATAAAATATTAAATATTTTCAAATCTACAGAAAGAAAACTAAAAACTAGCATATTTATGAAAGGGCAAGTAACTCTTTCCTATTTTATTTACAGTTGTCGGTACGCTTTAGGCTAAAAATAAATAAAACCTCCAATGTTGATGGAAAAATCAGAGTTTGTCCCTGTTTTATTATGGAACATTCCTAAGAGCTAATGTGTTGTGAAGGCTAGCTAAATCAAGAAAAGCTTTTCATTGTCTTCTTTCCTAAAAATAAAAGAATTTGGATGGATTTTTTTTTTAAAGCAGTTTTCATCGCCAGTATGTTTTTAATGGCTCACATCTGGCCCCGTGGTTTGTTCTGTAAGGGCAACCGTTAATGGAGGCAGTGTGTAAGAAAAGAGACGAAACGAACGAGACGTGGGGAGGCTGAATAAATATGCAGAGCCTAACTGGCGGCACTGAGTACATCCGAATTTGTATGCGTGATAGTGAGGCAGAGATAAGGGAGGCAGATGGAGAAAGGGAGGCAAAGAGAAGCAAAATCAGTGACATCATTGGAGTTGTGTCAGCATGCATGTGTTGAATGTAGATGTGAGTGTACCGGAGCGTGTGCTGGGCAGTAAAAAAAGAAAAAAAAAAAGAAAAAAAAAACGGGGAGGGAGGAGGGGAGGCTGAAAGCAAAGTAGTGACGTATTGTAATCTGGAATACTGAGAAGCCCAGCTGTGCTGAATCTGGGCATAGCAAGGGCTTACGTTACGTCATACAGACACGCACACGCAAATGCCCACACAGAATGTCAGAAACCCTGAAGGAAAACAACTGTTACTATGGAGAGGTCGGGGGGTTAACGCACGTGTGAATATGCGGCGCGTGTGCAGTTTAGTCTTCCTTTGGATGCCTATTTCTAGGCTCAATTTGAAGCTAAAAATTCAGTGCTTGTAAGTTGAATGGCGGTGGTGTTTGAAATTAGGTTTTCAAAAACACACGAGGCAGGAAGTAAGCTGCTTTATTTTTACTCGTATTATTTCAGTCGTGTAAAGCCTCGTTTGAGACTTCAGTCGGACTTTTGCAACACTTTTTATGAGGCGGCTAACAAATACTGCTGACTGCAACTCTTCTAGTTCTTATATTGCTTTCTTTAAAGCCTCCGAACTGTGGCTGTGTCCAAATGCAGGGGCTGTGTCCTTCAAAGGACCTGGCCTACCTGGTCTCTGTGGGTCAACAAAGACCTGAAGAAAGTGGCTGTGAGTTTGGACGGGTTGGCCTTCAGCTTTATTCCCGTCATGTCACCTAGCAAACATGATAACATTAAACAGATGCAAAAAATAGATATAAATTGAATAAATATTATTAAATTAATATTATAAATTAAAAACAAAGAATTTTGGAAACAGCCATTATGCTCCGATATCATAATGTATTCAATCATCCATATAATTTCCTTTTTTAATATATTTTTAATTTACAATACGTACAAGCAGGAAAAAAATAAAACTCTTTTAGAATAGTGCTGGTGCTAGTGCAGCTAGCTAAAAAAACAAAACAAAAAAACAAAGGCTTCGTAGTTTAAATATAACAAAGTTATTGCTCAAGTTTTTTTTTTTTTTTTCCAAAAACACATTTGGAAAACACTTAAAGTAAATTTCAATTAGTTTATTCTGTTTATCAACTCAAATCTGTCTGAGTACACAAAGCTTTAGGATTTTTTTATTTATTTTAGTTTTTTTTACTGAATTGGAGTTCGATCAGTTTGAAGTGAGTCACATGTGTAAAAAAGGAAATTAACTTGTAGATTTTTGCTTTTGTCTGTACAAATACAGACGTATTTTTATCTTTCTATGTTTTTTTTTTTTTTTTTTTTTTTGTAGTTTCACATTTTGCAGATGCAGTATTGTTCCTGCACACATTTGTTTCCTACACAAGCACAAACCTGAATTCCTCAGATGTATTTCACGAGGTGACAAAGCTCAATTTACAGCATACACCCTCTGATTTACCAGCACACACTCTTTGACTCAAACTTGCCCCTATACATGCAATATCTCCTCCACAACCACATATGTGCAGATACTGAAAGAAATCCACCCACAATCTCCTACCTATTCAGAGCTGTTCTTTTCTGTGCTGCCCTGCACCCTGGAAAGGACACAGTAATGCCAGATGGAGCCGTGGTCAGCCCCATGTTGAGAGCCACAATTTGTACCCCACTCTCTGGCAGCAATTTACCAAGGGCTAAAATAGCACTCCCTTGTACTGGAAATATGCACCTCTACCCAACTCACTGATGGCACAATCCCTACAAAGAGCAGGAAACTGACTATTTGTAGCCTTATGACCATTTTTGGTAGTAACCTTAGGAAAGGAAATAATTCTATTCATGTCCCCTTTCCCTTTTCTGCTGTTTACTTTAGCCTTTAACCTCAAAGCGTTTTTTTTTTTTTTTTTTTTTTTTTTGCTTTTGATAAGCATCAAATGGTTTGGGAAGAAAAAGACTTCAGCAGTCACGTCTAAGGCATTCCAACCTAGAAGATGAATGTTGACAAGCATCTATGTCCAGTTTTGTTTTGTTTTTTTCTATGCAGCCATACAGTAAGTTGAGAGTATATTGCCAGTTTATTTAAGAACTGGGAATGCCACATGTTTTGCCTTGGGGTTGCTATGCAATGAGGTCAGTAAGCATTATTGCATAATTATTTCTACTGTACAAACCAGAGCCTATGTTTATTAATAGAGCCCAGTGTATGTATTCTGTTGCATGTCAGAATGATTTAGAATTTACATTCTAGTACATACTGGGCTCATTTGTTTTACTTTTTTAAAAACATAGTAAAATTGATCATTAAAAACAAACAAGCCTTTTGATGGATCCCCCCCCCTAATCAGTTGTCACAATTATGATGGAAAGATTGTGATCTATTGATCTCCATCAGCAAACCAATTAGAAATTCTGCATCTTAATTAAAATGTTGTGATAGGGCCCTCAAGATGAATGAGAACTATTTCATAAATATTCTCTGCAGGCTTCCTGTTGGCAACATTTTTTTGCAAACATGATCAACATAAACTTCAGTCTACTCTAAGATTCCAAGACTTTAAGAGAAAAAAAAGACTTTTCTTTTAATTCTTTAATAAATTATAGATAAGTTTATTCTATCAGAAACATTTTAATTTACTTCTAACACTCATAAGAAATATAAACACATTCAGTTTACCTGACAAAAGTGGGGTCAATACAAAGATTTAATTCACATCTTCCATGCATTTAGATGTTTAAATTGAATATTTTACAACAAATAATGAACTTATGAGCATCTTATCTTTCAGTTTACCAGCTGATAAGCTGAAAATAAAAATGCAGCATGGTCATTCTTTTAGTTTGCTGTTCTAAAATGTCTGGTTTAAAAAATACACTACATCATCAGCATATCATCAAGTTAAACAGGAGCCTGTTAATAATAATAATAGTAATAATAAAAATCATTTAGGTTAGGCTTTTTGAAGCAGGGAATCATCTAAACCATGCAGGGCAGTTGGACCAGGATTGGGAAACAGATTTACAGGATTGTACTGGATTATACTAAATTAAATTGCATAGAACTGGACTTGAATTGAACTCTTATTGTTTTGTGGCCTGATATGACTTGTGTAGCAAATTTGGTGCTTTTTAAATAAATTGAATAAAATGATTTTATATGAAAAATGTCATTTCCTCAAGTCAGTAAAACTAAGAGCCTTAATGTAAAACAAGAAAAAAACTTTAACAATGCCTTGCCAAAACGGTGAAAGGGGTTTTTAATGGTGTGCACATAATGTTAAATTCTTAATCACTATAATTTTATATTCCAGCCAATACACCAGATTAATCCTGTTCGTTTGTGGCTCATTGAAATCTTCTTTAACATCCAGATTCAATTTTGCTCGGTCTTGTTGATGGGATTACAGACCTCTGAAAGACTGACTTTCTTTTTGTTACTTACCAATGTTTTACCTCTCATCTGAAAGGATTTTCTTCTTTTAGATTGGTAGTTTTAAGGCTCAGTCATTGTTGGGACAATTACAATAAAAGGGTCGTAGTGGTCGCATAAATCACTGAGCTACCTGCCTGTCCTATGAGTCATTTGGGTTGTCGACACTTGTGAGATGTTTACTAACAGGACCAACATACAAGGTGTTTTGATCAATTGATTCAAGCTGTGAATGGTTATAAAACCGCCAGATCAGAAAAGACAAGGCTCTATTGTGTTTGATAGATGTAACCTGCAGCCACCATTCTGTGTCAATGCAATCTATAGCTTGCAGCCTGCAAATATTATATAGTAAACATAAATACAATGTTTTGGTCTCAATAAAACAGTATTGCATCGCTATGTCAGCGCATGAGTGTCTCACCTGGCTGACTCAGTGGTGTCTTCTACATTGTCTACAGTTGCTTTGTTTGCCTTAAGGTAATGCAAAGTGTAGCTTTTGCAAGTGATGCATGCAGGATATTCCACTCACATTTTCCTGGGCATTCTATAAATCATAGTTTGAATAATCAATCTTGCATACATTACACCACCCTACACCACTCTGACGTTACTTCCATGCAAATACTTCAATACACCCATATTCTTCTAATCATAAATCATCATCTGTTTATATATTTGTTTATTTTTCAACTCTGGAGCTGAGGGCTGTAACACAAAGTGAGATTTCAGTTTAGTCAGTTATGTTCACTAAGAGAGTTTTCGGTATGGTGAAGGAGGATCTCATTGAGCTTGTCTAGATCCCAGTGGTACCAGATGATAATCTTGTAATATTATTCTGGAACTTTATTTGAACCGTGGTTTTTGAGCAGAAAATGACAAGTGGAACAACCCTTTGCATGTAAATGTGCACAGAAACTAAAGCAGATTGTCTGAATAAACAAATTACCTGTTAGCTCTTAACGGGGCTTTTGGTTTTCTCGTGCAAGGCTATGAAAATAAAGGTTTGCTGCAGGGTAGGATCCAAGGATGCAGACCCACTTTAGAACCCAACGAACAAAAATATTTAAATAAATAAAACAAAAAGCTGGCGTGGATACTATAATAAAATTAAAAAAAAAGACTAAATGCAAAAACACAGCCAGCAGAAGATACGAGGGGCTCAGAGGAAACTGGCAGGGAGACAAACAGGATGACTGACTGATGAGAAGGAGCAAACCCAGAGTATAAAAGGACTGGAAGGAGTGATTACAAATAGAGACAGCTGAGACTGATAACTATGGGAAACAGATGTGAACGGTTAACAGAGGGGCTGGCTGAGGGAAACGCAGCGAATGACACGGGGGGGATGAGCAATGAAAGCACACAAAGAGAAAACAAGAAATGAACTGAATTCAAAACAATAAAAAGACAAAACAAAAAGAACAAACAAGCCATCAGAACCCATGCATCATGACAGCTGAATTTGCTACTCAGTGTAACCCTCTGGTTTTCCCAGATTGTTTGATGGGAGCAACAAAAATGCTTTAAAAGAGCCAGAAACAGAAGACCGCTGAGAAAAGAAAAAGGTTCAGAGATGTTTATAATAAGCTCACCTGGCAGCAGTAGATGCTGTGAAAACTTCAGTAGGACTTTGTTTTTTGTCAACAATCAGTGCACAATTTACAAGTAAGGTGAACAGAAATGTTTGCATTTTGCATGCCCTATTTCTAGTACCTACTCTGTTGTGTTCCAAGTGGTCCCAGCTGACACCAAAATGCAATGTCAGAGCACTGTTCTTCACTGATTAGCTAGGGAGTGGAGTAACTGGTTGCATCCAAGCTGCCTTTACAACAACAACTTAAGGCGCCATTTTTTTTAATTGTAGCAGTGACATTAGTCGTGTTTCTATCCAATTTTATTTCAATTTTTTAGCAAATTTTTTAAATTTCAGAACTTATTCAGCAAATATGTTTCCATTTCACATATTGTGCATTAACTTTTTTTCAAAAAAACCCCAAACCACCTCCACCAACCGCCCAAAACACACCCACTGGAACCAGACTGGAACTCCAATGGAAAAGCACCCGAACTGACCCATTCCGACACTAACCGTACCGACACTACACCAAGTGGCACTAGTGGAAAAGTGTCGCAATTGTCAAAAAACCAAGCATCTGTGAACCGTTAGTTAAGTCAGTTAGTTTAGTAAACTACTGATATCTTTCTTGCATCCTCCAAGAGTTTTATGTGTTTCATATCAGCTCAAATTTAATCCATATTGTTTCCCATGAGGCCCTTTATACCGGATAGGACACTTTGTTCCTGATGCGTTCTGTAGAGTCAAGAGATTCTGCCTGGAGATTCTTAAATTGTACCAATTTTGTTACTTTGTGTTTGAGTGGACAGGACAGAAAAAAAGGGGGATGAATAGTGGAGAGCAGGCAAATTTATTATTCTGTGAAAGAACACTGCATTACTTGAAGCAGATGTATAATGGAGGATCCTCCAAACGCACGGTCTTTTTTCCAAAGCAGGACAACTTTGCCCTCAGGAACTCACTGTACTAAAAGGCTGCCTGTTTATTTGATTTATTACCAACCTCAGCCATTCATTACACCTGTCTGGTTGCATGTTTTGTGCCGCATATCTCCTTTTAGTCTTTAGCAGGCAACAAACAAAGTTGCAATGGTTTTCCAAATTGCAGCATTCAAAGCGCAGAGCCTGATTCTTTCCAGTGCATTATCATCACTTCCTGTCATTAGCGGGAAGTCTGGATGTGATTGAAATAGATGGACACTGGAATTCTATTCACATGGACAGAGACAGTAAGGTCATCATTGCTTTGCCCGGAGGAGAGAGACCTCTCCCAGGTCTCTTAAGTGCTTCTGTTTCTACTTTCGCCATTATCAGGATTGTCTCGTCACCACTGGCCGTCTAGAAAGACAGGCTCCGTCAAACACATGAGTGACGTTGAAATGTGTCAAAGCCGCAGCAGGAAATGCCTGTCATGGTTAGGGATTTCTGATTGGCCCATGTCAGGAGAAATCACATTCACTGTCCTTGTCAAGCATAAGAGCGGCCAGAGCAGTTTATCTTTAGTAAACGTAATCTGCCAGGATTCCCTTGTCCACAACCACGAGGAAGACAAGGTTTCAAAGTGTTTCCAGGCAGAACTGAAAGCCTTCCCGCTCGCTTTTTTTATCTTAGCAAGAGAGCGGCAGAGGCTGCTAGTGGAGGTTTGTGACTCGACTCTGCCATACGGATACCATGTTTCAGTCCACAGTAGTCACGGTCCACTGTGTTTGTGCTTGCAGGCTGTGTGCTCACATACCATAATTAGTGTAATGAGTTATTTATAGCCAGCTGTGGAATTAGCTGTGGAATTGCCAAGAAAGCCTCAGGACTGATTAAGCCACTTGCCAATCAATTATTTATGGCTTCCTGAAGAAGAGTAACTTGTCCTCTTTTGTACGCAGCGCTATGGCAACACAACAGGAAGCAGAAAGCTTGAGGAGAGGAAGTAGACCCCGCGATTGAATCAGCTGAGCCTTTCCTCTCTGCCCAGAGCTCTAATATAAACCATACTTTTATTAGGAGCCCTCCATGAACTCCCTAGACCCAATAAAAGGTGTTTATATTCTGTGCTGGAGAGAAAATAAATTGGATGATTGAAATTAGATTAATCCCAGTTGGCGGGATGGAGGAGCAGATTGAACATAGCACAAAAATTCTGCTTTTCATGTAGTCACTGTAAAACAGAGGAAAGTGGATAATGAAACTGTAGGAGGCTTTTTGTTCTCGTTATTTTGAGAACGAGTTTCAAGATGGAGTAAATTTCCAACTACTGTAGTCTTCAGCTTCTCTGTGCTGAACTTTAACAATAACAACAGAAAATATATGTATTTAAATATATATTTCCTGTCATACTGCAGTTGCCACAGCCTTCCTGTGAGTAAGCATAAATCACTGTCAAGACTGTTTTTAAAAGTTGTACATAACACCAAGTAGAATCGTTCCCGGTTGCTAAATTTTCTTTGTAAAAATAACCAAAGTTGTACTAATAAATACTAAAGAATTTATCCCAGTGGCACAATCCTGTCTCTTATCTCTTTGCTTCTACTTCTGGATGCACATGTCTCCCACTCTCCCACCAAGCGCACCAATGTACACGGCTTCCTTCCCACTGATGAAGGCAGATGCAGCAGTCAGTCAGGGAGAGATAACACGAAGCAGCTCAGTGAAAGTGAGCCCAGCCTGTTCTTTCACCTAATAAAGTAACCAGATGAAGTCTATCCTTTGCATGTCAGTGAGGCCAGAGTGACGCTTTGAGACGAATTTCAATCAGTCTGTCTCACTCCCACACAGCCAGAAGCCAACTAGCTGTGTGGGAGGTCCGCAGGACATTGCCACGGGCTGCATCTTCGCGGATCTGCCACCCAAATCGAATCAAAAATCCTCTGCCGTTTCTTCGCACTCGGCCTTCTCCATTTATATGAATCATGTCTCCGCACAAAATGCTAGGCTTCAAGTTTTCTGGCTAAAAACTGTGACAAGTTTCCCGGGCAGCAAGCTGTCACATAACGGAAATCCAGTGTCAAGCTTTTTAAAGAAACTGTGCAGTGAAGCATTTTTTAAAAATCTATTTGTCTCTCTAAGATTTGTAAAGTTTATATAAGAACCAAAGCTTAAAGCTAATTTTGCTGGTGGTCTTAATGTTGAAACAATAATTTTATTTACATTTATTTAAGAGCTTATTGAATATATTTTCAAGTGAAGCATATAGACAAATTTCCTGCGAAGCACTTTTTTCTTTTGCCTGCATATGCGTGAACATTTTATGACAGTTGTTGCTGGAATTCAAGTGCAATTCTCAACAGTCTGTGGAAGATTATAGACTTCACGTTATGCAGAAGGAGCTATATCAGTGAACTGCAGAGGAGGCAGCCGGCAAATCATGAAAAGAGGCACAGAATCTGGTGTGCAAGGAGATGGAAGTGGGGCAATAGAGCCAGTATCTGGTCTTAGCCTGGAGCTAATCTGCACAAGCTGACTGTACTATTGCTTTTTCTTGCAAGTGCCCATTTCTTGCCTCATAAAATAGATTATATACTGCTGCAATTACTCTCTTAAACACACAGAATAAAGTGAAAAAAATGTTGGATATTTACTTTTAACTGAAACCTACAGGGGTGCAGTTCGCTTTTACTTTCCCATGTGCCTACTCTCTGAACATGTGAAGGAAAATATTGCTTTATCTAATAAAGGAAAAAAAATCTCAAGGCAACAAAATGTCCAAATTCCCACTAACACTCCTTCTGACAAGTAAAATACAATTTAGCTTTAATTCTCACTATGTATTTAACATTTTAAATAAATAAACCATAGATTGATGCTATTGTTGTCACTGAAGGGCATCTGCTTTCAGAGGATCATCAATCCCAGGATGCCTGCTTGTTGTCTAACCTTGTGTTATTTTTTTCTACCTGCTGCCCACTTGTTTGCACACCAGTCATCACGTTCTCATTTCTACATCAGTTACACAGAGGATGTATGCAGAGGCTAAGTTGATATAAACATGTATATCCACAGTGATGACACAGATGCTCCGTTAAATGCAGTGCAGCACAAAAAGCCCTTTAGTTTGGGCCATGCAGTATGGTTATGGTTATGGTGAGAGGGGATGGATATAAGCTCCATATGAGCGGAGGCCTCCTAAGTGGGCCTATTGCTCTCCCCCCAAAAAACACTGGTCTTCACTCAAACCTTCTGGTCCCT
>JAUBOC010000063.1:8925862-8941816 GCA_032275365.1 Anablepsoides cearensis
TTCTAAAGTAAACGCTTTCAGATTTATGTATAGTTCATGATAACCTTTTTTATGTTTGAGTTCAGCGTTTGCAATTAGTACTTTAACTGGAGGGGCTTTTCTGTTTAAAGTGGGGTCCAAAATGAACTCATTGACTGCAAATTAGGTTTGTCTCTTGTTTGTCTTAAAACACTTGGGGACATTAGGCGGTTCTTTGCCATTCAATTTCTACTATATAGAAGTCTGATGGATTGGCTGGTATAATCTCTGATTATATTCAGTGCTGCTCTTTGCATGGCACTGACCTGCTCATGGGTTTGTGTTTACCAAGCGTGCAACTCAACAGCACTGGAGAATCGCAAATAATGCAGGCATTGAGTACGGAGCAAAGAGAGCGAGAGGGAGGGGGGAAAAAAACGCGCTACATCATGGAAACAATGACGTCGGGTTTGATCAGGCGCTGAGGGAAGAGCCTTGTTGCTTAGGTAGGAGTTTAAGCTGCAGGACCGCAGAAATGATAGAGATGTTTCGATGCGTGCATTTGACGGGATCATATGATGGGGGGGGGGGGGGGGGACGGTTCAAAAATCCTTTATTTATAAAGCGACACGGGCGCAAACTGAGAATACGAGGGGATCATGACGTAACCGTTTCCATAGGCGACTGATATGCTGCCCTGGCCAATGGAAATCCACACCAGCGGTCCATACCCATCCTCCTTTTGACGTGCATCACATGTCCCCGACGGTGTTGTGACAGAAGATTACGAAGCGGGACAAGATAGTTCACGCCGATGTGTTTCCGCCTACGACATACTCAGCGATTGGGATATTAAATATTCCTCTTCTAACACAAGATGTTTTATACACATACGTATGCTTTAAGTGATGTTTAAAAACTGGAAATCCTTGAAGAATAAGTAACTTAAACGATACATTTCTTTAAGGCAATTTAGAAAAGCCTGTGCTTTTGTATCACCCCCGGTCTGTAATGAAGAGGTCTGTAAAGACAACTACTGGTGTCCCAGTCATCTGTTAATTATATCAACATTTTTCGCTTACTGTAATAATTAAAAAAATGCATGCGTCATGAAATTTCCGGTGGACTTTCCATGAACGCCGAGCGGGGTGGGTTTTTATCTTGACAGCGAGGTTCAGGCTGTAGATTTGGCTGTGGCTGTGACAGCGCAGTGGGCGGGACTTTACCTCAGCTCGGCGGAGAGAGTCTAGTCTTCGGTGAGACTGAGGGGGAGTTAAAGACAGAAAGGGACAGGGGTTGCTCTCTAGAGAACGGAGTAAGTATTTATTCCTTTGATTGTATTTTCTCTGCTGGCGCGACAAAATGCCACAAGATAAGGATTGCTTCCAGGTGTTTGGGACGTTGCATATAAAGCCCTGACCGGTTAAATCCTCGTTTTGGCGTGCAGTGATCAACGAGGGCCAGCCAATGGTGGGTAGCTCTATACGAAGCTAACGTTGTTAGCTAACGTTATATCTTGCTTACATACTGACATTGGGCGTTTCATTTTTTCCAATCCAGGTGGCTAATCTGCCGAGATGTTGTCAAATTCCCTTAATTTGTACATAATTTACCGAGACTTCCGCTTTGCTCTGGACTGAGTTATTTGACTTGTCATTCAGTTAGAAGCTGCTTTTAAAATATATATTTCCCCTCTCTTTACAATCAGCACAAGCTAAGACATGGGAGCTAGTCGGCTAACGGTTCACGCTAGCCATAAACGATGGTTTTTAATGTCAATGTTTGACAGTAATTTGACGTTTAGATAATGCTTGTCACTTAAATTGTGTCCGCATATATCGATACCAGAAAGTTATATATATTTGATTAGAAAATAATCTGAGTTGCACGATGACTTGTCGTTTATCATGCCTAATATTATCACCTGCACAACCTGTAATATTAACATAACGGTCTCAATTAATGCTGTTTGACGGAGTGGAAACGATGGGACTCCACGCGCTGCGGTTGCTCGCGAGGAAAGAGCTCCGGGAGCCCAGACTAGACTGACTGAGGCTCCCGCAAAGGCACATTTAATTGAAAGTCTTCTCTGCTGTCTGTCACTACATAGCGGAGGCAGTAAACGTGTTCTCATTCAAGTACAATTAACGCCTTCTATCGACCAACAACGCCTTCAAATGCGGGTAATGTAATTCACCGGTGTGCGTGCACCGGTGAATTACATAATTCCCCAAAGATTTGCGTCAAACGTTATTCTGAACACGTTATTTGGCTGTATATTTCATCTGATCGATGCTAAACATCATTATTTGAAGAACACACTCACGTGAAAATTCTGTACAAAGTAGGTACTTTAGTTTTTTTTTATGTTTAATGGCAAGAAATGTCATTCAAACATACACGCCACTGATACTACCATAGTCTTTGCAGGCTCTGCAGGATGACCATGTGTGTTTGCCCTGCACTCTAAATCAAAATCTGTGCACTGACTGTAATGTCATGCTCCCGCAAACATTGTTTGCAGCTATTCAGATTGATGTGGAGTTGCAGCCTTTGAGCACCTTTTGGTGTTTAGTTGAAGGGATCACTTCCGATCCAATTAAAAGGGACCCGGCTTGCTGCAGCACCCGTGGTGTCTTCTTGTGTTTTCTGTAGTGATTCAACAGTGAGCGTATTGCAGTGGCTACTGTATTTATATCTAACTGCATTTTAACATGGAAATTATCGCATGCCTGGGAGGAATGGACTGTGATTTAATGATACAAGGTGTGCTTGTCGTCTTGGTGTGCAGAAGTTATCTGTGGAGTTGTTGCATAATCTGACAGCTAAGCCAATTCAGATTATAGACAGAATGTCTTGCAGAAGAACATATGATACAGTAGCCTTTGTCATACGCTCATACGATACAATGGAATTTCAGTGGTGCTTTGAAATGGGAATGCTCAAACAGGATTTTATCACATTGTAAAAATATCTTGATGAGTGATCCTTCATTTCAGCTATATCAGCATATAGAAATCCAAAGCATGTTTAATGATTCACCAAAAATATCTGACACAGCTTGTTCCTGTGTTTGAGCCCTTTGAACTCACTGTTGCTGTCACTCAAGAATAACAAAAAATATCCTTTCTCATTCCTTGCTATGCAGTCTTTTTATGGCTCACGGTGGCGAGCACCGCTCAAGCTATCTAAGAAGTCAGCACTTGTTACATGTCATTAGTCTCTTTAGCTGTTGTTGCAGAGGCAAGATCAGTTGACAGTTTTAGCTTTTTGTGTTTCAAAATTGTACCAGCATATATTTGAGTATCAATTAGTTGTTTTGACTTTAATTCCTGCTAATTTGATTGTTTCTGAACACTTCTCATGGCACTGACGTTTTGAGAAATTGCAGTGCCAGGGCAATGTTGCGTATCTAGTTTACTTGTACTTCTAGTACTACTTCCTATCAGTTGTCACTTTTTTGAGTAGCTGAAGAGGAAACTTAGTCATGATGGGTTCGGGAGAGACCTGACAAGTTCACATTTTGACTTGTGCTGCTTTGAGTCATAGATCAGCAGCAGTCATGAAAACTAACACTCCCCTAACAGCAGCTCAAACGTTTATGCTAGGTTTATAGAAGTATTTAAAAAATCTGGTCAGTGTGGGTCTAAGGTGACATTGAGCTGTATGTAAACCAACTTTGAAAGCTAAACATAGTCTGTTGTTGTACCATGACATACAATGTACTTATGAGTTCATGTTTTCATGATGAAGTTTTGCTTATCTGTCTTCTGTGTAGACTGTTCAGCCAAGGTTATTCAAAGCAGTTGTATTATGTTAATGTGGCGTTCAAGTCACCAGTTACTTCACATTCCTTCAGCTCTTTCTTAAGAAAATAAACTGGACAGGTATTCTTCCAGTGAATAGGATTCAGCATCATAGTTGCAGAGAATTAAACAAGTTGGAATAATAAAGTCAAGACTGATCACATAGTATTGCTTTTTCCTAGTGGTACAAAAAAATGTCTTAATGTCTTTATATGCTATATTACTAAAAAGTTTCCAATTTCTTGAACAATAGTTTGCTACATTTTACAAGTTGTGTAGGAGTTGAAGCATTTTTAAAATATACACTTAAAATGACCGTACTCCCCCACTGCAAAACTTTGTTCTTCAAAAACTCTTCTTGATGTATCATTGATGGCTTATGGTTCACAGATTTAATTAGCAATGTACTTTGTTTGCACACCTGTCCCAGTTTGTAGCATTTTAGACAGAAAGTTAAAGCTTTACTCTATCAGTACTGTACAGGAAATCTTAGGTCACTTACAGAAAGCAAACAGTATTTTGAAAAATTTCCCTGAAACTTTAACCAGATTAAATCCTGTACTATGGTCTGTTTTGAAATACTCAACTAAGAAAGTGTCTTAAAAATGTTTCACTATGACTGTCAGGTGAAACTGTCATCACTCATCACAGCAATGGATTAGTTGCATCCTTTGAGGCTTCACTGACAGAGTGTAGGTGATGCACTCAGATGAATAGAGTTGAATATGGAATTCACATCATCAAATGTCAATCTAGGTGTTATTAGGAGAATGAGGTCAGATTGTGGTGAAAAGATGACTAAGCTTGTGACTATCAGGTTGCTATTTAGTATCAAACATATTTGTTCAGGACAAGGTGCAATGTTTGGAATATTTTCAGTCCTATGAAACTGAGACTTTGTAACAATTCTGCAAAAGATTTGTCCCAATTACTAGAAAAAACTAGTTGACAGCTTGGTAGGCAGCAATATCTAAACAAGAAGCAGCTGAATAGGATGTTAATTGTTTTATTACAAGCTGGAGAAATAAATCTTTTTTACAGTTGGGAACATAACTTGATAATCTGTAAAATATTAATAAGAAAATTATTAGTTTATCTTGGAAGATACATATTTAATGATTTCCCAAATAAAGATGTATTTGGCACAAGGTGAATTGTAGTATATCAGCCCCCCTGGCCAAGAATTCAGTATCTTCAAACTTTAACACATTAAATGGCTAACTTCTTATTGTATTTAACCATTTGTAAGTAAATTATGGCACATTTAAGAAATATTTCAAACACATTTACTTGTAGTTCCCTGGCTCTATGCCTCTGTCAATATTTTTGTAGGCTTAAAAATCAGAGTTAAACTCTTCTGTTGTCTGTGTTCAAAGAGTCTAAATCTGCCCCACTTTAAAAATAGCATTTATTTAGGGTCATATCTCCACATTTTTGTCATGTCTGCATTTTCACTACTTTTTTCTGGAATAGTCCATTATGACACAAAGTGTTCCATGCTACTTTTAATCATTAAGGTAGGTTAATAAATTACAAAAAATACACAAATTAACTAACTTAAATGTTTTAGTAATAAGCAAATGGAAGTACATGAATAGTCTTTTTTATAGCTGACAGCTTTAAAGCTGTATGAAAATATGGATGTACTTTCATATTCAGAATGTTCACGCGTTTCTTTTTCCATACATGAAAAAATAAATTCTCGATGGCACAAAGTGTTGCTGATGCCGCCTCTGACTGTGCGTTCCTATGAACTGGCCGCCTGACAGAGCCTAAGAGCTGTGTAAAGGTCCCCGTCTGTGGAGTGAAGCAGCACTTCTAGCCACGAGCAAGGCTGCACAAGAATGGCCGGGTATCTCTGCCTTGCACCCTCCACATTTACATGGCCTGACCCAGTTCAGCTACGACTAGCTGTGGGGGGAGGGGACAGTCTGGGGGAAGCTAAAAATACCACATCTCGCATTAGGCAGCTCCACTGCAGAGGGATCCCTAGAATTGCTATCCCTGACTTCCATCTAGTTGTTGGCACGTGGAGGTGTTCAAACTGCCAGAGGGTTTCCTTAGCATGGATGCAGACATGAGTATGTTTGAGATGCAGACCACTTTTATGCTCTTGCTTTCTCTTGCCGGCAGCCTCTGGGTGGAGGGTCTAGTGTACATCTAATGTGAGATAATGGTCTTAAATAGCTTAAGGTGGTGAGTTGACTTCTGAGTTAGCGCACTCTGGTTTTTAGATTAAATCATCACATGTTCATGGTAAGCTGTGTTGCTGCTTTCGAGTGGAAAGGGTTAACAGCACCTCTGTCATTCAACCATTTGATGCCAGCTGTTGGCTCGGCGGTCCAATCACAATGATTTTCCACTGTTGTGACGTGTGACCTGCTCTGCAACCCTAAACTCTCAGCACTTCTTCATCTTCATATTGTTGTTGCTGCTGCTGCGAGGGTGTTAAAGTGTTCAAATCTCCAAGAAAGTGAGACACAAAAATTCATTGTAAACTTCTTTTTTTTTGTGCTTTTGTTTAAATGTATAAAAGTTGTCCAGAAGATGCAGACACCTTTTTCTTAATTAGTTTCTTTTTGAAACCGTGCAATGTGTTGAAATGAGTACATATGTAGTTTAAGAAATGCATGGATGCTCATATTGAGCCTGAAACAAAGAACCTTGCTACAAAGTGTAATATTACATAAAAGTGAATATGACCCCAGTAGCACAATACTTTGATAAAAAGCATCACCCACAGTGTTTTAAAAGTTTTTTCTTTTTTTTTTTTTTGTGGCAAATGATCAAACCATACAATGGTAAGAACAAAAACAAACACCTCTGTCTGTGGTTTGGGCACAGTGTGTAAAGGGAAATAATAGGTTGTGGCTTGTATAGACCACAATAAGATGAACTGGATTCAGTAAACTGTATAATGCTGCACCTGAGATTTTTAAAAAGTAACTGAATATAGTAAAAATCTTGCGTCCTACAAACATCCTGTATAATGAGATGATTACACCCCTAGAAATAAACACAGGACAGTTCTGATATTTTCATAAGCCTGTTGTGAAGAAGCTGGCCAGAAACTTTTTTGTTTCATGTTGGATTAAACAGATCATTCATCCTTGATTTATAACTCATTTTGAATTTGGTTTATTCTGTTTTATAGTTACTTAAACATAATTAATTTTGCTATGTCATGTTTGGTTCAGTTTTTTCTTTTTCTTTTGTTTGACGTTTATGAGAACACTGTCTCCCTATGAGTGCAGGGATATTTATGCACACCAAAACTGCATGCATTTTCTAGTGACAGGTTTGATTTCCTTTTAATAGGAAACTTATTTTTCTTTCTGCTTTGTTCCTTCAGTTTTAGATGGATCATCACTTTCAGTCCCAGTAGTGTTTGTCCATGGAGACGTATTACATCATGCCATAGTTAAACAAATTAGTTCATTTATTTTGACAATCATGGCTTCAGACATGGAAGGACTATCAGTGTTTTTTAAATATTTTTTTATATTATATGGGGGCATAATATTTCATCAATTAATCAGTAAAGTGTCCATAATTCTATATATAATTTTTTTTAACAAAGTTCGAAAAAACTGTTTAAGTTCAACAGAACATTTGATGCTTTGTAAAAAAAATGCTTCAAGATTAGCTTGTAAGTTATTTATGTAAAGCTTTATGAGTTCTGACATCCAGAAAATGTGGACTGAATCAAAGAACATGCTAAAGTGGAATTTACTATAAAACACAGAAAGGTGAATAATCTGTTAATATGTGGAATTTGACGAATCTGTGTTAATTATTTGAGGTTTTCCCACCTTACAATAATGACCACATTTATGGTTGCAGTCTCCTGATTCTCTGAGGAACAGTTGAGTGAAGGGGAGAGAAGTTACAAAAAGCTGAGAGGGGGGAAAAAGTACATTGCAGCGTACATCATTGACTGGGACTACAAGAGAATGTGATGACCTGACAGAGTGATATCAAAACAGTAGAGTGAGCTAACTTTAGCTTAACACTTCAGCAAACTCTTTCACATAAAAACAGAAGTGAGAGTGACTTCTCAGCTTTATAAGCAGAACATCAGCCATAAACGAAATCTAGACTTAGCATCTCACCTTCTTCTGTTGAGAACTGAAGCCATGAGATCCTGTTTTTAGGGGCGCTGCCATCCTAAAGCTACGAAGCATCTAAAAGCTGGACTTCTCTAATGGGAAAAATTTTAAGTTTGCAATAAAACAACAAATACGAGATAGACTGAGTTAAATGTAACATAATTATGCTACAATATATATTTACATTATATTTAATCTAACAGTTTAAAAAAATTGTGTGATCTTTAGGTTTGCATTTTGCAAAAGGAAGGACACTTTTATTAATCTGTTTTGATATGTTTGCTGTGTCCAAAATGGCAGGCCGGGTCCTCCGAAGGCCGAATTTGTCAGCCGCATACGTCACAGCACCATGACGAAGGCCATCCAAAACGGAAGACACCTCCGATGCGGCCGACAAATGTGTCCTTCCTTTGGCCCGAATCGAAAGACTGGTCCGATGGATCCTTCCTGGTCCAGCATATCCCATAATGCATCGCGGCCCGACCGGAGACTCTTTTATGCTAGTAATGGTGGATGAAGGGAGAGAAAATATAAGTTTTTAAATAAAAATATAGCAGTATAAAAATTAAAAATTTCAAGCAGGTGTAATTTTATACTCATTTGTATAGACATGTTTTTAAATATAATTTTTGTCAGAAAAAAATGAACTTATATAGCGAAATAAACATGCACCTACGGTAGGTCCTTTAGTTCTTCAGGTTAATTTTATTGTTTTGTGATATTAATAACGCTAACAAATTAATATTTTTCCACTTTTGATCTAATTTTCTTCTGTTTGGTGTTGTCATGGTTGCTAGGCGACTGGACGTACGCCGGGGTAAGGACGGGAGGCTAGACTGTCCAAATTCAGACACACTTTTTTTCTGGTCTTCCCGGTCTAGCAAGGACTCGGCCCACCTCGACCGGGTTTTGGACACAGTCATCGTCACTTTTTTTTTTTTTTTTTTACGGTTCTGTTCTGTAAAAACTTAACATAAAGGTAGTCATGGATTTGTTTAGATATTATTTTGCTATAAACTTTGTCCTTATTGTTAAATGTCATAACATTTGACACTAGCAGCAGACCTTTGCTTCAGTTCTACAGAATATACTTAGGATCATGCTGAGCTCTCTGTTAATGTACCATCATCCACTCATCCCTTCTCTCATAACGGGCAATTACAGACAGCTTTAGACAGTAAATGAGTCCCATTTTGCAGAGTACTTTTTGTCTCAATATTAATAAACCACTTTGCTTAAGCTTTAATAATATCTGTACATTGCGATGTTGTAATCTCGTCTGAGCTGCTCAAAGAAAACAATCTTACATACCTAGCTATCATGAATGAATCAGCCTCATTGTGTTGGACTGATTAAAGCCCATTGAACTGCAGCCTCTTTATGCTGCAGATAGTCTTAATTAGTTTAAACAGAGGGCTTTTCCTGAGATAATCAGTCAGTCCTTGTTCACTGTTTTCTCACCACTTATACTGCAGAGAACCTAGTGACTTTTCTAACTATATATATTTTTTTGTGTGTGACAGATTTGCACTCTTTGTGATGGCATGGTACATATAGCCTGGGTATGTAATGCTTAACTTACGTTTTAGTTGATATAAGGTTTTTATTAGAATGGCTACTGTTTTATCATGTGGTGTGTTTATGGTCATGGTTTTCACATTTGCATTAGAGATTGTTTTTAAGAGTAGGCTAAGAAAAGGTATTTTCAAAGCATTTGTATAATATAAACTCAAATATGAACTTTCAATAAATTGTATATGTGGGAAAGTTTTTTTTAAGCTTAATATTTAAATGTTATTCAGAATTTTCAAAATCTAATTTACCTTATTCATATGATATATAATGTTCAAAATGTCAGGCAAGTTTGATCCAAATGCTTCTCCTTGCATCACCTGAATTAGTGATGGCGATAATTAATTTCATAATCAGCATTAGTTTTTATTTATTGAATTATCAAAACTCCTCTTGATCAGACCATAACTGGCAAAGTGAAATATTTTAATCATTTATACCGCATTATTACTTTAATTTTTTTTATCAGGAAAAAAGAAATAAACTCTAATATGTTTTAATGGCAACATTTTGGTACAAATGCAGACAATGTTAACAGTGCAGCTTACCATTAAAAATACAGGTCTTAATAATTTAAGCTTGTCAAGACCTCACAAATCTTGTACCAGGCCTCCATTACATCTGGCTTCAGTGGCAATGCATCACATGAAACAACTCATGGTTAACACATTTTTTAAGGTTACAGTAAGTTGCCAGGTTAGCAACAGGTTGTTTTCTTTGTTTTAGCCTACATTAGATTAAAACAAAACATTTGAAGTGTAGACACCGCTCCTCTTTCTTTGTCATCCTCTGTTTTGGGGCTTTTTCATAAAACATTAATGTGAAATGGTCGTACAGACCAGTCCAGACCGTTGATCAATATGTTTGTTGTTTAATCCCACGTTTTGCTGGTCGCAAAGACCATACGTTACCTTTTCACATCAGCTATTTCGCCTCTGATTCTACCTCACTTTGTGGCACAAAGGCACACCATGGTTAGATTTGCTTCGACCTCGCCTCACTGACTCAGTTCATTCTGAAGTCACACTGAAGCAGACAGAAGCTGTCCAAGTCCCGTACTTGCATATCTTGTGAGAAAGCCTTTTGTTGTGTGTTAATCTGCCCCCCAGCTCACTCCACAGTCAACCTCAATGATCCTTCTCACAAGTGGTGGGCCAATGTGGAGGTAACCTCGTCACTTTTTCATGCTTGGCCCCAGGAGTCAAGGCTCTGCCACCAGGCGTTCACCAGTAAGCTCTTCCCAGGCCTAGCTTTAGCGTGGTGCCCTGGTTTTTATATTCATTGTGAGGTATCCTGATCCCTGACAAGTCAAGAGTTTCTTCATTAAAGTTTTTGAATGCCTTTTTGTCTGACCTCTACCCTGAGGCCGGTTTGCTTTGGGAGACCCTACCAGGGGCTGATGCCCCAGATGAAATAGCCCTCAGAATCATGAGGGTACTCAAACCCCTCCACCACGTTAATCTTTTGTATTTTTGTAACTTTATGGCAGGGGTCATCTGTCCTTTTTAGCAGTTTTCTTGTCCGCTCAATTTCCAGTAGACTTTTTTTTTAAAGGAATTTGATGAAATTTGGTGGGAAGTAGTATTATGAGAAGTTGTGTTTCACCTTTTCTTACTTTTTGCTTTATTTCATGTGTAGAGAGTTCTTGTCATTTACATAGCAGTTACAATTAAATCAAGACTTTGTTTGAGTAATATCCATAACACAGATGTCTGATTTATGACATGGTAAAACTCTAATAATAATATCTATTGCTTAAATGTAATTAGGTTTAAGTTGAATGTATTTGGCATATATTGTCCAACACTGCAATGCTTTTAAAATCTTTTAAATTACATTTTGTATGATGTAACCACATTTCCCCTCTGTGTCTAATTACATTCAATTCAATTCAGTTCAGTTTATTTATATAGCGCCAAGTCACAACAACTGTTGTCTCAGGGCACTGTACACAAAAAAATAACAATAAATCTAAAGAAGAGCTAGCAGACTGCGCCAAAACTTTGCTTCGCCACAGTCTCCCATCCTGTTCATATATGAAAGAATAATGCAATTTCGTCATTTCAGTGGGAGAATATCCAACATTTCACAAACTGACAAGATCAACATAATTACAGCAAAACGCTTAATGGTAAAACGGAACATTTAATGTTGGGTTAAAATAATTAAAGTCTGCCTATGAGTTATGTATAAATTACATTTGTTTTGTAAAACAAAGTTCCTTACAGCTATGTTTAATACAAGAGTAAAGAAACAGTCCTTCCTTTTGAACAATAAAATGCTTAACATTTAAATTTGAAATTGACTTAATAAAATGGTGTACACGTCAAAACCGCTTTAGTTTTTCTTTTATCGAGTAATATCTGACAGTCTTAGATAAATTCATGTCTTGCTTCTGCTGCTGTCTCTTATGAGGAACAATTTACTGAAATGATAATTCGAGCTTGCTTCCTCTTTGTTTTGATCCTACTCTTTGAATGTTCGAGTTGTCTTACATTTTCTTGCGGTTCCAGTCAATCATGTAACAATAAAACTCTGTGAAAAGTTGCTTTCCCAATAATAGACAAAGTTTAGGTCAGGGGTTTTTTGGGCTCTTCAAATTGAATTGATTGATTCAGAGGCCTGTGATGCAATTAACAAATATTGATGCACCTAAAATCATCTGAAAGAAGCTTATTATTTTGCTCCACACTGCAGTATAAATTTTGGTAACTAAGTGAATATAAAAGGAGTTAAAATGCTTAGTACAGAATCATAAGATTTCTGTGACAATGAATGAGGTGCATCATATCAGAGCTATCATATGCACTTTCGTCGATGTTTCCACAACTTTGTTTTTGGTCCTTTTGCTGTGGGAATAGCTGTGTTAGTTTATCTATGACAAGGGATAATCAGGGTTGTAATATAAAGTTGAATCTCACTGGGTGCACCTGTAGGAAAGTAGTTGGTGACTCAAAATTGCTGGAAAGTAGATGAATTTCAGTTGCAATCTCACTGATTTCTGAACAGTCACAACCAATCATCCTTTTCTTTGGACACTCTAATACCTATTTGCTCTATTAAGCCAGCAATTTAGTTGTAACATTTTTACATTGTGTCTCTATAAATTAAAAGAAAAATGTACTTAAGGTACAGCAGAGCTTTGTCACATTGTTTCTTTTAACAGAAGAAAAATTATACTTTTTTTTTTCCAACCAAACAGGAAGCGAAAGAGAGCAAAAGAGAAATGCAATCTTGTGCTATTTTTTATGAGACCTCCTGCTAACACATTTTAGATCAGTTGGAGGCTTTTCAGAGGACTTTTGTGACAGCCTAATAAAACAAAATTGCAATGTTTAATTCTTGAGGTAATGAAGAGCTTTACAGTTTTCAGTTTGCATTTAAGACACCTTGCCGGCTGTGGAAAGTTTTGGGATGTTTGTAAACCAGTGTGATGATAGTGGCTACAGTGTCTGAGGTTTCTTTGGAAAATGCTAGCAACAAATGTGCAAGTTATCTCAAACTTGTGTTGTACGTTGAATTTAATTGTCACTATTCCTTGTTTTTTTTGTTTGTTTGGTTTAACTCCATATTTTCTTCTTTTTTTCAGATCTGCATGCAAGGTGATCTCTGGCCGTGTGGCGATCCTCAGTCACCATGAATGACTAGGCTCAGCTCTCCAAGGGACAAAATGGCTTTTGTAATATCCCCTCCCTACCACCTGGCATGTGACCCCAGCTGCCTTTGAAGGACCTGTCAGCTGTTTATGGGAGCCCTCACTTTGTTTGCACTTTTGGGGATTTAATTTTTTTATTAAACCCACTTTTCCTTTTTTTTTACCCCACTGTCGGGTCAAAGCAGCAGTGCTTTGCAAAAGTCTTTGGTTACAACAAGACCATGGCAAACAACTCGTACAGTGGGGTGAAGAACTCCATGATGGAGGCCAATCATGATGGAGAGTTTGGCTGCACACTCAAAGAACTGCGTTCCCTAATGGAACTGAGAGGCGCTGAGGCGCTAAGCAAAGTAGGAGAATCTTATGGGGATACTCATGGACTCTGCAATCGATTAAAAACATCACCTGTAGATGGTACGGTAACTTTCTTTTATTCAACTCAGCCTACATTCAGTGTGTTACAACATAAGTACTAGTAGTGAGTTCTGTTGGTAGGATAACATACTACACCAATATTCCTGAAGATGTATCATTGTCCCTGTCTTCTACATTATGCATACCTTGACTTCACTTCCTTGGAAACATTTGTATGCTAGACAGGTGGCCAGGCAGGCATGCTCTGGCCTGGGCCAATTCTAGTCTATTTCAAGACACATGGTTATGTCCCTCACACCCTCCATCTTCCCCTTTCACCTCTCAGTCTGTGCATGTGTGTGTGTGTGTGTAGGCCTCAGACAGACCAGCTGTTTGCTTGGACATAGCACTAGCACACAGGCATATCATTGTTCCACGTGTGGTAGTTGGAACAGAAGGCCACAGAGCTGTTTAGTAATGTTTAAAACAAGTTACCAATTTCCTCAAGATTCACACGTTGTGGAAATACCAAGTTTTGTTTAAACAGAGGGTTTGGTTTATACTAGAACATTATACAGGTGCAGTTTTTTAGTTTTTGCTACCTTTTGTCTGTGTTTGTCATTCTATAGACAGACTGCTTAATCGGCAGTATGACCTTGACTGAACTCTTATGGGAGAGGATTTTCAATTTGATCCCAGATTAAAACGGCACCACATATTCACTGTAACAGGAACAGTTCTTTGTATGCAATGCCTCAAAGCAAGGAAACATTTTCCTGGGCTTCATCAAACGGATCGTAATGTGATAAATACCATGCTTTACTGCAGTGGAAACCATCTCTCATTCTAGTTCCAATCATTATCCTACTATTTAAATCACGACTTTAATTTTGTTAGTATGATAAGTGGAACACCATGTTGTTGTCTTGCTGTCTTTAGCAGCTTTTAGGCCCTTTTCTATTCTGCAGGAGAAGAATAGGAACTTATTAGTTGGGTGGCTTTGAGTTGTCTAAACATGTATGCAGCTCAAGTTGGTTAACGTAAAATCCTGTCATACTTGTTACCAAATGACATTGAACATTCCTGTTCAACTTGCAAAGTGTACTCCACACTAGAATGTAGTTTATCAAAGCTCCAAAGATCCTTTAGCATTTTAGCATTGTTTGACATGAAGCACATAGTTTTGACAAAGTTGCTTCTGCACCAAAGCTGACTAGTTCAACACTGTTTCCTCTCAAAGCAGAGCTGTTCCAGTTGGTATGCAGCCATTGACTTTTGACACAATCAGCTCATTCATCATCTGCATGAGAAAACAGTTATGTAAGATTACAAGAGCCTGACAATTACATTTTCTCTTGAAAATTTTAAATCTAAAGTATAATTGAAGGACTGGAACGTTGCATCAGTCTTTGTACTTACTTTAGTTTCTTAAATTTATAGGTATGGCCTTTTTGAATGTGGCTGAATGCAGTTTATTGTAATGCTACAGTTTTTCATGTTACCACAAAAGGCTCGATTTCACAAAAGATCTCCTATTCAGTTAGATTTCAGTTCACTTTGATTCAAGTTGAATGGATAATTAGCATACCAATGCCTTGGATTTAAAAATAGTTAATTATTCTTGCTGCTTCATAAATGGTATTACTGAGCACTGCCAAAAACTTTACATGTATCTCTTCAAAAAGTGTACTTTTTTTGTAGCTCATACAGAAAGGTTACATGACGGTGTCGAGAAGAAATGAAGTGCTTGGCAACACATGTAGTTCTTCCAGCTGGTCTGGTGTAAACACGTTTACTTCCTCTATGTGCAAATACTTTTTTATTCATTAGTCAATATTTAAATTTAGAGCATCTACTTTTTCATGTTTCTCCATTGTTGCATTGTTAAATATCTAGACTCAAGCCATGTTAGAGAGGACTAACATGTTTATGTTGCAACATGTGATATTACTGAAACATGTGATAGTTCAACATGAGACAGATGCAAGTTTTTGTTTGTTTGTTTGTTTATTTTTTGGCATTGCTGGGAAGTTTGCCAAGCAGAGGAAATTCCATTTGTAGTGTCATCAGGTTTATGTCAACTTGATGGTAATTTGTAATTAGAGCACACTGTATTTAGACATTTTTTAGTCTTTGCCACATATCAGCAGTACAATGTCTGTGCTGAGATGTATTCACACAAAATAATCAACAGATTCCCTGCATTAACAGTACTATTTTTCATCCTAATGGAACAGTTTATTTCTCTTTAAGTCTAATTGAACAATTACACTTTTCAAACCAGTAAATTAACAATGCCCTATTTGTCCTTTTTTATAGTCTTATTTTAATTGTGGTCAAATGTCTCTGGTTGATTGGTTTCTGCTATTTGGACAGCACTGATAAAAACATGTTCCTTTTATCCTGATCACAAACCTTCATTCATTAGCCGTGTTTCCATCAACGTTTCTTGATGCGCATTTTGAAGTATCGCATCAGAAAAGCTGAATGGAAACGGCCT
>JAUBOC010000063.1:8945814-8980199 GCA_032275365.1 Anablepsoides cearensis
GGTAGAGGGAAAATCTCTACCGTAGGCCAACTTCATACCGTTTCTACCGTCTACCGCATATACCGCGCAGCCCTAATATTGGCCCACTTTTACATATCGGACCGATACCGATATTCTAAAAAAATGACCAATATCTGCCGTTACCGATACAAATACTGATATATCATGCATCCCTAGTAACTTGTGTTATATCCTTCTGATTAATTAATACAGTTCTAGAAATAGTGTGATGCATTGTTTAGATATTTGAGTTTTTTATTTTTAGGTTAGATAACTTCTAATAATATTTTACACTGGCCACACCTGAACAAACTAAGCTGATTAAAAAGCAGGCATTATGATGGGGCTGTCTTTTTACTGCAGGGCTGCTTCTATCAGTAAAACATTGGCAGAAGTTAAAAAGAAGTTGTTATGCTAACTTATTTAAGAAAGGTTACTTTTTGAGTATAAATAAATTTACTCTTGGAACTGTAATCATGAGAAACCTTAAAATCAATAGTAGCACATAAACCAATCCACCAATTCACAGCATTTTTTTCCACAAAGTATTAGTTTATAAATAATAATCAGCCATATATCAGCCAAACGCTAAGAATTTTGTTCTATAGATCAACTATTGGCTTTTGTGATTTCTAAAGATAAACACTGACAGGGTGACTTCTACCTGATTGCTGACCTAAAATGTGCTTAGTAGTCTGTTAAAAGCAGAACCACTGTGTATTTGTTGCATACATGTGCTCTTTGTTATTGTAGTAAGGCCCAACTTGGAGTCAAAGTGAACTTTTGAACTGCCAAAAGTTATTTATTTGTGGCAAATATGCAGTGGTGCATTTGAATACAGCTGTGATCAGTGATAATGTTGCTTAGTTGATTCTCTTATCCCAACCTCTTTATTGACACACTGTGGTACGATACTAATCCAGCTCTGTAAACTTTGGTGTTTTGAGTTATAAAAAAAAGGAAATGGCACTAGCTTAAAGATGCTTTTTATTTTTTGCTCCAAGTGTAGCTAATTGTTTGGTCTCGAATATAATGCTACAACTTGACACACAATTATTATCATATTAGAATATTTGTTCTTCTGTCTAATGTAGGATTCTGATGTGGATCAATTATATTCATTATAATTTTAACTCATCAATATGCAAGGTAATAATGGAGGATTAAAAACGACTGTTACTTGTAGGGTCAAATGGGAATAAGCATCCAAAGGAAATGGTTGATAATTAGGTGCTAGACCTGAGTGCTAAAATGATGAGGAGCCAAGGCCAGAACGTTTGTGCATTCAATGGAGAGGTAACACCTTGATCGCCCCTGTCACTTGTATTTATTACTCTAATTCAAAGGGAGAATGTGGTGTAAAATTAAACGGGGTATTAGCTGTCAGCATGTTTTCATTAGAGGCAAACAGAATTAAAGGAGACGGTGAGAGACAGCCAGGGAGCAGCAACAGGCAGCTAAACCTCCCAGCTTTTTTTATGTGCTGGTGAGTCATCACTCTTTTAACCTCCTTTAGAATCTTACCATTGGTTATATTTCAATAAAACATGTAACAAAATGATTCAGATTTATTTTTAAGTTTTAGTGGCATCATGGGAATTAGCAGTTTACTCAGAAGTACAAAAAAGGCAAAAACATGCTAATGTCACTCCAGGTCAAATGTTAGAGCTAACGTTATTTTCTCTCACATAGGATGCAGCAGGAATTTGCTGCTGGCATTGGGCACAGAGCAAGAGAGGAGGACACGTAGGATAAACTGCATCCAAGTTGGTCGTAGTTGCTGGTTGACAAAAAAGGATAAGGAATTAGCTAGTCTTTCTATCTGCAAACTCAAATGCAAGATGTCGCTGTAAAGCTGGGAGAGGAAAGTCCTGACATGGGGGGAGGAGGAGACGAGCAGCAGCAGGTGCAGGTTCACAATGTCCCTAGGACAAGGAAGGAGTTTTGACAGTTTGAGCTTGTTTAAGAACTGAATGTGTACTGTGACTTCTTTTTTTAATTGTTGCTAGAAGCAGTGTAATGGTCTGTGTTAGCATGCTGAAGAGAATAGGAGCTTTTAGTCACATATACACATATAAAACAATCTGCGGATGAAAATATGGCTGTGGGTGTATGTTTTTATGTTGAGATGTTACAGACCCCAACACCCATGCTGAACTTGTTTTTACTCTGGTATTGTACAAGTGACTGGCACGCAGAACCCGTTCTTCTGTTGTGGACGTATATGGATTTAGAAGCAGAGTGTAAGAACTTACTGCATCCTTGGTACCAGTAGGGCCATTTTAAAACTTGGCTTAATTGATAAGTTATGGGATGTTATATATTGCTCAAGCTGTATTCTTAGGAAAAACGCAAATCACTGCTTATTTTTGATGCAATATTACAGTTTTCTAGATTGAATAAATCACTTACCACCACCAAAATTTATGCTGAAGAATATGTCCTGATTTCATGGATAGTTGGATAGCTGGATAGATTCTTGATCACAGAGCAAAAATTCAAAATAACTATTTTGGAAGTATTAGATTTAGTTTTTGCATCCGTGCACCTAGTTTAAATTGATATGCCTTTGAGACTCATAACAGGATTACAAGACTATTAGAAAACAGATTCTATTTAATGTTTTGACACAGAAATATCTAAAATGTGCTGAACAGAGCTTCACAGACCAGACTGGGAAAAACACTCATTGTGCCACTGATAGCACTTAAATATTTGGGTTTGAAAATAACCTTAAATGAACTAATATGTTGAAATATTTAGGATTTGAGAGATCATATTTTAATAATTAGGCATAAAAAAATCTGTTTGTTAATTAAAAATTTGGGGTCTTATAACAAAACTAAATACCTTCAGTTATTGTTGGGCAGGAATAAATTACCAGTCAGTCTTATTTTACAACTTACAGCAATTCAGCTCTTGCAAAACTTTGCACACTGATTGCTGCAAAATGATCATTGCAGAAGCCAGTCTTTGTGTTCCTCAGTGTATTTGCAGTTGTTCAGTATACTGTATGCATGCATAACATTGACAACTGTACTTTTCAAAATAAGCTGCCATGTCTTAAATTCAAATCTTTAAATTTAAAAATGCTGTTTTCCTGTTTGGCAAACAAAATAATTTGCATTTGCCTGACTGAAGTGGTTTAGTTATTGAGATATGTGACGTACGGTTGTGCAGCATTGTTTTAAGAGATGTTGGTGCACTTTAGTTTTATAAATTAGGCTGTGAAAGATGAAGTCGTGAGGCTCGGTACTGATAAAAAGTCATATTTTCAGGCCTGTCAGAAAACCCTGAACAAAACGATGAACAGTTGAGAGATTCTTTCTCCACAAATCAATGCTAATTATTTTGCTCTGTGCTGCATTTTTTTTACTACTTTGTTTATAATTAGGAACAGTTTAAAGCATCTTCACTTGTTGTCTTTGTAAGAGATTTGGTCTGTTTTGGCATGTCTTTACAAACTGTAGAAAATGACTAGTTATTTTTTCCACAGATGAGTGGTAAATTGCAGATAGTTTACCCAAACTTGGTCTCATGTGTTAATTTGAAATTTCATTTCTACTCTGAGTCTGTCCAGTCTTTTGTCCAACACAGTTGTATTTTGTGCACCTTTCTATCATATCGCAACTCTTTCATAGTCTCTGTCAAATCGGCAATCATCTCCAACCCCAGCCCACCCCCTTCTGCCTGTCAGTAGCAGTTTCATAGTCACTCCTCCTATGGTCCCAATTCTACTCCACCTCCTCTCTTCCACCCTCACACACACACACAGAGACCTCCATCCAGTCTGTACATGCACCCACACACAGTCAGCATGAATATGACTAAAAACCTGTCATCTATCATCAAATGTGTGGAGCCTCTTTTTGAATATATAATTGTACTTTCAATGTGGAGGCATTTGAATGAGTTGTTCCAGAAAGCTTTCCGAGCACAACAATGAATGGTTCTTGGGCCAAGCAGACATTTAATGTGTCAGAGGTTGAGGCTGCAACGGAACCGCCGCTCACAAAAGCACCTGTGTGTCTAAATCTGATTCAACCTTTAGTCACTTGGTTGTTTCATTGAAAAACCAGTTTGTGGGATTCCATCTGACCTTTCTGGACCTCTGTTTTTTCTGTTTTGCCTGAAAGAGGTGAAAATGGTTCACGAGCCCCACAGAGCGTATGTCATTGTCGTCAAGTATTGTCTCTGTCACAAATGCTCATTCTGTTTAGAAATGAGGCTGATATACCCAGTGTGGAGTACAGCTTACTGATTTTTACTCTGTTAACTGCAGCAACTCATCCAAGTTTAGACTAACTGTTTTATTGTTTGTAATGATTTGATGTGTCACCCCATTACTAATAAAGATTGTAGGAGTAACCTTTTTTTTTGTCCTGTCCTTTTCCTCTTACAGGTCTAAGTGGACAGCCAGGGGACATAGAGAAGCGGAAAACAGTGTTTGGACAAAATTTTATCCCACCCAAAAAACCCAAAACCTTCTTACAGTTAGTGTGGGAAGCACTACAGGATGTCACACTAATTATCCTTGAAGTGGCAGCCATCATTTCACTAGGCCTTTCTTTTTATAAACCACCAGATGCCGAAAGAGACCGTAAGAAACAACATATGTACATTTTATATATAAATTCTATCATCCTTTTGTTGTTTTTTTTCTTTTACATTTAGTACTCTGTTTTAAGTCTTTGTGAAAGTGTTTTGTTTTGGTGTCTGCAAACTTCAGTAAAATTTGAGACATTTGTCAGTGATTTTTACATCAAGTCTTACTGAAACTCTTTCCCTGTGTAGATTGTGGAAAA
The DNA here is from genome assembly GCA_032275365.1 of Anablepsoides cearensis. Taxonomy (NCBI): domain Eukaryota; kingdom Metazoa; phylum Chordata; class Actinopteri; order Cyprinodontiformes; family Rivulidae; genus Anablepsoides; species Anablepsoides cearensis. The sequence continues at coordinate 8,950,620 of JAUBOC010000063.1, forward strand.
GCTGCTGGTGGCGTGGAGGATGAAAACGAGTCAGAAGCAGGCTGGATCGAGGGTGCCGCCATTCTTCTGTCGGTCATCTGTGTCGTGGTTGTGACGGCGTTCAATGACTGGAGTAAAGAGAAGCAGTTTAGGGGCCTCCAGAGCCGCATTGAGCAGGAACAGAAATTTACTGTTGTCCGTGGAGGACAAGTTATTCAAATTCCCGTGGCTGAGATTGTGGTTGGCGACATAGCACAAATAAAATACGGTAAGAAGAAAATATTACTTGCGTTCCTGGCATAACTTTAAATGAATGTTTGTTTTATAGATAAAGCTAGAACAGAAAGCTTTAAAGATTTTGTTGTCTTAGCCAAAACAAATAAAAAGGATTTAAAAGAATAGTAAATATTACTCTAATAATAATTACTTGATGTGTTTGTGTGTTTTAGGTGACCTCTTACCTGCTGATGGAGTTCTTATACAAGGGAATGATCTAAAAATTGATGAGAGCTCGCTCACAGGGGAGTCTGACCATGTCAAGAAAACACTAGAAAAAGATCCAATGCTGTTATCAGGTAACCTTAAGCCTCCGTTTATTTTATTTTTGTAATAGGATAATCTGCAATACTTTGACATGAACACCTGCCATGATTGGTGGATTATTTTAATATGATGTCAACAGTTTACGCACCATTTTGTAGATTCTTATTTTATTCAGGCAATGACGACCACAGAACACTCATGGATGCAGTGAAGGAGGATATGCAGAGTGTTGGTGTGACAGAAGAATGTTAGGGATAGGGTGAGATGAAGGCAGATATTTTTTTTCCTTAATCTGATAGCGTGGATATAATTCAGGATAACAATAGCAGGATTTATTGTAAAAGAGTGGTTTAGTTAGTATGAGACATGTCTTTCTCACATGGAAGGAACACTAACGAGTTCAGATTCTAACTTTGTTAAATTTGGAATAATTTATCCTAGACAATGACTGAGGTAAAGCTGGCAGAGCTACTGTAATATGATAGGAGAGCTGCATTAAGTCTGTAGTACATGTAAAAAGTCTCACTGCAGTGAGTAATGTCACACTTATTAATTCAATGATTTACCAAATGTCTGCTGTAATCAAAGTAAAAGATGTTCCAATACTATATGTTTTGAACCTTTTGTGGCCAGGTAGTGCATGTTCAGCTGTTAGGATAGCTGCTTTAAATAAAGTGAATTGGTATTGCTCTCCTGTTGCTCAGTATAAGTGGTTATCAGCAGTGTAGCTTCTAAATGAAGAGTAAGAGTGTTCAGCTTTCTTTTGAGTTTTTCACCTAAGTTTTTGTTCTCCAAAATAGAAGTGTTTTTACTGACTTAGTTCTCCCTCTCTAAAGTAAAAAGCTCTCTTGTGTAGTTCATCTGGCTCCCTTTTGGCACACCTTGTGCGTATTCAACTTTTTAGAAGTACTTTTTGAGCACAGGCTGTATTTTTTTGTAAGAAAAGCATCTTCTGACTAGCGCAGTAAAAATATATTTTTTATGGTCTTGCTTTCTCTCATACTATGATGCTTCTGTTTTCCTATTTTTTTTAATCTTTATAAAATTGTCAAGATTTGCCTTGAGTGGAATGGAGAGCTTGAGCTGCAGCCTCTCATTGCCTCTCATCCTCTCTCTCGCATTAAATCGCCAAAAATAAAAATAGGCCTTTGATTAAAGGTTTGGTGGGTCTATGCATTAGTTTCTTTCTTCCTTTTACTGCACCATTATTTGTATTTATTGCTTCTGTCTGAGAACTTGCTGTTTTTTCCTCACCCTTCATGTGTAGCTTAACACACCACTTTAAAGCCTGGCTAAACTACCTTTTTGTATAAAACAATCTATCTTAACAATGTCATCTAAAATAAAAAAAGCAATTAATCAAGGGCAATGTTAAAGTGGCTGTACAGAATTTCAGTCTAAGTTGGAAACAGTGAAATGTGGTACGCCATTTAACTAGGAGCTGTTTTAACACTTTATTCTTTTATTGATGTTTTATTTCTCCCCGCTTTTGTTTCTAAAGGCACCCATGTAATGGAAGGCTCAGGGAAAATGGTGGTCACTGCTGTGGGTGTCAACTCTCAAACTGGAATTATCTTCACTTTACTCGGGGGTGGCGAAGATGACGATGACGACGAAGAGGAAAAGAAAAAGGAAAAAGAGGAGAAGAAAAAACAGAAAAAAAGTGAGTGTGCGCTTTTACTTTTTAAACTTGCTTTTTTATTTTTAGGCTATACACCCATCATGCAAACAGATGGACATATTTTCATCCACATTACAAATTAAATTAAAGCTCTCTAAATGAATTAATTTAACAGCAACTCTTCGTGTAATCTCTTTTCATTGACATTTTGAAGTGGCACTTAGTGTTTTTTCTTTATTTGCAAAATGTAGAGGCAACACTTTTAGCAGTTTTTCACCCACAGTTGAAACTTTTATCAGAATGTCCTCATATTCAGCTGCTTTCGTCCATCTTGTTCTACACAGTGCAGCGTGTTGTGTTTTAAGAACACTGTAACTCTGTCAATACTTAGCTTTGTGTGCCTCTGCTCAAGTGAAGGCAGTGAAAGCAATTCTTTGGATGAAGTTAAAGATCACATTCTTGAGTGTCTAACTATGCTGTTACTATCAGGGCCATTTAAATCCTCACAAATAAGCACCTAATACTGATTTTTTTTTCCAATACTAGTACAACACTGTTCAGTAAATTGAATTGTGTTTGAAAAAAACACTGAGCATTATTTAGACAAACTGTCAATGAAACTGTGCATCAGCATGTCACTTTCACATGACATGTTCTCAGAAAGCTGTATGGTATTGCCTTCTGTTGATTTTTGCTAAAGCCTTTAACAGATAAGTTTTTGGTTATTAAAAAACTCATGTAAAGGACTTTAAAGTAGGATTCATTATTTCTAAACCTTAAAAGTCTTAGAAGTGGAGTTCACAGCTTGTGAACAAGATATTATGTTTTGTTTTGTACTTATGCTTAACTACTTGTTTTTATGTCTGTAGACAAAAAGCAAGATGGATCTGTGGAAAATCGTAAAAAAGGTAAGCTAATCCCAACATGTTGAAACGCAACCATATAGGATTTGCTGTGGTAACACCGATTTTCAACCCGTCCAGGGTTTCCCCCACCCCTCACACAGTGACCTCCGTGACCCTGAAAGGAAGAAGAGGGTTGAGATGATGGATGAACTACAGTGCTTTTTAGCTATTAGCATTTAGCTTTATTAATGTTTTCTTCATAGCGCATTATTTTTGATGTTGAGTTGATCAGTCCCACTATCAGTTATCAGTTTTTATCAAGTTATTGTTGGAGTACTTATTTTGAGTTTATTCTTGGTTTGAGTTGTTCTTGGCTGTCCAGTGTACTGTCTGGCCCTCCCATCTCTTTCCTTTTTTCTCGTCCTTGCCTGGCACATTGTGCTTTGAGCAGCAGGTGCTATTGAATCCAGTTATAGCGATTAGTGATGAGGAGATTAAAGCCATGCAACAATTTTGAGGCCAGAACATCTGCTTTCCCATCCATCTCACTTTTGACTCACTCTCAGGTCCCCATGATTTGATTTTCTGTTGTCCTGAGCTAAACTATTCAGTCCAACTCTAAGACATGCGCAGGTGCTGCTTCAAACTGATGGCCCTCCTAATGAGGCTGTTTAGTGCTAATTCAGCCAGCTACCCAGACTTACAATCCAGCTGGTATTTTATGATCAGTGGTGCTTCAGTCTGTAACCACAACCCTGGCGCTGGTCCCTGGTGCACAGATTCCCTCTGCCTGCCTGGAATCAACAGTAATCCTTTAGACTGAGATTACAGCAACTGTGTAAGTGCAGAGGAAGCTGCAGTCCACAGCAGCTTCAGTAGGCCTGTACTTCTATTGCATCCATAAAACAATACCATGTTACTGATGATTGCGTTGTACAAAACTACTCTTATCAAATAGGTTACTTTTTTATTAACCAGGTTATAGATTTTTTTAAACCTATTACAGGCAAAATACATTGATATTTTAGGAAATAACTTTACCAAATCTATTTTTGGATTGATTGAATGTCGTTAGTGATTGGCATTTCAGCTGTTCTTTTTACCTGACTTGCGACCGCACATTATAAATTTATAACTTGCTTGTTTTTTTTTTCAGTAAGTCATTTTTTGTTTTATTAACCCTGCAAGAAATGAATGTTCCAGTTCCTTTTTCACTGCAGATAAATCATTTATGCAACTCATTCAATCATATACAATACATGGCTGCTACATTTTAGCCCACTGTAACCCCAATTTTGTTTTTTTTTGCATGTAAATAACAGACATTGAGTCCAGTTTGTTCCCTGGTTTTATTTCGCCAATTATATTCTGCTTTAAAGGTTTATTGTTTTCAGTTTCCTGTTCTGATGCATTACCATTGTGGTCTATATATTTATCTAATGCCTTCCTATTTTATTTGTACAAGATCAAAACTTTGATAATGTTTGCTGAAAACAACACGCTTTGTCATGTTGTATTTTAAAATAAATATTTTGAGGTATATAGTTCAGTTCATTACAGTATTTCATGTGCTATATTTGCCTTCTTTTTTTGCAGCTAAAGCACAGGATGGAGCCGCAATGGAAATGCAACCTTTGAACAGTGATGAGGGAGCAGAGGCAGAGGAGAAGAAGAAAGCAAGCCTGCCAAAGAAAGAAAAGTCTGTTCTCCAAGGCAAACTGACCAAATTAGCAGTACAAATTGGCAAAGCAGGTGAGTCAGAAAAATACACTTGTTTCTAGCATGAATTAATGCTGTAAACCTCCCTTTTTTCGATGCTTGTAGTGTTAAATCCTCACAATCACTGTGGTTTTATGTGCTTTTCCAACTTTTATTTAAAGAGATTCTGCCTAAAATAGTTTGTACTTTCGGAATAAACAGATGTTAATATGTGTGTAATTTGACACCTTTCATTTCTCCATATCTCCTAATTTTTCCAGGACTGGTCATGTCGGCCATCACTGTTATCATCTTGGTGGTGCGGTTTGTAATAGACACCTTCTGGATCCAGAATTTGCCCTGGATCCAAGACTGCACACCCGTTTACATTCAGTTCTTTGTGAAATTCTTCATCATTGGCGTCACTGTTCTTGTGGTAGCTGTTCCTGAAGGCTTGCCACTTGCTGTAACAATCTCCCTGGCATACTCTGTTAAGGTAAAGTCTGCTAAAGCCTGTCAAATGATCCGTGCCGTGGCTGACCAGCTTACTGTTTATGCTTCTTAAAATTAACATGCCAGGCTGTTAAGACGTGACTAACTGATACGCTTAAGCCATGCAATGATCCCCCTTTGTTGTTCTGTTCTTTCCCAACACACATTTTTTTAAACGGTGTTAAACTCAAAATAATATATAGTTGAATTTTCCAGTGTGATCAAAAGCCATTTTTATCCTTCTGCAGAAAATGATGAATGATAACAACCTCGTGCGTCACTTGGATGCCTGCGAGACTATGGGCAATGCTACAGCTATCTGCTCTGACAAGACTGGCACTCTAACCATGAATCGCATGACAGTGGTGCAGGCCTTCGTTGCTGAAAAGCACTACAAGAAGGTCCCTGAACCGGAAAACATCCCCTCCTCCACGTTAGACATCCTGATTCTGGGCATTGCAGTTAACTGCGCCTACACTACTAAGATTATGGTATGAAGAAAAAAAAAAGTTGTCTTGTAAAATTCACAAGTTTCTTTTAGTTACTTAACTTGCTGCTATTTTTCTTTCCTCTTTAGCCTCCAGAAAAAGAAGGGGGTCTGCCTAATCAAGTGGGTAACAAAACCGAATGTGCCTTGCTTGGCTTTGCTGTTGACTTGAGACGTGACTACCAGGCTATTCGCAGTGAAATCACAGAGGAAAAACTGTACAAAGTCTACACCTTCAACTCGGTCCGCAAATCTATGAGCACCGTGTTGAAGATGGCTGACGGCAGCTATCGTATGTTCAGCAAAGGAGCCTCCGAAATTCTCTTAAAAAAGTAAGAACTCTTTTCATCTTTTTGTGTTTGTGGATTTTATTTTTATTTTTTTGGTATTTGCTCCTGTTGGCCAGACTTTGCAGTAAATGATATGTGTAATAGCTTAAGCAGCTAAGGAGTTCAAGTGCATCCCACCCAAGCCCCTTACGTTGAGACTTAAAAACAGGCGCTGAGAAAATGAGCCGGTAACAGCTCTGTAAGCCTCTTAACCAAGCAGGCTTCTTTTTAACCCACAGAGGGCTTAGTGTTACTACTTATTACTGAAGCACGCCATTGAAAAGCTTTGTTTTTTAATTTCATCACCTTATTTAATCTAAATTAGTGTTTTAGGCTTTAAGTTTTTACCTATATGTCTGAATTTTACGCTCATGGTTGCCTTCTTTATTACATTTTTTTAAACATGCCTTTCACTTTCCACAGGTGCTATAAAATCCTCACAGCAAACGGCGAGCCAAAGGTGTTCCGCCCCCGGGACAGAGAGGACATGGTGAAGAAAGTGATTGAACCCATGGCCTCGGAGGGCCTGAGGACCATCTGCCTTGCATACAGAGACTTTCCTGCCTCGGACGGTGAACCTGACTGGGACAATGAAAATGATATCCTAACTGGATTGACCTGCATCTCTGTGGTGGGCATTGAGGACCCTGTTAGACCAGAGGTAGGTAGTTTCTTAAAAAAACGAGAAAGCAAGTTGAGAATTCAACATCATACACTAAAAATAAAACATATATGAAAAAACCCTTAAGCGTTGGATAATTTAGTGTTTCCCCGCTAGCTTGTCAGAACATTGACTGCCTAGTGTCTGATGGTGCTGAAGTAGTGGGGAATATTTGAAGGTGAAATGGGAGAATTAACAGAAAATCCAGTTGTCCAAAAGAAGCATTCATAGAAACAGTCAGTCCACAAGGAAAGGGATAAAAAAATAATCATCCTAAATAAAATGAAACATCATCTTCCTTCTTATCTCTGCACAGCCGGTCAGGCACTGGGGGATCGAGGTGTGAATGTTAAATTGTCAGTTTCAGAAGCTGGTGTAATGGTGGCACATGGTCCCACATCTTCATATTATTTTTGGATAGGTGGCTGAAGAGGTTAACCAGTGTTAGTTTTACCATCTGATAAGCACGTCCTACAAGGCATGCAGGCAGCTCAAAGCTGGGCTTCCTTCACTCACCATGCAAGCTTTTAAAGCAAAGCAAGAACACTGGGTGATGTGCTGTCGGCTGTTTTTATTATAGCTCGACATCACAGTTTAAAAGTGCATTTGGCCAACGAGGAAGTGGTCTCGGATTGTGACAAAAACAATATTGTGTGAACGAGAAGTTGATGATTGTTGTTGCTTAACTGTCACTTGATTAGTTTGGATGTCTGTATATTTGTGCTGTACTTAAAGCTTGCTGGCGAATCATTCAGTTTAAAAGAAGCTATGTAACAGTAGTAATTTAAATTACAACTAAGCAGAACTTCTTTTCTTTAGTAAAAATGCTAAATTGTGTTTTTGAATCTTTAAAATCCTGAATCGGATACAAAAATAGCATTTTCCTCCTGCGATTCCTTCAGGTCCCAGATGCCATCAGGAAATGCCAGCATGCTGGGATCACAGTGCGGATGGTGACAGGAGATAACATTAACACAGCTCGCGCCATCGCCACCAAGTGTGGCATTCTGCAGCCTGGACATGATTTCATCTGCCTGGAAGGAAAAGAGTTCAATCGCAGGATTCGCAATGAAAAAGGAGAGGTGGGCCTGCAGTAAAAATTCAACTTCAGACACCGAAGGACTGCCCGGTTGGGGGATTGCTAAAAGTTTTGTTTTTTTCCTTGTTTTAAGATTGAGCAAGAACGCATTGACAAAATTTGGCCCAAACTACGAGTACTGGCTCGATCGTCTCCCACAGACAAACACACTTTAGTTAAAGGTACTTATACTTTAATGGTTTGAGTAAAAATAAAATAAGGTATGTTTTTGTTGTTATTAAGAAAAACAAATTCTTTATTGTTTTAGGTATTATTGACAGCACAGTAGCTGAACAGAGACAAGTGGTCGCAGTGACAGGAGATGGTACAAATGATGGTCCTGCCTTGAAGAAAGCTGATGTTGGCTTTGCCATGGTGGGTATTCTGTTTAATTTACTGGAGACTAGAACCTTTTTAGTACTTTTATTTTAAATATTCCATATAATCTTACACTGAAATTTAACTGGATCACAGCCGTTAAATCTGGATTGTTAAATATATTTTTCTTTTTCTTTTTTTTATTTAGGGTATTGCTGGGACTGATGTCGCCAAAGAAGCATCTGACATCATTCTGACAGATGACAACTTCTCCAGCATTGTCAAAGCAGTAATGTGGGGACGAAACGTTTACGACAGCATCTCCAAGTTCCTGCAGTTTCAGCTGACGGTCAATGTGGTGGCTGTCATTGTAGCGTTTACAGGAGCCTGCATCACACAGGTGAGCAGAAAAACTGACTCATTTCTCTCCAACTAACACGAGTTGAGTTAGTCAAAACTCTATTTTTTAACATTAATAATAGTACATGGACATTTTTGTCCTAATTAAGTCATATAGCTTGGAGTTTTTGTACAGAAAGTGGCATCAGAATGTTAATGTTTCCACCTTCACAGCTCAGTTGTGCAGTGACACTCAGGCTGTTCCCACATACAGTTGGTTTCATTTCAGTTTGAATATTTGTACTAGATGAAATTAATTTGCATGTTATTTAAAATGTGCTTTTTGTATGGTGATCTCTGTTACCAGGACTCTCCACTGAAAGCAGTTCAGATGTTATGGGTCAACCTTATTATGGACACGTTTGCTTCATTAGCTTTGGCAACAGAGCCCCCCACAGAATCCCTGCTGCTGAGGAAGCCTTATGGCCGTAACAAGCCTCTTATTTCCCGCACCATGATGAAGAACATTCTGGGTCATGGCGTGTACCAGCTAATCATCACCTTTACTCTGCTTTTTGCTGGTAAGAAACGTTTAATATATCTGAAGATATTGTTCATTAAGTACATCACACATTCCTTTTGATTGGATTGATTTTGTTGGTGTAATGGAATTCTGTCCATCACTTGTCTTTCTGCAGGAGAGAGGCTGTTTGACATCGACAACGGCAGGAACGCCCCACTCCACGCCCCACCTTCTGAACACTACACAATAGTTTTTAATACCTTTGTAATGATGCAGCTCTTCAACGAGATCAATGCCCGCAAGATCCACGGAGAACGAAACGTTTTTGACGGCATTTTTAACAACCCTGTCTTTTGCAGTATAGTTTTTGGTACCTTTGTTGTCCAGGTAGGTTTTAAGACTTTTCTTTATTGTTGGGTTTTTAGCATACAGTTGTGAATTCTTTACCCAAAAGCAAATTCTGAGAGAGATTTCATTTTCAATGATTTCTTTTCTCTTTCTCTTTCTTTTTCTAGATAGTTATAGTGCAGTTTGGAGGAACACCTTTTAGCTGCGTGGCTCTGACCATTGACCAGTGGTTGTGGTGCACTTTTCTAGGCTTTGGCTCTCTTCTATGGGGACAGGTATGACAAAACTGCTGTTCTTTGCCTTTTAATTTAGCGAGACACAGAAACATGGTATGTTACTGCCCCCCTGTGTTGGACTTGACAGAGGCAGTTTGATACGTTTTACTGCTGTGATGGTAAAAGTGTTTCAGGAGGATGGACACGCACAACCTTGCTAAACATAACACAAATAAACAGGCAAAACATTTGTAAAACAAACCACAATTACTAAAACTAAGATCAGTGGTTCTTTCTTAAAACTTAGACAGAATTTGTTTGTGACAGTTGCCCCCACATTTTGACAGTTCTTTTTTTTTTTTTTTTTTTTTTTTCTGAACTGCATAACGTGGCCCCACAGGGACCTTTTTTTTTGGGATATGATGCATAATTTAGGTTTGAGCTAGAAACTTGTTGCAGTTACTTTGTTGTACTTTTTAAAGGTTCTTTTGGGTCAAATAAAAAAAAATGTCCTTCCCAAATCATTCATAACGAAGTTCATCCTAATTTGCAATGTTTTAGTTTAGGTTTAATCAACACAAGTGTGACACTTTTTGATTATTTACTCATTTATTTATTGCAGTTTAGTTCTACAAGTCTTAAGCAATTGCCATTTAATTTAAGTGATTTTGACTTTGTTTTACTGTGAGTTAAAAGAAAACATGATGAGGAGTTTCCAGACACCTGAAGATGCATTTCTAATGTTCCACTTTGTAATGGAGACAAGCATCTGTTTGAAATATTCATTCACCTGGACAGGCTGATGTGTTTCAGTTGCAGTTCGTGGAAGCTTTCTTTAGCCACAACTTTAAATGTCCTCCTTACTCTTCTACTTTACATGCATCACATAGTTTCCTGTTTTTGAATATTGTGTAGATTTTAATATAGTTGTTGAAAAATCTCATTAGAGCTGAGTGGATAAATGCATCTTCTATTCAAAGAATAAAACTGAATTATTAGTCAGTTTTGTTCATGTGTGCGCTTGTCTTCCAGGTTATCTCTTCAATACCCACCAGTCGCTTAAAATTCCTGAAAACGGCAGGCCATGGCACCCAGAAGGAGGAGATCCCGGACGAAGAATTGGAGGAGCTGGAAGACATGGACGAGATCGACCATGCTGAGCGGGAGCTCCGCCGAGGCCAGATCCTCTGGTTCCGAGGTCTCAATCGCATCCAAACTCAGGTAACATGCCCCAGAGTTTCCTGTTTAGCACATGACACCACCCCCTCCGACACTAAGGGAATCAAAAGCCATAAACCCTTTAACTCTCTGTTGCTCTTCCAGCTTAAAATCTGTTCTGGTTCTTCTTTGTGGCATTCTTAAAAGTGGTTTTGTGCCCTAAAAATAAAAGCATTTTTCTTTTAATCTTTATGCTCTGCTTCTGAGCTAAAGGAAGCTTATTGTCTTTCTCTGCTGTAAGCTCATCTAGTTTCAAGGTACTGATGAGAATTAAAGTCGATTAGATTCGATGGAAAGAGTAGCTGCAGGTTCAGTGAGAATTAGCATGGCTGAAGAAACCTTCCATTTGTCCAGCTGTAGAGAAAAGAGTGAAAGTGAGGTCAGATTTTGGAGTCAGCTCCATTCGATCAGTGCCTTTGAACGCAATCATTCTTTTTCCTCTTCTCTTGACTATATCAAAGTCCAATTACAAAGTGACATTTTCTCTATGGTTACTGGTGCCTTTTCTTTATTTTTTCTCTTTTTTTTCTCTCTCTCCTCTGGCTGTGTTGTTTGATTTCCTCTGGGCTTTCTTCTGTCATGCTGTCTGATTCTTTGCAGATGGATGTAGTGAGTGCGTTCCAGAGTGGAACTTCCTTTCAGGGGGCTCTAAGGCGGCAAGCCTCCAACTCCAGCCAACAACAGCACGATGTAACCAATGTTTCTAGCCCTACACATGTAGCCTTTACTACTACCACTACTGCCACTGCTGCCAACAGCGCTTCTGCCACTGTGGGGTGTGAGTGCGTGTTCTCCTTTAGTGCATGAGATTTTGATTTCTCTTCCTCTAACATCTTTCTCTTCCACTCTTCTTCTCGCCTAACGTTTTTTCAACTTTGACACTCATGCTTCCCTAATGTTCCTCCTTGTTCTCTTAAAACAAATACCAGAAACACATCTCCCATACTGCTTTTATAACTCTGCTGTATATATAAATGTCCCCTGTAACCAGGTCGCTTCAAGCGTCAAGGTGTTTTATCTGTGTCATCGTGTTTTCTGTTCTGCTTCTGCTTCGGTCTAAGAAAAGGAAAATGTTTACTGTTACCTGGCAGGGAGGGTGAAATGTGTGTTTTATTTCTACCTGACAAAGATTATACTCTGGATTGTTGTTTACCAGGTTTGTCTGCAGCTGCCTCAGTCTGCTCTGTGCCTTTGTAGCACTCATGGGTCTTTGTCGCAGCTCTCTAGTCCCTGGTCTGGTAAATGTTTTGAGTATATGCCCATGATCACGGCCCAAAGAATAGAGATTACCCAAGACACGGTCTAAGGGTCAGTGGATATCCCATCAGGGGTGAAATAATAACCCTTTTCTTTCCAACTGTGGCAATCTTTTGGAAAACAAAACGTGTGTCTTGTTTGTTTGAATGCCCCTCCAGCAGGACTCAGTGTGTATATAAGATGCAACTGCCAGGACACCACTTGTTGGCGTGTTTAGGTGCAAATTTTTACATACTTTTAAATCTTTTTCCATCAAGATAAAGAGTGTCGAAAGTGGATCTGGATCATTTTTCAATGGTATTTTCAAAGACCCTTTTCCCCTTCTGTGCATCTTCAAAGAATGTCTTTATACTGATGAGAAATCTGTTTTTCTTTTAGGTCCAACCTGACAGACCACCTCACCAGCAGTGGGTTTTAAATTTCTTACAGATGTCACACTAAATGTTATTCCTGACATGTGTCTTAAGATTTCTGTTTCAGGGTGGACCTTCTGTGTGGGTTTTTTTTTGTTGTTGTTTGTCTTTCCAGGTGCCTTTTTAAATGTGTCTTCCTTTATGCAAACTGTTTGTTAGCAGAATGTGTCCATATGGCAAAAACAAAAAGAATCCAAAAAAGAAAAACCACTGACTCCTCCCCAGATATTTGTCTTTAGATTTTGTCAAATGTGTCATGGGCTATACTCAAAGGTTTACTACCATTGAACAGAAGGCAGCACTGCTCTCTGCATGGGTTCAAAGTCTCTGGTCTCGTTTGTGAGTTTTTTCCTCTGTGCCGTTCTTGACTTGTATACCAGCTTGTAGACATGCTTGGCTGCCACAGCATTTCTGTTTCTCCTCCACAAACATGAGCTGTAACTGACCACCCCTTCCCTCCTTTTCTGTCTTTCTCTTGTCTCTCTCTCTCTCTCTCTCTCGTTCTACCTTTCTTTTCTTCCCGTTTTCCCCTTTTTACTCTCTTCCTGTCTCACTCTGTTCTTTACGAAGCATGTCCAACAACGGTAAACTCTCATCCAGCTGCTGCCCCCTCTCTGAGGTTTAGCTCTTTTCTAAAGATCAGACTCTCCTTCTTGGTCCCATTTTAATTATTTTAATTATTTTATTACCTAATCAAATGCAGGCCTCTAGCAAATGCTCCAAATAAAAACACACAACATTGAGTTTGTCCCCTCTTCCTTTGAATCTTGATTTTTAAAATCGCTGCATGACTTTCAGGATGCTACCAAATTGTAAACATTTATTTGGACTAACGCCATGTTTTCCCCATGGATTAGAAGAAATTATTTAGTACCTAAAGCAAGAAGATGAAGTAAAACTGGTATTAGAACTATTTTGTGACACAGATAAAAACAAAAAATAAACACGTTCCACTAAATATCCTCTCCTCTTTTCCAATAAAAAACAGACTACAACCAGTTTGGTCACTAACAGTCTGAAATGGATGAGAACAACTTAACATTGGATCACTTGTCTTGTAGTGTGAATTTAGATAGAAATGAAAGCTCACATGCACGTGTTTGAGAATATCCTCATTTTGATTGTTGTTTTGGAAGCTGATAAAACCCACCTGATAAAACCTAAGTTTGAATCTGGGTTTCTCCGATTGTTGGCGTAAAGTGTGTCATTACCTAATGTGATTAAAGATGTCCCTGTCCCTGTTTGTCCGTCCTTCCAGATCCGGGTGGTGAATGCATTCCGCAGCTCCATCTCCCTCTATGAGGGGCTGGAGAAACCCGAGTCCAGAACATCAATTCACAACTTCATGACCCACCCCGAGTTTCGAATAGAGGACTCTGAGCCCCAGATCCCCCTCATAGACGACACCGACGCAGAGGACGACGCGCCCACCAAGCGCAACTCCGCCAGCCCCCGCAACACCACCCCCACTCCGCCTTCGCCCACGCCCTCGCCGGTCACCACCGCCGCCCCCAACACGCCGGTCTCCCTCTCCCCAAACCAGAACAATAACGCTGTGGAGAGCAGCAACCACCTCCTTCCAGAGGGCCCCAAATCAGGGACGCTTTCGGCCCCGGGGAGCCCACTACACAGCCTGGAGACCTCCCTTTGATCCAACACATGCTCCACACGTCAGCGCCTCCTTTTTCTACCCACCACCAAGGAGCTCGGCTCAGACTGAAGGGACAAACGTTCAGAGAGTGAAGACAGAAGGGCTAGACTGAGAGCAGGGGTCCTGTTAGAGCTTGGCTTGGGCTGAACTGAATTAACGGCAAACATTCAGAGGAATGTACGGCTTGGTTTGGACTCTTTGTTTTTCTCATTAATACCCTGCTGCAACACAAAGACTCGGTCTTCACCCCTCCCACCTTGGTAACATTTGGTTTTTCTGGGTTCCAAGGGGTGATTATGAACTCAGATTGAAAGTGACCTGTTTTAGCACTCTAATATTATTGCTATTATTTGAATTGAGAAGGGGAAGTCCTCCTCTGCATGAGGACCGTCTATAAGTTTATGAACGAACCTTTAGCTTCTTTTATCTGAATGGTGTTGTATATTTATCTCTTCGGCCCTTGCTCATTCAAGACTTATTTCTGCTCCATTGGCTGTTAATATTTTGAGTTATTTATGTTTTTGGAAAAAAAAAAGCAGGTCTGTTTACAAAGTTTGTAGATACTTTTTTTTCTGTTTGTAGGCAAAAGAGCTTCCTGATGTATAATGCAGATGACTGAGACAGATTATAAATGAGTGAGTGGGTTATTTCAGATACTGCTGTATTTTCAGGAAAAAAAGGGGGTGTTTCTATTGAAACTTAACTATTTTTGCCTGCAAGTTTTATTTGTTATATATTTGTAGATAAATATCGAACCTTCAGCCAAACTGAAACACAAAGGCTTGTATAGAAAAGAGGTCCAAGGGACAATGTGTTTTCACAGGAGAGACAGGAAGACAATAATGGCCTCTATCCACTAACATCGCTATAAATATTTACTTCTTCCATTTGTTTGCTAGTTTCCATGTGCACAAAACCTTCTGGATTTCTAGATTCTCTTTTCATTCATTATGATGTGTTCAAAAAATTTCCACATGTTGAAAGACTTTTTTTTTTTTTTTTAAAGGGACTTTAGTAAATATCCAGGCCTGTACTTAGCAAGCATCTCACTCAGTTGGAAGTTAGGGAGGAAACAAACTTTTACCTCGGACAGACGGAGGTCGTCCTGAAGCCTCCTGCCGTTGCTTTCAGCAAGAAGAGGTTCTCCTTTTAGATTTGTGTAACCTTTTAAAAGAAAAATGAAAAAAAAAAACATCCTTTTGTAATTACCAGTTCCTGTCAGAAGTGGCCGATTTAAGCAGTAAAACGAACCACTTCACTCAAAGATGTATGAAAAGCTCACTTTAAAGCTTTAAAAATCTTAACTTTTTGTAGTCACTTGAGTTGGAACTGGCGCTGTATTGTTATCTATTTTCAGTAAGATGTTCATAAAGACTAAACATGAATGTGCCTTGGCTACAATAATTTAATGATCCTGGTCCCATCATTCACCACCTTCAGGAAACTCCTTGCAGATGAAGCGCTCTTGTTTCTTATTTCTACAGCTAAAAGCAGGACCAAATAAGCTCATCTTAGACTAATTGGGTGGGTCTGGACACATTTCCTTCCCTTTTGGATGCTTGATAAATATGGATCCTGGTCATTTCGATTTCTTCCTCCCTTTTTTTTTGTTTTATTTATTTCCTCTCTAACTATTAGCCCCCTGCCAATGTGCAATACTGACATTTATTTACTCAGGCAAAAACTAAATAAACTTAAAAGGAATCCATTAAAAAAAAAAACCTCTTCAGACTCTTTTATTGTGTATTTAGGTAGCAAACGCATGTCCTGAGCAAAAAGAAAGTGACTTGTTTTCATTTTCTTTATGCTCGGGGACAAATTTTTACATCACATTTCTTTTTCTTGGAGTTTCTAAAATATTGAAAACCAGAAGGGAAATAAAGCTTTTATTTTTTTTGTTTGTTTTTTGTCTTCTCAAGCCTGTTCATAAGAATCCTTTCATTCTTAATAAATATTTCTGCATTTGGTTGGTTTGTAAAATATTTTTGAAACCTGATGTACTGGAAATGCTAAAGATTGGATGTGCTTTTTTTTTTTGAAGAATAGAAACTAGGCATACACTGGTATCTATCTGCACAGGGTACTTTATTTCATAGTGTTCCTTGGGAGAAACCGAATTTTGATACGAATCGAAATATACCTTTGTATTTTTATGACGACACTGATGAGATCTTTCATCACACTAAAAGCTGTTGTGGATGATTAGACACCAATATTACGTGTGGAGATGGGGAAGGGGTTCTGGCCACTAAAATGCATTTTGTTCTGGAATATTCATCTCAGGGTGCAATCGATGTGAAAGAACAGGCCAGTTTTGGCTTGTCTAGCAACACAGGTAAATTAAAGACGGTGCTCGCCAACCACACGGGGTAACTCTGGCAGCGGGCTGCAAATTCTTCGTGCAGTCTTCAGATTGGCTGGCTTCACCTGACAGGCCATGGGAGGAAGTGGAATTCTTTCGGTCACAACGTATTCTGTAAATAGATTGTTTTCCTTGTTTTACAGTTTAACAGGCTAGCCTACAAAAGTGAGAAGATTGACGTCATGAAAGGAATCCATGTGAGGAGTTTGTTCTGTAGCTTTCTTCCTGTTATGGGAATGAATGTTTTCCATCTGTTTTATGGGTTATTTTTTATCTTTTAACATTTGGAAATAAAAAAATAATAATTCATGTCTGTTTATCTTGAGCATTTTAAATGGTTATTGTGATTGGATTTACATTTGAAACTTGTTGAGTAATGTGTATGGTTTTTAAAAATAAAAAAATGTATTTAGCCTACCTGCAGGGCCGTGGTGGTTCATTGTAGTTAATTTATCATTGTGAAGCAAGATACCATTACCAACCATCAGATTCTATTTTAAATGTGCAGATTAGTGTCATTTAATTTAAGAACTGCTCATTTGAAATATTTTGTGCTGAATATAGTGTCTTCATGAGTTCTTTTTCTATCTACGGGAGGCAATGCTCAAGGTAATAAAAATAATTTTGTTAACCTTTGCTAAGGGGGCTGTAAATACAGTTAGGTTCATATGTATTTGGACACTGACACAAAGTTTGTTTATTTACCTGTTAACTGAAATATATTGAAGTTACTTTAACAGACATGGACATCAAGTCCAGACTTCCAGCTTTCATTCGAGGGTATTCACATTAAAATTGGATGAAGGGTGTCTGATAAAATAGATAATATAGGTCCACAAACAAACTGCAACTGAAAACTGCTGTAGAGCATTAAAAATGAGAGTCTGGTGATGTCCTTGAGTTCAAGACTTCAGGCAGTCACTACCAGCAAAGGCTTTTTAACCAAGTATTAGAAAGGAACATTTTATTTATAATTACTTTGTCCAATTACTTTTGAGCCCCTGAAATGAAGGAAATGTGTTTAAAAATGCTTTAGTTCCTCACACCTCTATGCAATCATTTTGTTCAACCCACTGAATTAAAGCAAAGAGTCTGAACTTCAACTGCATATTTTGTTCAAATTTCATTGTGGTAACGTACAATTTGTAATAGCCTACAGACATCAGAAAACTGGACCTGATGTTTAAAAGCCAGCTTTTTTTTCTTTAGTCGCAATGACAGCATATTTTGTTTTTTTGTATATTATTGTGTACCTAGGTACTGTTGGAATAAAGTATGTGAAAACAAAAAAGCTCATAATTTAAAAAATAAATGCAAATGAAAAATGTATTTATCTAAAATAAAAACAAACGGGAAGAAATAAACTCAGTAATACTTGAGTGTCAGATACACAGTAATATACAGGCTATCTTCAACGCTAATGCACACCCCGACCAGCAGGTGGCAGTAAACATCTTATTTTTCCAATGGCAATCCTCAAAGATCGTGTATTTTCAAGATGCGCTACTCAGAGTTAAAGTAACAGCGGTTTCAATCTACAACCATTCCAGCCTTCGCAGTGCTAAGATGAAAGTTTTCGGCGACGGAAACCCAAACAGAATGCGCCATCTCGTATTTTCTTTGCTCTGTAACCCGTAGTGTCTTCCCGATCCACAGGAATTTCCTCTGCAGGTCCTGCACAGCGGGGCGAGAAGGTTTGCTAATTACGAGAGGGAGTATTTTTGTAAGTTTGCCGGTTGTTTGTGACTTTCATCTATCTCAAAATAGGTTTTCGGTCGTCTTTAGCTAACTTTTTCGCTTTTTTAAACGCTAATATCAGTCGTTCCGTGTTTATTGTCACTGAAATGGGGTCAATTCGGTTATTTCTCTCACCTGCGGCAAATATGAGCGTTCAGCGTCGGTTTTAATCGTAAGACTTTGTCTCTCAGGGGCAGGAATGAGACCCCCCCCACCGCTGAGCTCAAGATGAGAGAGTGGTGGATTCATGTGGGTTTAATCTGCATCCCGCTGGTTGCCGTGTACCTGCACATCCCTCCCCCTCAGCTCTCACCTGCCCTGCAGAAGTGGCACAGCTCCGGGGACGTCTTCCTCTTCAGGGGCAGGAAGGTGTTCTACAGAGGTCAGCACGTGAGAGAAGGCATGCAGGTATCTGTGTTGTGTTCTGTTCATCTCAAACACTCCTCCTGCTCCTCTCAGACTCCTATGGTGCTTTGGGGAGCTCAGATGTGGTCATTCTGCTGCACGGCTTCCCCACCTCCAGCTACGACTGGAACAAGGTACGCACTGCATATATTAATCTGAAACACCCTCACATACACCGGTATAAACCTCTCTTTCCTCCCCTCTCTCCATGCAGATTTGGGGTCCTCTCACACTACGCTTTCATCGAGTCATTGCACTGGACTTCCTTGGTTTTGGCTTCAGTGACAAACCAGTGAGTGATAGATTAACTGGATCAATTCTGTGCACTGATTAAAACAATTGTCCTGTTTTGCTCAGAACTCTTGTGTTTAAAAACACTTTGCAGAGGCCCCACAGGTACTCCATTTTTGAGCAGGCCAGTATCGTGGAGGCCCTGGTGGCCCACTTGGGTCTGAGCAACCAGCGTGTCAATCTGATCTCTCATGACTATGGAGACACTGTAGCGCTGGAGCTGCTCTATAGGTAATAATCTATGCAAGATGTTTAAACACGGATAGACAATCAAGTGCTATTTTTTAATTTTTTTATTTTACTCTGAACTAGAGGTGATCAAAATCGCACAGGACACCTGATCTTGAACAGCCTCTGTCTTTCAAATGGAGGTACAGTGTTTTGCATCTGGTTTGGTTTGTGAGTAGCTGTAATTGCCAGTGTTTGTCTCAAAAAATTAGTCTAAACAGCTGAAATTCTGATTTTCAGTTAAGGATTTAAGTGGAAGCTTTTTTTTTTTTTTCTCAAACTTCATTGTTTTGAAATGAAAGTTTCTCATAAAGGCTTGTCTATTCCCGCTCTAACAGGAGTATTCCCAGAAACGCACCACCCACGCTTGCTGCAGACGGTGAGCTCATGCTAAATGATTTAATGAATTTGGAACTGTGGTACCACCAGTCAGTACAGGTGCTCAGAATACATTTTAGTCTCAGATATTCATGAGTTGTTGCATAATAAACTAGTTAACCATCATAAACTGAACATGTGGATTAAAGTTCTCGTCACCGCAGCGGATTTTCATCATCTGCAAAAATGAGGGAATTTTTTTTTGGCCATCCAATTTAATAATACAGGGATTAAACTGACACTGCTTTCAACAAATAAAGTGAACTAGAGCTAAGGCCTACAGATGAAACCTGAAAAAACTAAATGTGCACCATATATCGGTGCACCCAGTTCTTCACTTTTGACCTAATTTACCAAACCTGGGGAAATTAAAACTTCACATGAGAGAGCTGGGAGTTAGTCTGGTGGTAAAATCCTGTGACTTTGGTGCAGGAAGATTAGAGTTCAAATCCCAGCACCAGCTTTGTGCAATATGAAAATCTTTGTTCATGCAGTTTTGAAAGATTTCTTCACTTTCACCCTGCTGACTAAACTTAGGGAAGTTAAAACATGATATGAGTGAGCTTGCAGGTGGCCCTGTGGGTTAGTCCCATGGCTGTTGGTGCATGAGTGCTGAAAGGTTCAGGAGTTCAAATCCCAGAGCCAACCATAGCTTCTTAATGAGTCTGTTCATCACACCTGGTTGATGAAAGTAAATAAAACTGCTAGGGTGGTGGTTTAAAACTTCTTTATTTTTTTTAAATAAATTTACCAAAACGCTGGTAGGCACCGCTCTGCTGCGCTTTCTGATCAGAGTCTAATTGCATCTACGTTTAGTCTCACTCACACCCCAACCCACCCACTCACTCAAGCACACACCTAATTTATCACTAACTTCAGGTTATTGAATGTGTTTAGTTCTACATTTTGCATCTATATTATTGAGCATCTTTGACAGGAACAAGCTCATCAGAAGGCACTTTGTAAGTCTCCTATATAGTTACATATAGGATTATATTATCTAAAGAGGGGGTGGAGCTTCAAACACCCCTTGTTGAGTCTGATGAACATGTTTCTTTCTTAGAGGCTCTTTGGAGCTAAGTTTGGCTCTGGGATTTGAACTCCTGAAACTCTGATCATCAATGCACCAACAGCCATGGGACTAACCCACTGGGCTGCCTGCCAGCTAGAAACACAAAGGTTTTACTTCCCTAAGTTTAATCACTTCCCTGTGTGAAAGGAAGGAACTCATTAAAACTGTGTAAACTAAGTTTTACACATTGTGTTACCAAAGTTGGAGCTGAGATTTGAACACTGATCTTCCTGTACTTAAGTCATGTGCTTTCACCACCAGACTAACTCCCAGCTCTATCATGTAAAGTTTTATCTTCCCCAAATCTGACCAATTAAGCCAAACATGAAGAAACATTTCAAAACTCTTCATACAGTCTCAGTATGATGTTTCAACAGCCTAAGAAAAACACCCTCTCGGCTCTGAACTCTGAACTCCCTGCATCAGAGTCATGTGACCTGCCCACTGCACCAACTCCTACCTCACTGAGGCAATGTTTGTTCTACCTGTTTATACCATTTGTGGGAAAAATTAATGTTATTTAAGCCTCATTTTGTTAAAATGCACATTGACTAAAATTAATTTATTTACTTTAATACAGTAAACTACAATTTACTTTAAATAAAAATCAAAGAAACACCAGTTAAACATAACAAAAACTCAGGAATAACAATAATTAGTTGAAATTGTTTTAATAATTCTTCCAGTACAAATAAAACTTGCAAATCTTTTATCAAATCAATATCAGTTTAGCATCTTTTAATTCAAATAACTGATAATGAAAAAAACATGGGCCTTAAAAGTACACTTTTCAGTCAATGCTTTTTTAATAAAAGTTGGTCAGAATGTAGAAAAAAAGTAAAAACCAAGATATGTTACCTTTTAATGAATACTATACAATATAAGCCCTCAGTGTGCTTTTTGATCAATGTAATTTGAAAGCGTCAACTCACCTTTCCCTCTGATCAGGACCAGACCAAAGTGTAGATATGTAACAATCCTCGATCAGACTCAGTGTTCCAGTTCTGACCAGATTTATGGAATGTTTTTACAAACTGAGCTTTGTTCAAAAGGCCACCTCAAAATATCTGAACTATCTCTTTAAGGTTCAGGTCTTAGACCTTGGATTTCAGCCTGGATTTATCAAAACCCATAAAGACTTTATAGAAAACCTAAATATGATCTTCAAGTCCTGTAGGTGAGCCAGGTTCAACACACCAGTTAAACATCCCAGAAACCAAATCCTGGTCCGGTTCTGAAGAAGTTCAAGATCATCCACAAACACCTGCTGGTTTGCCTCATAGTGCAGAACCTCCAAACCACATGACCGTCTGGTTCTGTCCCAGAATCTTCACCAACCTGGAAGATTAAAAAAAAAAATCAGCCTTCAAACATTAATAGATAAACAATTTAATTTTTTGGTAAAATTGAATTATTTTACGTCAATTTATGTCACCACATAGCTCTCAATTAACCTTACCAAGCATTAGCTAAAGCAAGCTAACTGGATATATATTGAATTGAGCAACAGAAACAATAAGAGCTGTTCTACATGATACAATCCAACAGTTTTAATTTGTATGTTTAGAATCAAACTTACCAGTGTCACCAGGTGGAAAAAAAGGGAAAATTTTCTTCTTTGTTGATTTGAGTGTTTACAGGTACAGGAGCTCCCCCTGCTGGACTGGAGGAGAAAAGCTGCTAATGTTCTCAAATCGGATATCACAGTCATTTTTTGGACTTACTCCACAACATACGACTGCTACATGCTGACATAAAGAATTTGTTAAATTTTGGTGGTGATCTGGCTTTAACAAAAACTAAAACAGAAAAAGTTAGATGTTTTTTTTTTTTTTTTTTTTTTTTGCCAGGTTTTTGGTGGAGTGATTAACTTTAATTACTTGTTGTTAGTAGTAAATTACATGTGCATGGATGTGACCTCAACACATTTAGTTAAGTATTAATAAAATTAGCCAGGCATGAGCATACGGAAAGAGGGAAAACAAAATTGTGCCTAGTGTTTTTTGAGGTAGTTCTTTAAAATTGATGTTTTGACTTCAACAGCTCCTGAAGGACTCCAGCATTCTGTCATCAGTTCTGACACGCCTCACCAACTATTTCATCTTCCAAAAGGGGTAAGATCTGAGTTTTGTGCCACAGTTAGAAATCAAATATGTTCTGTTGTTGATTTGTTGGTTTTCCGTTGGGTAGGATAAAAGAAGTGTTTGGTCCCTACACACAGCCCACAGACGCTGAGTTCTGGGACATGTGGGCAGTTTTACGCTACAATGACGGCAACTTGGTGGTGGACAGGTGGGCGTGGCTCAGCGCTCTGTCCGTTCAGACTTCTTATGGTTTTCCTGGCAGTTTACTCACTTTGTTTTTGTCTTCCCAGCATCCTCCAGTACATCAACCAGAGGTTAAAACACAGAGACCGATGGGTGGGGGCGCTCACCTCTACATTCATCCCATGTAAGTTCCTGCTTCAGACTAATAAATCAAATAAAGGCTCCTGGAGGTGTATTTAAAATTGTAAGCTGCTTAGTCTGTGAAGAGCAGCCATGTTGTCCATCTGTGGTCCTCATGGGGTGGGGGTA
The DNA here is from genome assembly GCA_032275365.1 of Anablepsoides cearensis. Taxonomy (NCBI): domain Eukaryota; kingdom Metazoa; phylum Chordata; class Actinopteri; order Cyprinodontiformes; family Rivulidae; genus Anablepsoides; species Anablepsoides cearensis. The sequence goes on from JAUBOC010000063.1 coordinate 8,973,684, forward strand.
GCATCTCACACAGAACTCAGTTCCTCCTTCATCCTCCCCCTCCGTGTGTTTCAGTGCACATGATCTACGGGCCCATGGACCCCGTCAACCCCCATCCCCAGTTCATCCGTCATTACCTGTAAGTGGCTCCTCCCCTAATTCCTCTAATTCTTAAACCTCATCCTGATACAAGCTGAGGGAGGAGAAATTGTCTGATTGTTGAGCAGTCTCTGCTCTGTAAGGTGTTTTTACTTTGATTTGTTCTTTAAAACGAGCAATTTAGTCAATTTGCTTTTCCTTCTTACAACTGGACTTCTCTATGAAAACATATATTTAAGATGGTGAGAAGCTAGTTATGAAACTGAAATATTCATTATTAAATCAGAAAATTAAAAAAAGAAACCATTAATTTGAAAGTGACCTGAATAAAGATTTTTGTGTTATTATTGCAGGCATCTGGTGAAGAGGTCCACTGTCACAGTTCTGGACGACCACATCAGTCACTACCCTCAGCTGGAGGATCCCACAGGTTTCTTAAAAGCCTATTACAACTTTATTCATTCTTTCTGAAAGAACACTAAGCATCTCTTTTTAAAGTTAAGCCTGCAGTGTAAGAGTTGGAAAAGACTGAATTAAACCCTGTGAGATCATAAACTACAGAAATGTTTTTCAACAGCTGAATGTATTTGTGGAGCCAGATATTTAATTTAATTTTCTACATTTCTGTTGTCAATTACCCAAGAAAAGAAACAAATGTCAACTTGTCTTGAAATAAAGTTAGTTTTGTAAGAAAAAAATATTTGAAATGATTTAACAGATATGCTCTTTGAAAGACTTTATTGCAGATTTTTATTTTTATTTTTTTTTCAAGGAAAGCAGCAAGAAAACAGGTTTTAAGTTTATAAACTCAGACTGGAAACAATTGGTCAACATTAATATACGGTTATTTAAGTGATGTTGCGTTGGCACACATTTACAGTTTCAGCCCACAGAGGCCAGGATTACGTCAACAACACTCTCGTCACTGCTGCGAACAGTCACCTGCATGGTGACGCCGTCGGCCAGCGCCAGGCGGGCGCGCACCAGAACATCGTGACCTCCTCGAAACACACCTGAGCACAGGAGAGAGACTGTCAGTAATCTGACTTGACTTGTACTGTTGTTGAAAATGTTTTGTTGCTTTCAAAAACCGTGTGTGGAACAACTATTCAAAACAATTTGATCTTAAACTCACCAGCAAGGAAGAGGACATGAGAGTTCTTGTTTTCTGGAACTTTGTCTGAGCGTTCACATGGCTGCATTCCCAGGAAGCTGATAATGTTACCCACCGCCTCTGCATGAGAAGAAACGTTGCATCAATATACAAACTACTGGTGGGTGCAGAAAACACAGCACCGTGAATTAAACCTGCATCTATTTAACATGGATTCAAGCCAAAAACACTCCGTTTATTTATGCATACCATCAAGTGTTCGCACAGACGCCAGGGCGAATGTCTCCTCCTTCTCAAACTCGTCTCCCACTTCTTCCCACGCCGCTCCAAAGTTTGGTTTCAAAACTTTCTGAATGTGGTCCGCAACCGTCACCTCCAGGTCCTCCAGCTGAAGCACAGCAGTGGAGAAGAGCGTAAAAACTACAAGTTTAAACTCACCGATTATTTGTGGGATTGAATTTTGCAGATGTGCCATTATGGCGTACCACGTATTCATCATCATAACCGTCATCATCCGGCTCTCCTGTGTTGGGGTCGCAGTCTCTCACCAGGTACTTCATGGTGCAGCTGAATGTACACGACACTGCAAAGAGAAAAGAAAACTTCTCGTCAACTCTTTGATCGTCGTATTAAATTAAACTATCCATGTTCCAGACGTCCTACCGGCTGTTGGGTCGTCCTCTGGCAGCCGGACCAAAGTGTAGCAGGAGCCAGGCTGGCTGTAGGGGAGGCTGGGGGCAGGGATGTAGTGTATCACCTCATAAGCTTCTGCAGGCTCCATCTGTACTATCACCTACAGGACATGATCCCAAAGCAGCAGAAACACATAAATATTTCATTTACATTCTGAGGTGGACAAAAGTAAAGTTATTATTCAACAAACCTTTTGCAGCAGCTGGTCGTTCAGCGTGTTCGTGCAGTCAAACTGGAACACCATGTGTTGGGCGAAGGTGTGTTTAATGCAGCGGACAACATATTCTGTCTCAGCCTCCGTCAACTGAACCGGCTCAGAGGACTTGAATAACGGGCCAAGACCCTGGAACTCTGGGACGGCAGCAAGTTGCTCTACATAAAAAAACAGGAAACACAAGGATACTTTATAAATTAAGTAAACAAATGTGTGTGATTCACCATGTGGGAGTTTAGTCTTACCCTGATAAATGTCTTGACGTGAGGGGGCCAGCTTCTCTGGCAGTTTGCTGGTAGCAACTGGGGCAATTTCTATAAGAAAATAATATTTAAATTAAAGTTGTCAAAATGCCACATATAACATCACATTGAAGTGGCTGTACCTGTTTTCTGCTCTGTGATTGGAGTGGTGGCCAGTGGTACAGACTTCATGTCAAAAGGTTTCTCTGAGGGCTCCAAGGTGTACTGATGGAGGCACTTCTCCAGCCCCGGAACGGACACAGACAGTCCTGAGACACACAGAGGGAGACACGTTACCATCAGACGGCACGTCACTGTACTCAGAGTTTGTAAATGTGCAGCTTTACCGTTGAAGATGTATGCTGCATTCAGAGCTTTCTGCTTCTGCTGGAGTACGTTCATGTAAAAAGTAGCTCTGTCGCGCACCTCATCATCACTGTCCATCATACACCTGTGGAAACAGAGCAGGTTCAATAGAAATTAATCTGACTAAAAATAAAAATGTAACCAAAGAGTTCAAGTTCTTAAAAACAGATTTTTTCAGCAGGATAAATAAAAGCTGAATGTTTGCCATAGCTTCACTCCCTTAGGACTAAATAAATACCTCTGCATGAGAACCAGGACGCTCGGCAGCAGATCATCATTCTGAGCTCCAAATTTAGCCAAAGCGCTGACAGCAGCTAAAGACCAGAAAAAGAGACAAGTATTCTCAATGTTTGGAATCAAACCATCTAAAATGTAGCGTAAACCATGTTTTCAGATCAGCACCTGCACGGACGGCCTCGCTCTCCAGCACCACGCGGTTGAATATGAAGCGGATGTATTTGGAGGGCTGCGGGGTGCGAGGACCCTCTTTGCCCAGCAGGTGCAGGATCTTTGTAGCCAACACTGTGTGTTCACAGTCCTCTATGAACTCACAGAGATGGGCCAGGCCCGTCTCTTTACTCTCAGGGTTGTCCTCGATGATGCTGATGATGCAGTCCACGATGGCTCGCTTGTACTCAAACCCACCCTGCAGTGAAAACAAACAAAAGATCACATCCGCTCAAACATTTTACCTCTTTAGATTGAAATGTGATTAATAGGATTTTTTATTTTCTCACATCATCTCTGAGCATGTTGGATAAGAAGTTCATCATGACACTGTGCTTCCTGGGATACTTTTGACACAGAGCACTGATGGCCTGCACCACCACCACCTGAAACAAACAGATTTACATGGTCGATTTAAAGAGAAAATTTTAAAAAAAGGTGTGTTTTAATTTCATAATAAAACCAAATATGACATAAAAGACGTCTGACCTTGAATTCATCTGAAATCTCAGAAACAAAGGAGGAGATCTGCTTCATGAGGCGGTCCACGCTGCTCTCGCTGCCTGTCTTCAGCAGAGTGGTGATGGCCAGAGTGGCAATGCTTCGGTTTGAATCAGTGATCAGGTTCTCCAGGTCCAGGTTGCAGGCAGTCACAGCAGATGGGTGTTTCATGGCCACCTGATGCACAAAACAAATGGTTCACAGGTTAAACTATTAACTACTATTGCATATGTACATAAAATTAAATAGAAAAGCATTAGAACTGGCCCTTTCTTTGTATTTAGGAATAGTTTTCAGATTATTTTTAGTTAAGCTGCAGACCCCTGCACATGACGCAGTGATAGAAGACAACCCGTACCTTGTTCAGAGTCCTGACGGCAGCATACCTCAGAGCTGCTTTAGGGGAGCTGCAGAAGAGCTGCAGCACTGCAAGGACACATTCACAGTTAGAGACAGGATTTTATCTAGAAAACATCATCATCAGCTGGTTTGGATAGCCTGTTAGCATGGCGCACACTATAGCCATGTGAGAAACCTGCTAACCTGACACAGCAGGGGCCAGCTCCCTGGCAGTACAGTTGGGCATGTGGACAATAGCAGAAGCAGCCTCGTACACCACCATCTCATTCTTGTTCCTCAAGCAGCTCTCAATGAAGTCAAACAGGGGGCTGTCGTGACTGTGGGTGAACAGGAGTTTTTGTCAGCATTTTAGTCGATTACAAGGAAATAAATAATCTCAGAGTGTGCATATCTGCTCACCCTCCCTCCGTCTCATCCAGCAGCTTGCTGGCAATGCGGATCAGCATGCAGTAAGCAAAGGGAGACTTGAGGCCAGACTTGGTGAACTTGTTGAGCATCTTGGTCACAGCAAGGCGATCGTTCTTCCTTAGATGGTACAGCAGGCCGAGGGCATGGTACTGGAAGACAGGGCATGTAAAACTTTACAATCAAGAATGATCAGAATTCATTAGAATTTCTGAACAATTTTTTTCCCCACCTGGACCATGATGTTGTCACTGGAAGCAGCCTCTTGGGCCTCATTCATCCAGCGTTTCACCACATCGTAGCTCATCTTCACCATGTGCTGAAAAGGAAGCAAAGATGAAATTCAGCTATTTTATTAACAAAACAAAATAAATACATTTTTCACTGGAATAAAAAAAGGTTCCCATTTCATACCAAAGAAGAGACCAGAGCTGAACTGGACACACTGGGCACTTTGTCAACTATAGCCTGCTTCATATACCTCTCAATGGCCTGCAGCATGGTGGTCTGAGAGGGGAGGAAAATAATGATTATTGCTTTAGTTTCTAAACAGAAGCCTTTAACAAGAGTAACAGAAAAAAAATCCCTTCTTTTATGGGAAGAAAACAACAGAAGAGAGATTATCACTTACATCTGTGATCCTACAAAGGGCTCTGATGGCTGGTCCTCTGTAAACATCCTCCTTCCCAGTCATGTCTTTAGTCAAGCTAGCAAATATGACACCAAAACAATTAGTGACTTTATACTGAAAAAAAGTAATAAACATTTACACCATGACACCAACCTGCTCGTGACAATGATGACATCCTCAGAGATGTTTGCCATCTCTTTGATAGTTAGGTAGCACATCCTCCTCAGGGTTTGCTACAACACATAAAAAAAGCTTATTTAAGTTGATTATGCATTTTCAAGATTAGTCAAGCATTGAGAGTTACATGTAAAACTGTGTTTAATAAATAAAGGGTTAATGTCTTACATCATTAGACTGGAAGAGCCTTGTCATGGCAAAGAAAGCCTCAGTGGCCTCTGTGGTCCCAAAATGTTCCCCCTACAAAAAAGGTCAGAGTACATTATGTTAAATAATGTGTTGTACAGTACGGGGAAAACATTGTTTAGACACTGAGTTTAATATAAATTGAACCTGGTTGAGGAGGTAGATGATCTTGGTGAGGATGTGGAGACATCTTCTTGGATTGATTGGAGTTTCATTAAAGATACGAGCCTGTGAACCAGAGAGGATACTTTTAAGTAATTGGTTTTTATTTTGCTCAATGTTATGTTTGTAATAAATTTTAAAGTTATAAAATGACATTACCTCTTGCAATACAGCACTTTTCTCCAGGTGCTGGAAAGGGTTCGACCCACTTCCTACGTGTCAAAACAAACGAGTTAGATTGTCTAAACAAGACAATAGCCTAAAAAAATGCTTGAAGAACATCAGATAAAGTGGTAATCCTTGTTTTTCATAGAGCCAACGTTGACATTCAGTGCACAGCTGCCTGGATATAGTGCAATCGTCTCTACTTAAGATTTTACATAATTTTTAACTGTCAATAAAAACAATAGCAGTATTCAAAACAAGTGCAACAAATGGTTGCAAGGATCCAATAAAAAATAAGAAAACTTTAAATTGAATAACTTGAAACGCACATTTACGGGTCCCGTTTGATTTGATGATCAGCTGAGTAGCTTTAGCTAGTTAGCTAATGCTAGCATACCGTTTTCCTTCAGCGCAATTTACACACTATCCCAGTTTAGTCCAGACTTTAATTAAAACATTATCCTGTTTGTAGCTGCTCTTACCAGACTCCTCGTCCTTCTTGTCAAATTTTTTAATCATTGTATATGATGAACGAAGGAGACCCCGTCAACCTCGACCATAAGCAGAGCTACTTCCACGTAGCCAAAATGAAGCTTGATTTTCTGTCAGAATCCACGTCGACGGAAGAGACGTTACTGGCGTTGATGATTCCGGAGCAGCAGGGGGCGCTGCTCGCACGCACTGAATTTCTAGACTCGAGTAATAAATAAATAAATAAATAAATAAATAAATAAATAAATAAATAAATAAATAAATAAATAAATAAATAAATAAA
>JAUBOC010000063.1:8996910-9030494 GCA_032275365.1 Anablepsoides cearensis
AAGTAAAGTACAGATACCCAAACTTTCTACTTAAGTACAGTAAAGAAGTATTTGTACTTAGTTACTTTACAACTCTGGTTCTTATATATGCAAGTAGGCCATAAGAGTTTCTGTATGTTTGAGATTTTCACCTTTTGTCCTGGTTGTCCATTTTCACCAGGGTGCCCCTGTTGAGTAAAACAAACATATGTACAGTAGTATTTAAAACAAGGTGATACACACTGTTATTAAACATTTTACAGATTTTTAAACTCCTAACAGTACAATTTTACCTGTTTTTTTAATTTTTATTAGATTTAAGCATATTCAGGTTTGTGTAATGAGGAAGAATATTGTTGCCCAAGTAATTCAGGAATTACTTTTATTGGTCACTATAATTGTATTTAGTAACTGAGAAAAAAATGTAAAAGATTAAATATCTGGACAGTTCTGGCTATTTTTTCAAGTGCTTTATAATAAAATCAAATAAAACTCTTGACATATTGATAGATTTTTAATTAAGCCCCACACCCCAATACTGGAGGGTAAAATTTAACATTTTTTCTACTTTTTTATACAAAAAAGGATTAGGGCCACTGAAAAAAAAAATCTGAATTATTCTTTTTTTTCCAGTTGTCCTAACTGTATTTTTACAATTGGGTTTATGTTTTTTTAACCTTATTTGTGATACTTATTAAATAATTATATACTGTATGATGCAATTTATTCCATTTGGGCATTTCATTTTAAGCACAAACTTCAAGGTAACCTCTTGAGATTTGAGAGGTTAAGGTAAACCTTATGTAGTCTCTTTCACTGGATGATTCTTTGATGCAGAAAAAGGCCCCCCAAAATGTCCTTCTGCTTCATCTGAATGAAATTTAGCTCAGTTTTGATTTGTTAAAGTTTGAGTAGAAATAATTCTGATTGGCTGACCTATTACTATTAGTAAATGTCATTTGTAATGAAATTGAGCAGGAAGTATGAAGGTAAAGTTGTTTATTTTGTGTCCTTACCTTCAGAAAATAATACTCTGGAGGATATGGATATGGCTGTGCAGTCTCCTCACTGTAACCCCCCTCTTTCCCCCTCTCCATTTCCTCCCTCCTCCTCTCCCATTCCTCCCTCTCAAAGTCTCCCTCTTTCTCCTCCTCTTCCCCCATTTCAGTTTGTTCTTTCTCTATCTCCAGATCTTCCTCCACCTCCACCTCCTTCTCCTTCTCCAGCTCCTCTCGTTCTTGCTCCATTTCCAACCTTTCCCTCTCTCGCTTCCTCTCCAACTCTTCCTCCTCGCCTTCCCTTTCACGGTCCACATCTTCCTCAGTCTCCCAGTCATAGTCTCCGCTCCTCTCCTCCTCATAGACTGGATCGAGGTCCGTTTCTGAAATTCCACCTGGCACTTCACCCTCTTCCTCTTTTCCCATCTCCCAGTCCTCGTCAGTCTGCGCCTCTCCTCCAGCAGGTGCATCAGTTTGAGCCTCTGTTTCAGCATCACTAGATATCAGCCATTCTTTTTCATTCCACTTCCTCTCATGAGTTTCAAGGTTGGGAATTTTGTGCAGTGTGTGCTGCATAAAAATAATGACACAAACCGATGTATTTGTCAGTAAATATTCAGAAGTTTGCTGGTGTTTTGTTGATCATAAACTTACACTCCAGCTGCTGGAACCTCGAGCTCCAGAGGACAAATTCTGAAATTAAAATAAGTGGAAATTCTCACACATGCTCCACAGTGAACATGAAATTGCCTTTTTGTGTTTTCCAAGGATAAATCTTTAAAGTGAATCTATATCTTGCAAAATAAAATTACATTATGTGTCTTTTTAAACCGATTTCCTCCACCTGGGGCACCTGGCATAAACACCTAAAATATAACATTTGACAAGTCAGTCATTGTTATTGTTGAATTATTAATAAGTGACAGTTCTAAAGCTCTCTTGTTTAAAACCTACCTTGGAGTCAAGCCAGGATGAGCCTCTTTTCACCCTGATTTGAAGTGGAGACACCTGTAAAGTTCCCCGAAAACCTTTATAAGTAAGCTTAGCACAGCAATCAGTTCTGCTGGTTGGAGTTAATGTGCATATTTAAGAAACAAATAGGTGAAAAAGAAGACTCAGAGCTGCTTTGGAAGTTATTTAAACATTTTTACTTACATGCACACAGAGGTTAAACACAGACATGAAACAACAATGAAAAATTTCACCAGTGAAAAAAGTGCTGGATCAGACCACTCATCTGATCATAATAACATTGGGAATTTGATGATTTTTATTTATTTATTTTATTTTTTTAGAAAAGTAAAACAAAACAGCTTCAATAAATAAAAGTTCTACATAAATCGTAACAAAAAAATAGATAAAATATTCAGTAAAAGGTTATAAAAAAGTGTGAGTTACATTAAATTCCTTGGAATAAATAAATAAGAAGTTCACAAGGTTAGAAAACAAAAGTCTACGCTGAACAATGAGAATAATCACAATTTTAACATGACGTTTCTGCCACTACAATAAAAGAACCCTCTTCATGAAAGGAAGATCTGTGTGGTCATAGCTTTGTGTGGAAAGATGCTGCCTCTTGTGAAATGTTGGTCGGGTTCAGGATTCCTCGTCAGTGAAAAGGTTTGCGGTTTAGCAAACTCTCCAGTGCTTTCTCATGAATCATTAGGACTCTAAAGTCTCAGTCTCTTGACAATTAAGAGCTTCCCTGTTTAAAGAAAGAGAGACAAAGTATTAAAGGTAACTCTCTTGTTGTTTTTTTGTTCAGTAAATTTGTGAAAAGTTGTGCTGTTTGTTAGAATTTTGTTTCACTTCACTTTTCATACAAGCTTAAGAGGAATCATGCTGTTCTATTTAGCTCATGCTTTAGTTAGGGTTGTGAATAAAATCACAATTTTGCACTGGTGAAATTTTTAGGAATTAGAAAAAAAAAGATTCATCCACACTAAATGAATCCCTTTAACCCCTCGTCCCTAATCGTTTCCTCTGTTCAGGTATGAGGGAAAGATTTGCATTCAAAGGCATGCAAGAAAGTAAAAAGAGATAAATCTGTATAATTTCAAACTCTACCTTCTCTGGTGCCTCTGTGGCAGTGGGAGGAGTGGGCAGCGTCACCTGATCCTGGTTGTAAAAGTAGGACAAATTTAACCATAAGTGCATTAATTCAAAAGTGAAGCACCACACTGAGTAAATACAGGCTTGCAATTACATCTAAAAGGGTTCACACCATTCACCGACGTGCTCCTATTTTGCAATTTTAGTAAAAGTAATTCACAAAGAAATGTAATGGCTTTTTTAATTTGCTCTTATTTTATCTCACCACCAAATTTGATTTAAAAAAATGGTAGCTGGGTTGTCTTGTAATGTTACAAAGAAGCTGACTTAAACAACTTCAGCTCTTATCCCTGTGGAGGGGCAAAAACAACAAAAGCAGCTCCTTACCTCAGTGACATCGTCCATGAACTGAGAAGCTGCTGCTGTGGTTGTCAGGATAACCTAGAAGGACCAAAATAAAAAAAGGAATTAGATATATATTTTAAAAAGACTAAATACATTCTAAATATTGCAGAAAAATAAGTATCTCATACTATATCACTCCTGTTCTGTCATATTTTAAAACTCTTTTAAAAACATATTATGTGCTGGCTTTTAATTGTTGATTTTTGGTTTTATTTTTATTTGTGCTATGTATCTTATGTGTTTGATTTTACTATATGATGTAAAGCACTTTGTAACTGTTTGCTATACAAATAAATGTAAATACAGTTCAAAATATCTTTAAAAGAGTTCAATAACCTGTAGAAATCAGAAAGACTCTCTCAGTTAGTGCATATATTTACTGTTCATTATGTTCAGTCTTTAAAAGTAAAGTTCTGTGTTATAGATTTTCGACAATTATTTGGATGAGTTTTGATTTTCACGCTGCTGTTTTTTTTTATGTGTAAACAAACACTGAGTTGGAATAAAGTGAACTGAACCAAAAATTTATCAAGAGCCATAAAAGGCTGATAGAAGGGTGCATAAAAACACAATTCTTTTGATAAAACAGTCAAAATTAGCTATTTCTCTGCCCCTGTGGACCGGAGAAAAATAATTTGTCTTAAAACATTGTGTACAATTTGTGCAATTATAGGTGATAAAAAGAATTCTAGACATTTTCTGTATCAGACTCGTGCATGTAGTTTGTATCAATTAGATCAAATTAGAAAATGTATATATATTTGTTTTTTATTTAGTTTTTTTTAATGCATATGCTACATTAGCTAAAGAAATGCATCATGCATTATGTATTACCTGTTCATCTGAGGATAGAACAGGGCTGGAGCTTTCAAACTGGTCAGGTTTTTGTGTTGGTAACTGTCCCTCCTGTTCACATTAACAAAACATTAATACTTGTCTAACATTTTAAACACAACAGAACATGTAACAAAGTTTAACTGTCAAAGTCCCCTTTTTAAAAAAAGTAAAGGAGTTTTTGTTTATCACTTGTGCAACTTATTTGGGGAATTCATTAGTTTGGACTTGAAGCTGCAACATATTTGACATTAAAAATGAATCAGAGCATTTATACCCAGTCCTGCTGACACAGATGAGAACATTCTGTTTGAAGAGCCTTTACCTCTGTGTTCTCATGAGAAGAGAACAGCTCACTTGGGGGAAGTTCTTCCTGTTTAAAAAGAAAGGAAAACTCATATTTAAACATGCACACATAGATAATATGCAGTGAGCTGTCATGGCAAACTAATTTCTTCCTAATAATTAAATCCAGGTAGTGGGTGTGTCATTAATCAACGCTTTTTAGTATTCACGTGGGCGCGGATGGATTTGAGTTTCAAGAGTTGACAAGCATGCAGACATAAAAAAAAATTGATTTGTTTTTTTACGTCATCAACATCCCATTTAAAAGAGAGTTTCCAGCAGTGCCTGAATTACTAATTTAGTGCTGCCTACCTCATATTCATAAGAGTATTCTTCACCGTCATAAACCTCCTCCTCTCCTCCTTCTTGTTTCCTCTCTTCACTTGTCTGAAGATAAATGGAAAAAAAAAAGAAAATTATTAAAGGATTCTCTACCAGCAGCTGCAGTTTCTTTTGTGGAACTGAAAATAATTGTTATAAAAATAAGAAGCACGTGGACATTTGGACAAATGCATGCGTTTGGTTACATAAGCCTCATCAGCTGTACAATAACTACTTCAGATTTTTAATGATCTTATTATGAAACATTATCAACAGTTAGGTTATTTCTGCATTTATTTGTGGTTTACAGGGTTAAAAGTGTTAGTCTTTTCCATTCAGTCTGATTTAAAATATAAGTTTAGTTTCCAGAGTTTAGTCTAATCCCATTAAATACATTTACCAGGCGCTGTCTCTGCCTCTTACGACGTCCTTTATTTCCTTTGCCCTGGTTGAAAAGTCAACAGTCAGATTTAAAAAAAGGAAAAATATTTAGAGTCTCTCAAGCTTCAAAATGTGCTCATTAAATTTTAATTTTAAACAGGTTTAGTAAGATAGTTAATTAGTTTTACTAATTAAAAGTAAAGGAAGTTTATAATTATTTATCTCAGGACCACACCAGAAGCTCATGTTTCAATCAGCTGATTTTATTCTTTCCCACTGGTTTGAGCCTTGGAACGTTTTTAATTATTCACATAAATTATTTCCAAACACATTAATTCATTTGGTGACTAAAAATTAAGACATGAAAATCCACCTCCAGATATTTTTGTGGCTCATTTGAGGCAAATCATCCCTCACAAACACCTTTGTGTTTAGTGTCCTTAAAATCCAAGAAAAAAAAGCTATTAAGTCAAGAGTTGGTTCACTTTTGGGCTTACTTTTCCTACTATATATCACATTAGTACCCCAACTCCTGAATGTTTGAGTACAAAATCAGCTCGCTTCTTTTTACAACAATTCTTTGTTGCATAAGACCTCAAAATGTCAGAATTTGAATCTCTACATGTTTATGAAAGTAAATTATTTTAGTTTATTGACAGGGATTGTTGAGGTAAAACATGAAACCCTGCTGTGGTCCGACAGTATGTTACGTTTATTTAAGATTTCTGTATTTAAACCCTGTCAGTAATGAGAAAGTCTCAGTAGCTTTACTTTCCCACGCTCTCTGTTCTTCTTCTTTGGTGCAGAGATCTTCTTCAGAGGGTCTTCCTGTCGGAGGAGAACAGTCTCCACCACAGTTTCAGGTAAGCCTGAAACCGTCTGAACACAAATGTACACATTTTAGCATTTTTTTTAGGTTAAAAAACAGATTATAGTTAACATTGTCATGACTGACACGGGGATTTTTGGTTTTAAAAGTTTAGATTTAGGTTTTATTTCAGTATGTGCCAAAAGCTACAGTGTGGCAAACATACTGTGTAATGATCAGGGAATTTAGGAAAGTTGTTTTTAAGGGTGGTTTATAAAATTTTATTTTAATATTATTAGGCTGTGATAGTGCAAAGACAAAAAAAAATCAAGGCAGTGAGATGCATTAACCAAGAGGATTCCACACCTCCTTTATGTTGGTGTAATTGAGAGTAGAGTTGATTAAAGTTAGGTTTATTTTGAGGGAAGACTCGTTCGTGTTCCAGTCTTGGATCTCCGTCCCTCTGGATCCCTTTAACTTCGTCTCAATCTGGTTGAGTTTCTGCTCATCATCCGGTGTACTGATGGTCCATAAGGCTGGACCCTCTGCTGTTTCATTAAGAAGATCCTTCAGAAAGAAAATAAATAAACATTTTGACTAAACTGTAGTTGATTCATTTCTTATTTGGCAGTTCTGTCACAAATAAATTAACATAATATTTCACAAAACATCATAGAAAATAGAGAAAACTGAATGGGTTAAAAAAATATGACCAAACAGAGTATAAGGATGTCTATGCAGCACCGGGAGAAACTAAATCCAAATCTTCTGCACTCCTAGAGACTCCAAGTGCACAACAAAATACATTTAATGGCTAAAAAATGGGATATAGGATTAGAGCATTTCCTTAAAAAAGTCTTAAAAATGATCATTAGAATGACTTACAGGGGACAAAGATTCAGGAAGCTGCTCATCTACGTCAGGTTGCTGGATGTCCAACTCTGACTGTGTCTGGCTGCTGAGGTCAAATTGCAATGATCTCTGTTAAACAAAAAAACAACTTTATTTTCCAACATTTCCTCTGGCTACACTTTAGCTTCACACTGAAACATGAACATAGCACAAGACAACAGGTCACTAAGCTACATTTAAAAGGCCCCCTGCTGTTATGAGCTCAGATTAAAGTAGAAAACAGGAAACTTTAAAATGTACAGATGAGAATCTGTTTGTAGTTGTATCTTTCAGGGGTCAGTTTTAGTTTAGTTTTTGAGCTGCCAGTTTTCAAGTATTTGTATCGTTTTGCACCATATTTGGATAGTTTGCATGTTCTTGTAGCATCTTTGGGTTCTTTAGTGCTCACATTCTAAAAAAAGCATTTGCAACTACGTAATCTCTTATTGAGTCGACCTTCAAAACACGTTAACCTTCAGTTGAATTACATTTGTGGACAAAGAGACCCCTGACGCTTTGAGTCAGAGTCTTAAAAAAGTAGGAGAATTCATTTTCCTTTGCTTGAATGAGTAACAAGATAGCAGAAAAATCAAAATTCATCCCTGGAGACAGCATACCATGTTCTCCGAGATGACGTTGGAGGTTTCTGTGTTTTCTTTTATTTTCTTCGAGGTGCTGAGCACATGAAGCAGCTCCTCTATTCCATCCTGCAGCAATCTGTCAATCAAAGCCTTCAGCAAAGGCAGCTGAGAGGAGAGAACTGTTTTATTTAGATGGTCAAATTCAGATTACTCTCCTGCTGCCGAACTGCGGCACATTCCATCATCTGAATGTAAAAACGGTAATGCCGAGAGCTCACCCGTATACCGTAGTCCTCAAACATCACTTCAATGTCCTGAAATAGAAGCAAGATATGTCGTGCAGAGATTTATTTATGCAAAATGAGAACACACATCGTAGAAGAATTACAATATCGTGATTCGACCTTCATCTCCAGAGACTTTCCAGGAGCTCCAGCGTCGCCCTGCAGAAACACAGCTGTAAGTAAATGTGGTGAAAATGACACATTTCTATGTTTTTAAGATGCAGAACTTCACCTTCTCCCCTGTTTCTCCTCTTTCACCCTGCAGGAAAGACAAATGAAATGTTAGGACCATTTCTGTTTCCCTGCTTCTATATAAAGAGAATAATCATCTTACCTTCATTCCTGGTGACCCCTAAAAACAAACAAACACAACAACACGTTTTAACATGAGTCTACATCATGCTTGCCATAGTTTGTCTCCAACCCAACCATTAAAAGCCACTAAAGCTGTCACTGATAATTGAGTTTTCATGTAGACAAATTAATTATATCATAAGGCATAAATAACTGCTGTACGCAGAAATATGATGAGTAAATAACTAACTGTAGCCCCTGGAGGACCCATCGGGATTGGAAATGCTTGTCGGATTTCATCAACTGTGGCGCCCTAAAAATAGATCCACACAAAATATTGATGCCACACAGACATTTTGATAAATATTTGATGTTTTTTTCCTGAATAAGCACAAAGCTAAAAATCAGCTTAAACCAAACTGTTGTCCCTAATTAACACATTACAATTAAACTTGTTTTATTTATTTGTTTTTTACCTCTGTTGTGACAAGCACCTGCTTCCCCGGCAAACCTGGAGGTCCTGGATCGCCTTTACTTCCATCTTTACCCTGTTAAAAAAGACTTTGTTGCTTCAAGGCTACAAAATATGCTCCATTTTTAACATTTTAAGATTTACTTACATTTGCACCTGGCTCCCCCTTATCCCCATTAAATTAAGAGCAAAATTAAATCATGTTTTCAAAACAATATCTTTAATTAAAAGAACATTTTAAAAACCTTTTTTCCGTCATCTCCTTTAGGACCACTTTCTCCCTGTAAAAAAAAAACACCAAAAAAACGAATGTTTCAATATGTGTAAAATCTCCAAACATGACTTTATTTATTTAAGCTCACATCTTTTCCAGCCTGGCCTCTTTTCCCATCAACACCAGGTCTCCCCTGCAGACAGAACAATTCTGTCTTTTGTTTTCAAGATCATTTTAGTCCAGTCAACTAATGCATTCAGTGAAAACTCACCGGTGTTCCTGGTAAACCAGGCATTCCAGCAATCCCAATCCCACCTTGATCTCCTCTTTCTCCTCTCTGTTCATACATGAAAACAAATACCTTGTGCTTCTCAGTAATAGTTTAAAGCAGTGACAGAAACAACAGCCTCAAGTGTTTTTAGAAATGATTAAGTTTCACACACATTTCTTAGAAGTTTCATCCGTTCTGCCAAGGAACCATACTGTCACCATGCTGTCATAAAAGTGATTTCACACAATTTTCTTAGAGTCATTAATGGCTTTTGTTTGATAATGAGGATGGGGGTTTGTGTGCAGCTTTTACAGCTTTAACAGGCACACATGCCTTAAAAACTGCATTGATTAAAATAATGTGATGTGAAGAAAGTCATCAAAAAGAGCAGGCAGAAACGGGAATCAGTGGAAGTAAAACAATGGATGGAAATAATAGACATTTATAAAATGGAGAAACTGACAAATCAAAACGGGTGGAAATTGACACAACTTCTAACCCAGACATCCCTGTTCGTATTTTGTTGACAAAAGACAAAACAAAAAGTATAAAAAAAACTGGATGGAACATCTGTTTTCAATAAATTTAATAAATGTCTGCAGTATGTAACACCTTTAAAAAAATCATTTGTAATTTCAAGAATCTATTTTTACTTTCTTATTATACAGGAAATTGTGATGAGAAAATATATAAACCCTGTTAAGGTCAGTTTGGAAAGTAAAATGAGGAGAAAGTTTTTTCTCTACACAACTTCTTGACTCATCAAGTTTGATTTAACAGTTTAAACCAATCTAACAGTAAATATAATGGTGTTGGATTGAATTAAGTTTAATTCCCAAATCATAGTCATACCAGGCAAACTATTAAAGTATTATGTCAAACCAGAAGGATTATTATTAACTACAATTATGTATCATTAGATCATATTTATTTCTTTTTGCTGCGCTGTCTTATAAGAACAGTTCCTAATGATATAATAAATCACATTATTACAATCTGGACCTGAATAAAAGGCAGAAATGGATGGATAATTGCTCAATTTAAAAAAGTCAAGTAAGTCAGAACTATGAAAGAAATATTCCATTAAAAGTGGATTAATATCTTAGTTCCTATAGCTTATAGCTGAGTCTGTGTTGCCAGCAGTATTGATGGGGTGGACTAAAATCCTACATGGAGCCACTAATTCTGAGTATTAATACATGTACAGCACATAAAGATAGTGAATGAAAATACACTCTGATCTTTTTTAAAACATTAAAATGCAATATTGTAGTATTTACATAATGTTAAAAGGATAAGAACACATTTAATACATTCACTACATAAAAAAAAGATTTTCACATTAATGTGTGTACAGATTTAAAAACATTTTTTGACCTACAGATATTCTGTTATCTGGTGTTTCTGAGAGGTTTGCCCTCCATGAACTGTCCCATTTTATTCTTGGTTGCTGTTTAAAAGAAATAAATGAATTGACTTGGCTGAACTCACCAAACCAGCCTCTCCTTTCTGCCCCTTGTCACCCTACAAAAGATTAAAAAACACCAGTGATGCTCAGATCAATGCAGAGTTTGCGCAACACAACTGTGTTTCAGTAACAACCTTCGGTCCTGGTTTTCCTGGAACGCCATCAGAACCATCTCTTCCTGAACCACCCTGCAAAATAAAAGCCTTCAAATCAGAACACACTGGGACTCACTGATTTAAAAAAGGATAATGGTAATAGTAACATTTTTATTATAATACCTGTGATGGTCCTGGTAATCCAGGTTTCCCTTCAGGACCCTGGAAGAAAGTAGCAAATGAAAAATGACCAACAGAAATGATTTTTCATCCACGATGAACATATTGAAAAACCTACATGCTATATTAAATAATGATTAAATAAAAATCCTTATTTAATCAGCTTAATTAGTTTTTAATGAAGATAAAAAGCACAAAGTGAACTTGGCAAAGACAGTAAAATTACAATTATATGTAAAGAAGACAAAACTGCTGAAAAATAAAAGATATGTGCATTAATCAAATATCATTTCTACAACTTTTTAAAGTTTTGTAATTAACCTCTAAAAGAGGTATTGTCATCTAAAATGTGCAGTTTTATATAAATTTCCAAAACCAATATTAGTCCATTGGACGAGGCAAAATGTATAAATAAATAATATAATATAAAGCTTGAAGGCTGGGGATGATTAGTAGGATTTAGTTTTGCTGAATATGACACTTTAATACTTTTCACTGTTATAAGAAATCTGTGGAGCCTGAGTTTGGCCTTGTCTGATGAATGAAGTGATGATTACTCACTCTTGGTCCAGGAACACCTGTTTCCCCTTTCAAACCAGGCTCACCGGGATCTCCTGGTTCACCCTGTAGAAGAGGAAAAGATAAATTGTAATAAATTCACAAAACTGAACAAGTCAAATATTGTTGTGTATTTTTCTTACCTTAATCACTCTGGTGAGAACATTGTTGTCTGAAACAATCTGATGAAAAACAGTGTGACGCATCAAACTTTTGAAGAACAAATTTTTTCTTTTTTTTTTTACGCGTGGTTACGATAAATACTGTCAAACATTGTGCAGGCGTGCTTAATCATAAGAAATCTGTGTAAAACAATAAATCAGAGTTGTTTACTTGTGTTCCCGGAGGTCCTGGTTTCCCCTTTGTGACAACGCCAGCGTGATGGAAGGAATGTAAACAAAGCACAGTTAAAATCTAAAATTCTGTTTACATCACAAAAGGATATTAGCACGTTCACTCAGGGGTGACCCCCCCAGAAAAAGCCAAGTTAATTAGTAAGATATCAAGACAGAAATCATGAAGTCACAGGAGGATAGGGGTCTTGTGGAGATGTGAGGGGGGTGACTGACACAGAAGAGTGATCAGAGACTATCAGCACCTCTGTGAGGAGGAGGAGGAGGAGGGAGACTTATCAAACATACCGGCTCTCCTTTATCACCTTTACTTCCATCAGTACCCTTCAGACAAAAGATGAAAAGTTAAAAATAAACAACTAAAATTAAGATGAACACAAAAAGATGAATTCAGAAGTACTGAGTCAGAAAACTTACAGGCTGACCAAACGTCCCAGAGTCACCTTTTTCTCCGGGGTCCCCCGGCCTCCCTGGTAAACCCAGAGGACCCTGATCCAACAATAAGAACAGAACATCAAAAAGAATATAAATTTGTATTCATACTCAAAAGCGCTGTGAGCATTTGTTGTGCAACGTATTCAGAGCGAACAACTCACAAACTAATAAAAAATTGAAGCTAAATCTCACAAAAACAAAAGATTAAGACACCAGAATAAAGTGGGTTTTCATGAAAAAATCTCTTACAGTAATCAAAGTAAATGTCTCATCCTCATAATGCAAAGTTCAGTTTTGTTCCAACCATAGAAAAACTCTTGACTGCATCATGTCCTTGCTGTTTCATTTTTTTTTCTCCTCAAGTTATCTTCAGCATCAAATAACAAATGATATGTTGTTTTATTTGAATCATAAGGCTGCTGATAAAATACCCTTATTCCTCTTTCACCAGGCTCTCCAGCTGGCCCTGCGTCACCCTGCAAAAGACCACATGAAATAATCAAATCACAGCAACAGTTCAAGTTCAGCATTACTAAACTGATTATTATATTATTAATACACAAACCTTTATTCCCTGTTCTCCCTTAGCTCCAGGTCCTCCCTGTAGAGACAGTTAACAATAATTATGTTTACAGAACAGATAATCAGCCATTTATATAAACATATATAGTTTCTGAAAAGAGCAAATTTAACAACTCTTGTTTTTTTTATTGAATTTTACTGTTTTTTTTCACACAAATTATTTAACACTATCCTTGTTTGTGTGGTTTTGTCCCAGGAGTTATGACTGAATCTTAAATCAGACGGGTTGTTTTTGAACAATCTCTTCTCAAACATCTACAATAATATAAAGTGATTTTTTTTATTGCCATTAACAACCACTCAGGATTTACTTACATCTTTACCTCTTAATCCTGGATCTCCGGGCTTGCCAGGTAAACCAGTACTCCCTGTCTCACCTTTTGCGCCATCTTTTCCCTAAAAAAAAAAAAAAATTATAACATGAGTACAATTCTATTACGGATGTATTTTTTTATATATATTTTCATTTTGCCTAAAATGAAGCTTTTGTTTCTATCTTGATCTGACTTTCATCAACACAAGAGGAAAATGTTAGCTTGTGAAGCTGCTGAGTCCTTGACTGTATATGACTAACTTTGTCTGCCTACTGAGGGATGCTGGGTAAAAAGAATCCAGTCAGTTTTAGCACATTTTTCTGCTGTAAACAGCTGCTTGCTGTGACTGTGAATGAGCTTGATTAAAATGGTCTGAGTGGAAAGTCTCCTCCTGCAAAATGCAACCGACACCCTGCAGAGGGAAACGTCAAGTGATGACTCATCGCAACTAAACATTCTCAGTTATTGTTGACATGTTTAGACATCAGATTCAGAGAAATGTAACCCAGCTTTAGTTTGGAATTTAGTAAATTAAATGAAATACGTTGACTCTTAAAGTTATCGTTTAAAAATATGACTAATGATAAAGCCTTGAGGGATGCTGTTGTGCTGTATAACTGTTTTTTAGATTAAATCTTCCTCAAAGATAATCTAAATACAGATAACCTTTCTGAGGAGTAGCAAGGACTGCAATAATCTCCTTTATTTCTATCATGATCTATTTTTACAAATTAAAGATCAGACTTTGATAAACCCCTTAAATAAATCAGAGACCCTATATGCACCTTATATTTATGCTGTTGATGAAACCCACATAAACTGCACCTTGAAAGGAACTGCTAATTTCACATCTCAAATATGTAGCACTGGATAATTATAATATTAATAATAAATAATTGATTAAATATGTTTTAACTGCTAGGTTTTGTAAAAGCTTTAGGTCAAATTTGCACAAAAATACTCAAAAGTAAAAAAAAAATACATAAAAATTCCAGCAGTGCTGTAGTCAAAAGTATAATTGTTGTGTTAAAAAAAGTTTTACTTACTTTTGGACCTGGTTTTCCTGATAAACCAACATTTCCCTATAAATTATAACAAAAATAAAACATTTAACTGTAGTTTCATGCTGTAAAACTGCAACATAAAAACAGAGTATGACTCACCCTTTCACCGTTTTCTCCTTTTGGTCCTGGCTGCCCTGGAATCCCAAAACCAGGACTTCCCTGCACAAAACAGACAAAAACTATGTGGTTTAAAATGTGTTTACTGTTTTTATTAAGGTAAACTGGACCAAATGACATCATTTTTCTCCATGAACCTTTTCTCCTTTATCTCCTTGGTCTCCTTTTGTTCCCTGAGGGCCCGTGGAACCAACTGGACCGACGTCTCCCTGACAGACAGGAAGCACAAACACAAACATCAGTCAATACGAGTCTGGCCGACGGGCCAAACTTCTCTCCGCTCTAAATGATACCCTGAGGACTGAGATTAAAGAGGTCCCCATCAACAAAGCATTCAGAAGCCAACTGCGAAAAGTTAATGAGAGAAAACTTAATTGTGTTTGATGAGCGGACCCAGAGGACTGAGTGTGAGCGTGCAGGAATACCCTGAACAATTAATTAACAATGTTTTTGTGAAATGAAACATCAAGAGCATCACTTCCCCCGAGCTGACTGACGTATCTTCAGCTCGTTAAGATAAATAAATAAATGCAACAAACTCAAACACATTTAATAACGCGAGCTGCTTCACTTGCTTACATTTTTCGGATACCGTTAGAAACCTAAAATATTCAATTTAATATCAGACATTTCTGTTTGTGTTTTCATTGAGTTTTCTAATCAGTAAAAACTAAAAAGTTAGCTTACCCTGGCGCCTTTTTTTCCAGTCGGACCAATTATCTGTCAGAGTGGAAACAGGAAGGCAGAGTGCTGAGTTCTGAATTACTTTATTTATGAAGTTTAAAAGTTTAAAGCTGTTATCCTACACCCTTGGCAGGATCTCCAGGGACTCCTCTTGGACCTTCATCTCCTTTCAGTCCCATCGGTCCCGTCTGCCCCTTTAAAGTCAAGACAAATATGGAAATTTACTTTTTCTTTTTGAACTTTCAGACTCCATTCCTCTTATTCTTCAATCCAAGGCTACTTTCCAAAAGCTGTTACTTTATAGTTTGCAAGCATTGAAAACTTAAATTTTGTGCATTTTTTTTTTTGTAATAGTTTTATCTTCAAGGGTAATCTTTTTGTATGACAAAATTAAGACTTTAACTACAAAATAAAATAAAATCAAAACAGGGAGCTAGTCCACAAGACAACAATTCTTGTGTTAATATTTCCAAATTAAAAAGCACTGAAGCAGGAAAAATGAATCATTTGGAAAAAGGAGACTCAGTGAGGTTTGACACCTCAGCTGTATGTAATCACTCACCATCTATGATAAACTGATTCATCAGAACAAAATTACTTCCTCATAATGTTTGCCTGGTCTCATTAGAGAACAGTCACTGATCTAATCACGTGCTTGTTCTGCGTTTTCAAAGCCAGCATCGGACAGATAAGCAGCATTTACCTCAGTTTTTCACAAGCTGATGATTTTAATTTGCCTGCGTGAGTCAAATGGTTTAAAAGTGCAAAATGAAATGATTTTGTAATCATTTGTTGCATGTTGCAGGTGTTTAGAATCATTTTGAGCAACACAGTGGAACAGTGGGTGAAAGTTTGAATCATTTTAAGTGAAATATGTACATTTTAATATCAACAACAATCTGGCTAATTGGTAGGATTTAGCCCATACATCTGGCCCTCCTTAACATTTTATCTGTCCCAAAATGTAATACTGTAAATGGGGGCGGCTGTGGTGTAGTGGTAGAGCAGCTGGTTTGGGACCCAAAAGTCTCAGGTTCGACTCCCCGCCATGCCCACATGTCGTGGTGTCCTTGAGCAAGACACCCAACCCCCACTGCTCCCCGGGCGCTTACATAGCTGCCCGCTGCTCCACTTGGGTGTTTCTCACGTGTGATGGGTCAAATGCAGAGAACAAATTTCATCATTGTATTCAATGATGACCAATAAAAGCACCTTTACCTTTATTTAAAGTCAAATTGTAGGATTATAGGTGAGGTTTTTGTTGTTTTGTTTTGTTTAATACCTGATTTGCTAGATTGGGATAAAATGTATCTTTAATCTATTGTATAATGAATGAAAGAAAAAGAAGAAGAAATAATTGCTAAAATGTGTCTTTCTAATTATTTAATTATAATCTTGTTTTATCTCTTTGTTTATGCATGTTCTAAATGCTACCTAAAACATAATTTAGAAAAAGTAATTTCTATTCCTTTAAGAATAATTTGTTATATAACATTTCTTGAATAAATATTGACAGAGATTGGAACTTGACTTGAACAGAGTTTGAATTTTGCCCTTCTTTGCCCCCCTGAGTTTGACCCCTCTGTTTTCTAGGTTGTAATCTTCACCTCACCTGAGGTCCTTGTGGTCCAGAATGTCCCATGTCTCCCTTCTCTCCCTAATAAAAATAGGAAAACTCATATTTACAAGTGACAGTTATGTCCACACACCACGTGAGTCCAGCATGTTTTCAGCTTCACGATGGAAGAATGTTAGTGTGAGGGATGAAGTCACCTTGTCCCCTTGCTCTCCTTTGAGTCCTTTTTTACCCTGCAAGTAAAAGTGAATCACTTTGCCATCATGTTTTTTACACATCACTGAACCATACAAACGCTCAGTAAAAAAAAAGAAAAGAAAAAAAAAGAGGTTTGGAGTTTATTTCATTTTTGAGAACCAAAACTAATCCATGTGCACTGAGGGGGAAAACACGCAGGAAGTCATTGCTATCAGTTCAACTGAACATAAAAATGATGAACTAACCCGAGGTCCAGCAATACCCTGGATACCCGGATCGCCACGGTCGCCCTTAAGAGAGAATTTATCAAAAATTATTACTCTTCAAAGTTATTTTTGTTTACTTTTACATTAAATCACAATACATTTATTAGGTTAAAAAAAGTTTCTGGTACCTTTTGGCCAACTGCTCCTATTAAACCAATATTTCCCTGAACAAAATAAAACAACACATAATACTCACACATTTAAATCACAAGAAATGAACCTAATCTCAGATCAGTTTTGTCACTGATGTACCTTATCTCCCTTATCTCCACGAGGTCCCTGAATACCTTGTATACCAATGCCTTCCTCGCCCTGCAAGAAAATGTTCAAGCATCAAGTCAAAACATATTTTTCATAATTTGAATGTAATAAGTTACAGTTACAGTTAGTTACCTTCTGTCCTTTCTGACCTGGTAATCCTGGTACCTCATCAATGCCGATGGGACCAGGCAGACCAGCAATACCCTGCAGAAATTTGCATTTAGTGAAAAGATGTTTGACAGTAAAAAAAGAAACAAAAGAAAAGTAAAACATATTTTTTTCTCCTAAATAAAATGTTTTTGTGCAACACAATATCATTATTGTTTTTTTTACCACTGATAACAGTTATGTCCTTACATCTTTCCCCGGATCTCCTTTGTCTCCTTTCATGCCATGCTTCCCCCGTAAACCCTTTCAAAGTTTAATGAAGGAGGGATCACATGAAAAGAAATGTTATGCAACAAAATAGCTGATTCTGTGGATTTAAAAATAGGCTTTTTGTGCACGAATCTTGTTACAGAAAAAATGAAGCAGGCGTACCAGCAAGTCATTATTTGAAGAAAGCAGATTTCACACTTACTTTTGCTCCCGGCTCTCCAGGATCTCCCTACAAAGCAGAAATAAGAAGAGCAGCTCTGTTAGCCTGTGTGCTGCATCATAACCTCTGTGTATTAAACACAATGTCATGGGAAACTTTAACTTACTTTCACAGACATTCCCGGTGGTCCTAGTGGTCCAGGTTGGCCAGGCAGGCCTGGAGCACCATTGACACCTGATACACCTGGTGGTCCCTGTGGGCCCTGTAACATGCAGAAAATAAAGTTTGAATTGCACAAAAGTAAACTTTAACTTAAAAAAAAAGCTTTTCAGAAGACTTACTGAAGATCCAGGTTCTCCTTTTCGTCCCGGGACAAAATTTGCATCTGTGCCAGCGATAACGTACCCTGGCTCTCCCTGTGCAAAAACAAAAAGTGACGCTCAAACATTTGTACACAACTAAACAACTGAACTTTCAATGATGTTCAGTTCTGAAATAAAAACATTCAACCTAACTTACTCGCTCTCCCCTCTGTCCCTTTGGACCAGTGAGTCCAGGATGACCCTGCCATCAACAGGAGAAATTAAATCACATAAACAGAAACTATGGCAAGTCTTTTATAGGTTTGATATTAAACCATCAAAAGAAGGAATAACAGTCAATATTAAAATATTATACAATTCTATTCAAAATACATAATAGAAAACTTTGTCATTTTGAGCTCACCATGTCGCCTGGAATGCCTGGAGAACCCTGGAATTGAAAAACAGAGTCATCTTTTGAAAACTGGATGTGGTCACTGTGAAGTTTTATTTATTTTCCGTTTAGATACCCGGAGGCCAGGAGAACCTGGAGGTCCAGTTCGTCCCGGTCGCCCTGGCAACCCAGGGATGCCATCTGTGCCAGGAGGTCCCTGTCAAATAAAGACTACAGTCAGTCAGGAAACAGTTAACAAGGATGTTATAAAAACTAAAGTTTTTATTAAGTATTTATTATGTATTTTCAGTTGGGAGGCTTAAATGTTTGCATAATATGTGTTGACACACAACATGATTATTTTATAGATTAATTCAACAATCTTGTAACGTAAAATTCATTTAATATTCCCTAAACAGTTTGAAATGTGTTTTCACCGTATGCAACGCTTGTTACAATGACTACTGTTTGACAGCCACACAACATATACAAGTCATTGTCAGGGAAAGAGAAGATTAATGAATTTATCCAAAAATACAGCAACTGAATGTTGTCATTAATATTTAGGGATGACAGTAGTTTTACCCTCTCTCCTTTTTCTCCTTTGGAAGCTGTGAAAGGATCAAACTGTCCAGGGCTTTGCCTAAATCTCTACAGGGAAAAAAGTAAATGTTAACTTTAAAAAAGTTCAAGAAATGATAAAATAAAGAAAGAAAATGTAAGTAGAGAAACATACCAAACCTCCGAGACTAAAACCATCTCCCTGAAAAAAATAAATAAATGATAGAACAAAATCAATAACAATGCTTCTACATAAGAACCTAAAAGTTATGTTTTTGATCACTTTGCTGACCTTTGCTCCTTTCTGGCCCTGTTAAAACACATGATTAACATGATTAATGGCTCATACAGAACTAAACACTTTGTAATTATAATTCTGCACGAACCTTCTCACACTGTGAGGAACAGGGACCCTGAGGTTTATCTAGCTCCTCTGGGTCTTCAGTCGGGGTGTCTAACTGAGCAAACTGAACATAAAAAATGATTTAAAAAGACACATTATAAAAGTCTTCAGTCATAATAAAACCCATTAAAATATGTCTTAAATGTCTGGTATGGGCTTTGTCATAATTAAATATGAACAATGAGGAATAAATATTGATTTAATACAGTTAAAATTATTTTTTTTTCTCACCTCATCATGTAGTTTAAACTCGGACAGGAGTTCCTCACCACAAATGCTGCTGATAAACTCCCTCTCTATGGAGGGGAAGTCATCAAAGGTTGGAGAGTAGAAGATGTTTTTGTAGCTGGTTGGAGCAGCTATTTTATTCAGCTCCTCTATATCTGCGTTAGAAACTCCAACTGCTAAAACACTGACCCCTAAACAGAGACAGAATCCCATCTTTAGGTAGTATGTGGTGGGCACATTTCCCCTAAAGCACTAATAGGGGAACTAATTTTTATATTAGTGATTTAGGGCTTTTGCTATTTTTTTAATATCATTAGTGGATTAGCACTTGCTAAAATTATGGGCTAGATTTAGAAGCACTTACTGAGCTCTAACTTTTGCTAACTTTTTCAGTGCATTAGTGCTTTAGAATTAGGGGACCTAAATATTTGAGTTAGTGCAACTCATTTTTAGATTAGTGTTGCCCAACCCTGTATGTAGCCCATAACACAAGATTTAGCATAGATAATTCAGTTCTAAAGACATAAAATCAGAAATAATATATATTTAAAGGCAGATTTATTTATTTTATTGTTTTAGGTTTAAAACTAAACAAAAAAAGAAAAATGGACTGAAGTAAAAAGTATTTTTTTTTTTTTTTTGTCATGCAGGGTGAAGCTTCACAGTAACAAAAACCATGATTAATTAGCGCTACATAAATCTGTGAATGACTCCATTATTTTTCCAAAATTTTAGGTGAAACTGATCAACAACTTCTCGATGGAAAGAGTTTTTTTCATTAAAACTAACCTAAAACTCGTGCAATTCTGGAGGGTGGCATCACATCATCCTGGGCCCTGCCATCTGTGATCAGAACCAGAACATGGGCCACATCTTGCCTCATCCCCAAAGACTCCTGGAACACTTCCTGCAGAACGTAGCTGATCCCTTTTCCTGCTCACACACAGAGAAATAGATCAAATCTGACACTTGATAATAGCAGATCAGGGAGTAGAGTGGATTTTTTTTTTCTACATCAATACAGCAGCTGCTAAAAACTGACATCAATAGCCGGACCTCAACACTTTTAACTGAATTAAATGTGGACTGATGACAGGCGGCAAACAGAGAAAAACCCTGTTCACATCTGAATGAGCTCAGCTAACCTGTTTTGGTGTTCCCCCCTCTGTATTGCAGCCCCCTGATCGCCCGCAGCACAGAGTTTCTGTCTTTGAAGTCGCTTAGGCGGAAATCAATGCGAGGCTCGTCGCTGTAACGAACCAAAGATATCTGAAAGAAAATTAAAGGCAGGCACATCGCCACAGAATAGACTGTTTAATTTGAGGTGTGCTGACAGAAGTTAATAGAACTGTTTGATATTTGTAGAGCTTTGATTTGTAAAGACCAAACCCTCCTGCACTACACTTACAGAAATTATTATTTAAGAAGAAAAAATACATTTAGGAAAAGTACATGTGCAGCTCAACTGGTGAAAGTTTGCATTTAAGGTTGAACAGACCTGTGTGCCCCGTGGACCGATAACAGGGAAGTAAGTGGCCACTCGAAAAATAAAGTCTTTCATCTTAATAAAGTTGTTAACGCCGATGCTCGAGGACTCGTCCACCAAGAAGACTATGTCTGATTTGGCTTTCCCACACACTGAGAAAACAGAAAAAGTGTATCAAATAATAACAATAAATCTAGATATTCAAAAACATATTTTTACAAAAAACTGAATTTCTGACCTGGTTGAGGTGGAGTTGTAGACTTTGTGATAACTGTGGTGAGTTTCAGGGAGGTGGCCAATGCTGCTTTGGTTTTCGTGACACTGAGCTGATCTGGGGGCTTCTTGGTTGATAAAGGTTTGGTTGGCGGGGCAGCGGTGGGGGGCTCGGTGGTCGTGGGGGCAGGTGGGGCAGCAGTGGTGCTGACAGTGGAGGTGGTCTGTGGACCAGTTGTGTAGGAAGTGTTTGGAGTTACTGTAGCTGACGCAGGTTGGCCTATTTTTACTGGCTCACTTTGTCCCACTGTGAAAAATACAAACAGAAAATAAGATTATAGTATAAACACTGCAAGTATTTAAAGTAGAGCTAATAAAGCTGTCATGTCTGTAGTTTAAAACAAGCTTTCACAAAATTACTAAATACATTTGGAATAGGGCCAGAGGCTATGCTTTGAACCTAACGAACTGAGCAAATGTGCTTAACTCATTGATAACAAAAAATAATTGATATAATAACTGATATTAAAAGTTAATGACTTTTTCGGTTTTGGATAAACGTGCTGACAAACAGAGTAATTAAACCACAGAGTTTGACAGAGGCTGAACAGTGATTGGAGCTGTCCGTGGTGCTGAAAGCTTCGGTGCTTCTTTTCAGTTTTGTTTTAAATTTTATTGGTTTATTGTTTGTTTTTCATGTTAGCAAAATATCTCATGAACCACTGGGAAGATTTCAATGAAACTCTCAGAAAACACATCTACAACTGAATAACTAGGTGTACTATTTTCGATCATGTAAACAATGCCAGTGTTTAAGCTGCATGGTAATTGTTTGAGATCATTTGTTGCTGTGGCAAAACAGAAATGTATACACGAGAAGTCTTACATATCCTCTGATAAATGGTGCTGATGGGCCCCTCCACCTCTCCATACAAAGGTCTGATGGTGAAAATATATGTTCTGCCATACTGGAGGTCACGGATCTTATAGGAGGAGAAGGCAGGGCCCAGGGTCTCAGTTTTTGTTTCCAACACTGAACAACACACAATCGTGACGTAATTAGTGATTTTTAAAACAAACAGAGGAAACAATGGGTCATAATATGGTGATGTGTCACAAAGCCAAGCAATTAAAACACCATTGTTTGATCATTGCTATAAATCATAGAGAATACATTCAAAATAAAATATATGTTCAGATTTTATTGGGAAATGTAATATATTACATAATGCACAGATACGTATATCTGCATGCTATATCCACTTTAAACAGTATGGACTAAAGTTATATAAATTCTTATTAACATGTAAAAAAATGGTAATGTGACACAAAATGAAGGGTTTATGTTTTGCCTCTGACCTGAGATGTGCCTCCAGGACAGCAGGTAACCAGAAACATCCGCAACACGGGTCCAGTTCAGAACAGTGCTGCTGTCGGTCATATTCAGAGCTGCAAAGCCCTCCACCTTTGGGAGATCCACTGAAACCCACACACATGCATAATGATAAATAACAATGAATACATAAAATAAGCCAAAAGGTCAATATTTATTTGATATTTAAGTTGTGTTTATTATATAAATATATTTTAAATAGGGTAACATCTTAGTAGAAGATGAAATATTAATTTCAAACCAGTATGGATACAGGGGGTTCTTTAAAATTAAAAACTTCAACAGTGCACTGCAGATGTATGTATACAGGTTAGTAGACAGAGACTGCAAAGAGTAAAATTTGTGTACAGATATGTTTGACTCAGGGTGACAAGAAGAAGAGTAATAAAGCATCTGATATTAATCACTACAATCACTAATACAAGTTTACTACACTTGCTTTAAAACAGCTTTTTACAATGCTTCTCGCTGTTTTTTATTGGTTTTATTGTTCCCACTGCTGTAATACAGTATGTTGTAAAAATGTTGAATTGTGCTGTTTGTTTTGTGTTTTTATTCTTTCATCAGTGCTGTTTTATATCTACTTGTAATGCTGCCTCTTAGCCAGGTCATCACTGTAAATGAGAACTGCTTTTGTGAGTTAAAAACAAAAGTTTAGAAACCAGTGATCGAGAGGAGTTTATATATTTTTGTGTGATATAATTTGCAGGAATGACTCACAGGTTCGTGCCGTAACCAGAACAGGGCTTCCCTCCCTCCTCCCCACTAGTGGGGAAACCTGGATCTTGTATGCTGAGCTCTCCCGCAGGTTGTTGATGGTGAAGGTGGTGGAAGCTGCAGACACCACTTGGGACTTCTCATTACCTCCTGGTGCAGAAAATAATGAGATTCAGCGTGTAGAGGGGATGAAAAATGACACTGCTGTGAACACTTACACCATTCAAACTTGAGACTGATGGGCTGCATGGGACTAAATTGTAAATTTTTTAATGAATCTGCATTCAAAATGGTAGCAATAAGCTGTTTTAATTGAAAAGAGACTATCCAAGAACTGATAATAACCTCACTAAATAATTCAAATTTAATGCAATTTCCGTGAAACAGTTTTGTTAAAGTGAAGCTATATGCAATAAAAGCTTGGCAACCTTTGAGTTTCATTAAAAAAAATAAGATGCATATTTATAGTCTTGGAGCTTCAAAAAACTTCAGAAAGACAAGCTGAAAAAAGGGTAAAAAAAAAAAAAGCTTCTTTCTCTTTAGAAGCAAGTTATGAAAAAATGACGTCTCATGACTTTTATATTGTAACATAAAATATTTATAATTTACTCTCTTACCGAGGAAGGGGACCCAAGATATTTTGTACCCTGAAACCCCTGGTGTTTTTCTCCAAGACAAGGTGAAGGAATTTACTCCAATGTCCACAACTTTCACCTCCTTCACAGCCTGGATTGGCTCAGAGTCTGAAACTGCAGCTGAGGAAAAAAAAACACGCAGTTACATCAGATGTTAAAGTTTCTATCTAATTTTTAGCCAACTGTCCGAGTTTGAAAGAACTTTGAACCAGAGTGGGTTAGATTACCTTAATTCGCATGACCTCTCTTTCTACACATGGAGTTTGGTGAAACACATACTTTGACACTGACACTGATAAAAATGAAAGCAACCCCACTGATTCGGACTCAGTGACACATAGTCGAAGTGACAGCAACAGCAGCTGAATAAAAACTGGGAGGTCAAAGTGTCAACGTGTCAAATGAAGACACCAAAAGTGTCTTTTAAAGATCTTTTCTGCTTCGTCTCATTTAAATTAAACGGCTTCACAGAAACAAAGCGTTAAATCACTTTTCTTTCTGTACCTGTGAGCTGAGACAAGGAGATTTCTGGTCCCTCTGAGTTGCCGTACACTGCACGGATGGTGATGGTGTAAACAGACTGTGGATTCAGGTCTGTAATCTGGTGGGACAGGACAGTGTGGTCCAGGTACTGGAACTGAGGTGCACTATTGTCTGCAAGCATGACAGACAATAAAATATAAATATAAAGCTTTAAAGAAAGTTACACTCACACATATTGTAATGGTTCGTCATAAAGCAGCAGAGTTGGTATGAATAAATAATCACCTGTGTTCCAAGAAAGTTTGTACTCTGTGGCTCCAACGATGGGACTCCACTCCACATCTATAGAAGTACTCATGTAGGATGAAACCTTAAAGTTTGACACATAACCTAAAGGAGCTGAGAAAGTTAAAAGAAAGGAAATATTTAGCCATTGTTGGGTGTTTTTCTACTGTAGTTTAAAATTTAAATGTGTGAGAAAGACAGCTTTCATATCATTCCCTACATTAGTCTCTTTAAAAGTGTTATTTTGTTCATTTGTCATGCTGACAGGTCATCAGGGTTAGAACATTTGCCACAACAACAGAAAAATGTGTTCTCTTAAAATGCGGGAGTATTTATAATTTCTACAACAGTGTGGAAACTGAAGAGTAAGATAGGTGCAAAAATAAAAATGCTTACAGGTTCTAAAGGTAGCAGAGATACCAGGCCCGACCACAGAGCCAAACAGCACATACAGAGTCAGGACATACTCTGTATCATGGGCTACGTTCTTCAGCTGGTACTCTGTGGTGCTGCCGTTCAGAGCCAACTGTCTGGGTCGGTCTCGACCGGTAAACTCTGAAAACAACACATTTTACAATCATACAGTTTTACTTTGAATTCTGCATTCCCCTGTGACTTTCTGCTCTCCCACTTGACATCAGAGGCTGCTGCTTGGCAAACACAGATGTCCTTCTTTTTAATCAGTGTTTGCGTTTCACCACGAGCTGCTGGCAAGTTGAGGGTTACATTTGGAAGTATTGGATTTTCAAAGCCCCACGCCAGGGTCACGTTCAAAGAAAAGGAACTCAGAAATGTTCAGTCATTTGTTTCACTTTTCTAAAAATAATGAGGCTGTTTGAGGAAATATGGAAATACAAATATAACATAAATATGCAGTGAGTCACTGCACTGTGTGGACATTATCGCAGGGTAAAGTTTGACAATAAAAAGCTTTAAGAGAGAGAAAATTAAAGTAAATAAATCACCTGGAGTGGGGCCCCATGCCAGCCTGTACCCTGTGGCCCCTGGGACACTGTTCCAAGAGACGACCGCTGTGCTGGTGCTTACAGCAGATACCTTCAGTGTCTGAACAGCACTGCTTTCCACTGACAGGAAGAGGAAAATAAATTCCTAACTGGTCTTTTTTTAGATAAAAAATGAATACTGTTAATATTTGCATAAATTTGAAGATTTGCTTGTACTCTTATTCCCTAAACTAGATCAATCAGAGATTGAAAGGTAAAACAAAAGAAATATTAATTAAACTCTAAAATAAGCAGATAATCTAATGAGGTATAAGAACCATAGCATTGAATAAAATATATATTAAGGTAGTTACTAAATAAAATAGATCATATCTTGATAATTGTAATATTTAATGTCTATTTTTGAACTTTTGTTTTTACATGTCTTGATTTTGGTGGAGGTGACCGGCCCCTCGATGTCTCCAAAGATGGGGTTTATCGTGACCGTATACTCCGCGCCGGCGTGGAGGCCCTGGATCATGTAGAAGTTAAAATTGTCACCGAGGTTGATGTTCTCTATGTGGCCTTCTGCACAGCAAAAAGGAGAAAATAGAAAAGTAAATAACAAACAAAGTTGATTAAATTAAATACATCTTTAAAACCGTAGTATAATGGCTGCTTGTGGTACCTGGAGATGCCCACGTCAGACGGTATCCTGTGGCCCCTCTGACTGATGCCCACCTTGCTTGGACCGTGTCTGTAGTTGCATTCTGGACCAGGAACTGCTTAACTGGTACTAACTTTACTATTAAAGACATTACAAGATGGAAAATAAGATTTATACAAAAACATACACTCTATTTTGATTTATTAAGGCACATTTAGGAAACTATGTAGGCTTTTACTTTAAGTAATAAGTGAAAACATAAAAGCTAAGCTGGTATTCTTTTAGTTTACAATGATAGAGACTTAATGTATGTGGTAAACTTAATGCTTAGTGGCAGGTTTTTTTAAGAACAACATCTCCTTACTGTGGAAATATAGAGTTACTACATACTGATGTTTGCCTCCACTGTGTTTTACAGTTCATATAATGACATTTTCCTGCAATTAATGCAAAGTTATTAGGATATATTCCATCATTTAGATGCATTGAACATACATGTCTTGGCCACTAATGAAACCGGTTCACTTGGTCCTTGGGGGTAAATGGCGTAAATACTGATGGTGTACTTCATATCCTCCTCCAGGCTGTCGATCACGTGGGATGAGATGTCTCCAGGAAGCAGCTGATCGTATGTAAATCCTGGTCTGTTGGCTGCAGAGCAGATTATAAATCCAAACACAGTCAAAATCCCAACAAATCTTGGATAAATATTGTTACACAAGCAAATTATTTTTTAGCTAAACTGACAAAAAGTGACTCGAGATACATGTGCAATAAGAGAAACGATGATAATGATGAAGGTCAACTTACTTCTAGGGATGAAAAGCTTGACTCCAATGACCTTCCCCACAGGAGAGCTCCAGCCAAGCCGCAAGGAGAACAGACCCTCCTCAATCACTCGGAAATTTGACACTTTGGGTAGAGGAGCTGCAAAGAAAAACAAACTTGCTGATCAGGAAAACCGAAATACTGAAATGTAATTTCTTTGGGGTGGAGGGAGACACCCACTTGTCTTCACTGTGATTGTTGCAGAGTTCCCAATGAGGTTTGGGTAGATGGCATAGAGAGTGAGGGAATAATCTGTCTTAGGACTCAGCTCTGTCACCATGGCTGTGCTCACATCTGCCTTCAAGTCCAGCTGTTACAGAAAAACAGAGCAGAAATGAAGGCGGGGGGCAACAAAAAATGTGTCTGTGAAACAGAAAAAGCAAAAAAAAAAAAAAAAAAAACGTTAGGGAGAGTGATCAAAAGAGGGATGCAGCCTGTGAAGAAGAAAGAAATCCAGTTTGATGACCAAAGATAAACTGTAAACATACACATTATTGATCTGGAACTAAATTATTTAAACCACAGGCTATTTTTATTAACTCTGCAGGAGAAAAACTGAGAATTATAAGACAAAGTTTAACTTTAATATTCTCTTTTAGAATCCATTCCTGCAGTGGCAGAAAAAAAGCTCTTGCAGCACATCTGTACAAACAAAAATGATAGCATATTTCCAGCACCGTATTTCACGTTGATTTAATCAGTGCACTGTTAGGAAACTATCTGAGGCTGCAGCAGGGATGAGTCACTATTTTTCTCTTCAGCACAGTGCTGTTGATCTGCTGTTATGAGTTCTGGGCTGAGAGGACAGTAATAGAAAGTTATGTGGTCAATATGTGAAGACAAGAGAGCCGTTTCAGTGGGAAGTCAGCTCTTCTGCTCAGACTAAGTAATGTCATCCTAATTTCTACAAGTTGAAAACTTGTTTTTACTTTAAAGGATTTGAGTAAAGAGTTTATTTCTATGGTTATACAGGTTAAAAAAATGTATACTAAATCTAAACATTATCTGAGCGTACTTGCAGAAAAGCTTAACACTAATACACCTCAGATGTGTTTACTTAAAGGTTATTTTAATCTAGTTATCCTAGTTTTGGACTAAGTGTATTTCACTATACTATATATGCTTTTCTTTATATGTATTTCCCCCCTAAAAACCACCCTGGCTACCTCTGCACCACTCCTTGCAAAAAGAAAAAAAGTCCAGTTCCTCCCTGATTGGACCTGAAGCTTTAGTGCATAAACACACTTCATTCTGCAGTTGAACACCACAGCTGTCCTCACCTGCTTCTGCTGCGCAGAGAAGAGGTGCCCCTTGGAGCTGAGGGGTGTGACCAGGAGGCGATATCCGGTGACGTCTCCTGTGGCTTGGCTCCACGTGAGCCTGAGGGAGCTGTGGGCCAGTTCACTCACCTGCATGTCTCTGGGACCCACCACAGGCTCTTCAGCTAAAGATTTAGTACAGAATACAGAAATGATGAGAAGATTGAAGGCAGAATTTTAAAGGACATTTTGGCATTATGCAAAAAAAAAAAAAAACCTCACTGGGCTTAGAAGTTTTCACAGGACGTGGTGGTTCAGAGGCACTGAAACACAACCTCCTGGACAGTTTGGGAAGGACGGTGTCCAGAAGAGAGAAGTCAGTACATGGCAGTAGATGCTCCTCGTGGGGCTCTGCCACAACCCTTCTCAGCTCGGACTCATCAGCTCCCCTAACACCTGCATAAACAAGAATGAATGAATGAATGAATGAATGAATGAATGAATGAATGAATGAATGAATGAATGAATGAATGAATGAAAGTTTGATATTTGCAAAATTAAGATGCAAAAGAAAGTATTTTCTATTTCTGTGTAATAAGAACAGACTTCATCTCAGTAGTCTGACAGTAAAACAGTATCTGAACCACCAGGGGTAGCTACTGCACCACGAATGATCCAAGTCAAACTATAAGACTTTCAAACTTGGGAAGTATTCAAGTCAAACATGCTCAAGAGACACTTTATTATCAGTTTATGTCATGTTTGTTAGTTTCATGATAAAGTGAATTTTAATGTAAAACTTACAGTTTTCTTATTTTTAAAAGTAGTGTAAAAGTAGTATATTAGAAAAAGACCCAATTCAACATAAGGTTTGCAACATGACACGATAATTTAACATAAAAACAGAGGAGACTGGACAAGACTGTATTTCTTTCCAGGCTGCATGTACAGAACACATCTGTATGTTAGTGTCGTTGTTCATGCTCTACAGGTAAAGTGGTTTGACACTAGTAGACAGGATGCACGAGGAGTCTTTCAATGATGGAAGAGAGCAGAGGGTCTCAGAGTCAGAGGTGCAGATGGGGCACAATGAAACAGCTAATGAAAAATAGCTGCAATTAGCACACCATCAGCTAATGAGCAGTAATTATTGCAACGGCTGCTGACTGGGAAACATAAGTTGTCAGCTCGTGTGCTTATGATCGTGCGGAGGAGAAAAGCGGGGAGATGTGTGCAAGCAAAAAGTCATAACCACGCAGTAGGAGGGGAAAAGCTGATGCAACAGTATTGGAAAGTGCACCTTTACCAATGAACAACAAGAGCTGAATCAATCAATTTCTCTTGCACATATTGTTTGCAAATGCATACACTTGCGTGCGTGCTCTCGCCCAAACAGGAACCTTACACTCGCACGCAGAACCACACACCGAATCAATAAATTCAAATGTACAGGACACGAGTTTCTAACTGCAAACACTGCAGATAAGCCGGCAGAGCTCAGATAAAATCGGAGGAGCTCCTGCAGTGGAAATGCTGAAGGAATTCACAAAATCCGGCATCCGAACTCACCGACTGCAAAGAGTGTAATTCCATTGTCGGCGACTGCTCGGGCTGCAGGATCCACCTGGTCGTCTGAGCGTCCGTTTGTGATCAAAATGGCAATCTGTATTACAGCGAGGCAGGAAAAAGGCACATTCACACATAAATACACACTATTAGCAGGATTTATGGAATACGTTCAGTTGTTTTACATTGATAAAAACAACAATAATGGCCCTTGGTGGCAGCCTTTGATCATGTAGAAAAGCACGCCAATAATGTGTCTAATAATTAATGCATGTTATGCAGATTTATAAGCTCTGTTCCTACTCTGGACCTGTATGTGGAATGTATTAGGTTTTGCCAACAGCTGGCATGACTAATTGCTTAAATCTACCACCACCCCCCAAACCACAGTTGTTGTTTTAAGAAGCCTCCATGCAAACATTGGTCTTTTCATATCCTCCACAGTATTTGACAAGGATTACTCCTTAATTAACGACACAATTAACCAAACCAAAGCTAAAGAGGAGAAAAATTTGAAGAAGCTGGCTTGCAACAAACTCCGAATTTATTCATTCAAAGTTCAAAGTGTGAGAATGTGAATGTAGCTGCTCTTGTGTTTGTACATTCAACATATCAGCTGAATCCCCACCCCCCTTCTCGCTAACATCAGGTACGCCACTAAAAGATGATTCTCACTCACACACCCATACAGACAGATGATTAGAATGCTAACAGGTTGTGTTATACTGAGATTACATGAAACGATCAGTCTGCAGTATCAGAGGAAAAAGTGCTGATAAAAGTGGAGCTGTTAGAAATAAAAATGCATTTCTGTGTTGGGTAATACAGCTCTGAGACGAGTTCAGTTTTCAGTTTAGAGCTGCTGCTTTTTAATATGGCAAAACCAAGCAGAAAAGGTGGGGAAATGTGGCAACATAGAAATTTAATATTGGGGTTTCATTTAGGAACAATATAAAATTGTTATTGAATTAATTCTTATTGAATGTTTTAACTAAACAGTTTCTTTCAGTTATTATAAAAGATATTCTTGCATTTTAAGGCCATAACTTGTAATTTATAGGGTTGACTTGTCCTGGATGATTGAAAAGCTACACCAATATAAAGAAGTACAAACATTGATTTAAATTATTGTCATTCTAAACTGCTGGCGTAAAGGCATATTTAGTTTTGTTTTCCATTTCCTGTTCCAACCTTTACCACCTGCTTTATGTTAGATATTATGATCATGTGATCCTAAATGTTATTTTCAAGACTGTTTCAGTTTATTTTTGTGTCAGTGATTGTTTGTCTACTTGTTTGATACTGCTGGGAGAAATAAGTCTTTATTGACAACCCTTCTTCTGATTGCGAGTGCTGGAAAATCTATTATCTTTGCTTCTTTTCTCTCAAAGCAAAAGGGGAAAAAAGAAGACAATACAAACAAAGAAAGCAATCTGTTGCCAACTGCAGACACTTAATCAATCTTCATTTCATGCATACAACAATACATTATAATCAGATTCACGGAAGTGTAAAAGTGGTAGACCTCTTTTATTTGTTTGTTTATTCCACAATGTCCTGTGGAGTACAAATACATACTCTTACTTAGTCACTTCCTTTCACGCAAGGCGACAACACAGTGTGTGTGTGTGTTTGCACCATGGGTTGTAATCTCAAATCAATCTTCTACCAGTTATTTTAGCTTCAGCACATTTGTCAAACATTTATCACTCTTCAGTTTTCAGATTGATCAGGCACCTGTGACTAATCCGAGCTTTTAAAGGATTGTACCTTCGGGGTGAAATCTCGGCTGATGGCAGGGCTGAACACGGAATCGACGAGAAACTGGAGGGCGCTGCCCGTCCTCCTGGACCCGCCCTCGTAGGGGAGGTTCCTGATGGCTCCGAGCACCTCCTCGAGTGAGCTGTAATCTGTCAAAGCAACCCGCATCCTGTACGACAATGACGAAGGCAAAACTGGGACATGTAGCAGCGACGGAACAGGAAACAAAAAGCCTTTGACGAGTTGTGAACTCATGCTTGGCTACCTTGGAACATCCCCAAAGACTGTGACTCCAAAGCGAACCCCCTCAGCTCTGAGCATGGTGTCCTGAAAGGAGGAGATGATGGCTGAGATGAAGGCTTTGACTCTGGAAAAGCTGGTCTGACCCACGCTCCACGACTCATCCACCAGAAAGACTATGTCTGCCTGCACCACCGTCCTGCAAGCTGACATGAAAAAAATATTCAGTTAGTGCCAATATTTAAAGGTTTATTTGTATTCCAACTGATCATAATAACTACTGCATGTTTATCTGGTGAACTGTTCCTACACTGACCACCAGATAGCAGGCTTGTTCCACCGCATTCAGGGTTTTCCCTTCTTTTGCTTTTGTCATGCAGCCAGATCGCCACGCAAATCCCCATGAATTTTTAATGAGACACAAGTGAGCCAAAGAGACTATCAATATTCAGAGCACTCCTGCAATAAAACTTTAGTACAGCAATGAGAAACGCTTAGAATAATAAGGTAAACACACCCAAAACCAGGGTCAATTGCCTTGCTCAACAAATGCATTTAACACGCTGAGTTTAGAGATATTTAGATGCTTTTGAACTCAATGGGTAGCAGCAAAACACAAGACTGTGTGTGCACACATACACACACACACACACACACACACACACACACACACAATCTGCTGTGTCTGCAAACACCCTTTGAGTCAATATTCCGGCATTACAAATGCAATAAACTAAAGTGACGACAGCATTGATTAGGCTAGTGAATAAAAGATAGGCTGCGCTGATTGTTCTGTAAGTGATAAGTGATTCTCTCCTGTCCTTTATTTGATTACCAAGGCTTGCTTTCCCCTATCATGCCGCCTCGCGTTGGCTCCAATCCCAGGATTCACAGAGGCGGACATATGTCTCCTGCCCATGCCAGCCCAACATTATGTTCTCCTTTACACCCCTATACATCTTATCGAAGTAGCAAAGAATCACTAAGAATCCGGTTTTGGAGGAGCTCTTTGTGCTGAGCTGTCATTTTTGCACACAGAAACTGTGGCAGCATTTATTAGACATTTATCAGGGAGTTAAAGCTATGAGGGTAATTTTAATAAAAATACAACCTCCATCCTTTAGATGAAAGTTGAGCCACGTGTTATGGAGGACCCAATCTGACATAATTAGAAAATAAAGCAGAAATAAACGGACTAACAAATAAATAAATAAATACACTTAAAATGCACCAATTAACTTTACCTCATGTTTTTATAATTTAGTTGATCTTTTTATTTATTTTTCCAGCTTAGTTCCAATAAATTATATATTTTACCACATCATTTAAATTTCACTGTTTTTAAAAATATATATATATTTGTTTTTTCCTTTTACATGCATCTGTGTCTCATATATATA
>JAUBOC010000063.1:9049656-9073644 GCA_032275365.1 Anablepsoides cearensis
ATTATCGTATCCAACAAGACAAATTAAGTCATATCTCTGAATAAGTTTGTGATATCAGAATGATCCAGGTATCAAAATGTAGCTTTTAAAGTCAGAAATCTGAAAATGTAATTAGGTCAATTTGACCAAATTTGACTTAATCCTCATTTCGATATGATGGGTCATATATATTCTCTAATATAAAAAGCTGTACATTTTAGGTTGAAATGTTTTCTCTTCTAATGCACAAAGTAAAAGTAGTCGTCATTATTACAGCTGCACCTGTGACCTACCATTTCACTTTCTTAAACTATTTTTAAAGCTTCTTTAAGCCCAATAAAATCCCCCTTTTCCTTTTGTGTTTTCATATTTAAAGAAAGCCTTCCATTAGGGAAACTGCCAACTCCAGTACAACCCTACATTTAGTAACAAATCACCCCTATAAACATGCTGCAGAAGCTCATAAGACTCAAAATGATCACCTGGGATAAAGACAACTTAAGTGCTGAGGAAGTCTGTGTTTGACTCCAGCTCTGTAATTTAATAAAATACCACAGTTTAGACCCATTATTTATAATTAGGATGTTTCTTTCTAAAAAACAAACAACTAAATCAGTTTTTTATATATATCGTAGACATGACTTTAAAATATAATTAGCTTGGTCCTAAAGAGAACAGTACAACACAATAAACTTGCCATAGTGCAACACATTTCGGAAAAAAAAAAAACTCCAAGTTTTTGCAGAGACATGTCTATCCTGCTGATTCTCACAGAAGATAACTTTTCATGACCTAAGTGCAGCCCCAGAGCTAAAATTGAAATCCGCTGTGTTAGTCAAACTGATGTACTGCTGCTTCCAATTATTCCTTCAAATTCAATTCTGCTTCTTCTTACCATTTCCTTCTGAAATGAAAATATAGATTATTTCTCACTCCTTTCATTGCTCGAGTCTTACACGTATCATAAAAGATGTATTTTGAGTTCTTCAGCTTTGTGGAAATTGACAACGTGCTGCTGCATATCTGTCAGGATAGCTTGCTTCTCCATGCATAAAACTTAGATGAAAAGTCTGTTTTTTTGCTAAAATTGGGGTATTTTTTTCTAGAGAGTGACATGTGTGAGTTTTGAGGGTTTATGCTGACAGTTTGTGACATTTATTTATCTTTATCTGGCAGCGTAGAGATTGAGTGAATGAGTTGATGCTGGAATGCTGATTTAATTAACTGCTAGTATTACACACACTGCATGACTGCTAGAGACTTGTTCTCAGATTTTAAACAGTGAAAATATGCAAGCATAAAAGTAGACATAACAGGCTTGGATACAAACCTATAAACTACACTGGTAATGCACAGGAAGACAACATGCTGCTCCATGATAAGCTGGAGTGAGGTGCAGACTGCAGTGTAAGTAGGTTAGACCCCAGGAGCCCTTAAGACACAGCCTGGCTTCAAACTTCCAAAGAATTATGACGGGGTTGCAACATCTGCTGCCTCAGAGGAAGACAGACAGTGATGAATGGCCAGGTGTGCTTTGTGTGTGTGTGTGTATCTCTGTGTGTACGTTGCTTCTTACACGCTTACAGTCCAGGAAACAAAGGACCCAAACTGTGTGTGTAAACCCACACGCACCTACAAGCAGACTGGCTGAGGGACCGCTTTAATAAGCAATGCATACATCTGTGGCAGATGACAATTTCTGTTTGCTGAGAATCCCTAATTAACGTGATGCTAAATTAAAAAAAAAAGGTGCCAGAGCACAAATAGGCACGGCTGTGTGGAGCATTTAAACTGTCAGAAACACAATAACTTGTCTGAGATGTTTAATACCTGTCAAACACTTCCATATGAATGCGTTTCCAGCTGAATGAATAATCCCCGTGGAAGAGATAAAGATTAATGATGTATTTATCATTCAATGACAAGAGCTTCATGCTGCACATAGAAGATCAGTATCTGGGTTGCAGAGGCAAGGCTGAGCTGATGAGATCACTGAGCAGCAGAAAATACAATAGCACTTCACTGTCAGAAAAAAATTGCTTCACTAAAGAAACATGACATGACCACATACTATTATTTTCCAGCACATTCAGTCATGAATGCATTTGTTATCATGTAAAAAGGCAATAAGAGATATTTTTTTTAAACACTACCCTATTTATCATGACACTTTGTGTGCCTGAATTATACCTTATGGCTATATTATTCCTGTAATTATCCAAAAATGAACCGCACACCTTGGCCAGTAATTAGGATGTAGGTACTTTATATTATGGTAATAAATATAATCCATCATGCATCCCCGCAAAAAATCTAGACATGTTACAGCATGAGTAATAGATAAAAAAAGAACAAGTTCTGACTGTGAAATCTGACCTGACTTGGATGCATTAAACCACAGCTTGTGTATGTTGTGGTAAAACAGTGGCAAATTTGCTTTTGTGGTTGACCACCGGCTTTAACATTTACAGAAGTCAAGCTGAGGTTTTATATCTTTTATTGTTACTTATATGTACTTGTTGATATTTTCACAGTTAGTGTTTTCAAAGTTGGTTATAGTACCTCTTTAAGCCTTCTTAAAAACTATTCTTCCATGTTTCACTCCCTGTTTATTTATCTGCCAGGTTTGGCCTGAGTACAGGAGAGTGAGCTGGACTGGAGGTTGAAGGGGTTTTGCGCCCGGTGGAGAGCCGTGGAAGGATGATCTTAGCTTTGGATCCTGGCCAACGGTCAGCAGAGGGAGACACAACTGCAGGAAGTTCATCAGTTCCTAAATGTGAAGTGTTGGATACTGTGTCAGAAGCCATGTGGTCTGAAATAAAACATATTTAGCTTAATATCTGCAACACCTGAACATAGAAACATTTTATTTCAATGCAAAACAAAAACGCCAACATCTTAAAAAGGCAGTAATAACCTTTGTGTGCATCCAAGTGGTAAACCAGGACAGAGGTATCTAGAGGTTCCTCTAAAGTGCCAGCTGAACTGGGAACAGACGGAGCTGAGCTGGCACAACACTCATCTGAGCTGTGAGTAGTATAAACAAAAAAAGAGGAGATCAACAAGAGAAATATAAAACCATAGATACACTGAGATAAAAGACACAAAAATAAGATTTTATCAAGAGACAAGTGTAATGTGGGTTGCAAAATACATAAATATAACACTGATAAAAGAGAAAAGTAACAAAATTGTTGGAAAACATGAAACAAACATTTTTTCAAGGACAACTTTTAAAAAACGGGAAATACCAAACAACAAGACATAAGTGATCAAAACTGAACAAAAAGCAACCATAAAGGGATGAAAAGTAACCTAAGACACAAAAATCAACAACACAAAATGACCACATTATGAAACAAAGAAGTCAAATAAAATGATCAAACTGAAAAAAATAAAATAAAAAAAACATGCTATGAAATCCAAATGATATAACAGATGTAAAGAAATAGACAAAAATAAATAGGTGTTCATAAAGTCATGCAAAATCAAGAAAAGTCCTGGTCTCGGATCAATGTGAGGCCTGAGCCCCTTTTTGATAATCTGTTCATGTCAGTTCCAATAGGTGGGATCAATCCACAGGTGAGGGCACATCCCTGTTAGGAGACGTTCCAACAAGTAGATAAAATGTTTGGAATCCACAGAAATACTGAAGGGTTGAGTAATACAAACTGCACCGAGGGCAGAAATCCCTCTGATGACAGAATGTGTTGGGCTCGAGCCAAAAAGGAAACAGGTCAATTGGTACTGATCGCTGTATTTACACACTTAAGATTTCATATAAAAAAAAAAAAATCAATAGATATTTTAATTACATCAATTTTGCAGCTGCGATTGCATTGGCACACATCATCGCACAAAAGACAGCAATTATTGTGCATCTAATTAATTTGATTTGACTTGAGCAGTATGCCTGTTTATTGAATCTAAGTGTATACAGATGGGAATTCAAATCAACAAAAAGCCACAAAACCTGAATTATGAGTGGGTGTACTGATGTGTATGCAGTGTATGACTGTGTATGTGTGGACAGTGTGTGGAGATTAGTCCTTACATGGCCTATAACAGGTCTATAAAAATGAGCCTGTATTTGAAAAACTGGTCTTTTGGGTTCAAGAATGCCAATAAAGCACAGAAACCTTCAGCTTGGGATTGCTCTTAATGAAACAACAAG
Source organism: Anablepsoides cearensis (assembly GCA_032275365.1). Classification (NCBI taxonomy): domain Eukaryota; kingdom Metazoa; phylum Chordata; class Actinopteri; order Cyprinodontiformes; family Rivulidae; genus Anablepsoides; species Anablepsoides cearensis. The sequence goes on from JAUBOC010000063.1 coordinate 9,053,810, forward strand.
TCTCCCTCTACATCTTTTTAAGTTCTTTATACGTCAATAAGGTTGTTTGAATTGAAAAGTCATGTCAGAGTAATTCCATGTGTTTGTTTTTCTAATTTGTTATTGGCTGCACTGGTTGAACATGAGAAGCAGTTTGCTGTCTGTACTTACCTGCTCTCATGAAACGGGGTACTGGGAAGTGATGATGACGATGATGAAGCTGGAGAAAAACTGAAAAAAAACAAAAAATGTATTCAGTATGTTTAACCTTACTAAATCTACAGACACTTTATGGTTAGCTATGTTTTAGTTAGATTTTGGTATATGGTAGTTAAAGCTAATAGCTATATATTTTAAAACAATTGAAAGCACAGCTAAAACAACCTCAATGCTGTTAACAAATAGTTAAAATTAAATAATTTGAACACCTGCTACTTCACCAAGCCATCAAATTGCAGTTATTGTAGGACAAGTGTTGCAATTACACCAATTTAGCCCCAACAAAGAGTGCCTACTTAAAATTAAACACTGGAGTGTAGGACCTGTGGAGGACCTGCCACTTATCTGTACCTTTTAAAGAGCTGGCTTAAGACCCTCGGCCTTTTCCCAACAATAGCTTACCTCAGTAGCAGCTGCTCTCGCTTCCTGATGGAAGCTAGCTCCTGCAGAAAGAACAAGCAGAGTGAGAAAAGAGGAAAGCTGATTAAAACGACTAATAAAAGGCTCATTCTTTTTAAACATCGGTTTAAGGTTTTTATGTGGATATTTTTAACTCACAGTCGAGCTCAGCTCTTTCTGGATGGCATAGGGTTTGTAGGTGGAGTCTGAGGGGTCAGAAAGTGAAGTAGGTGTCCCAGATACTGCCTCTGACTGTGGGGAGGTTAGCTTTTCCTCTGGATTGTAACCTCAAGACAAACAAAGAAAAGAAATTATTTTTGGTACTAAATGTTAATTTATAACTGATTTTAAATGTATTTTATTTTGTGGGACATATGTTAGGTCAAATGACAGGGAGCATCTCATTACACTACAATAATCATCTGGGAAATTCAGTATTTATTTTGATGTTAAGAAATACAACCCACTTAAATAGCTGATTGTCAAAACAACCATCAATTGCAAAATACCTGCCATGGGGTTGGTGTTGCTGATTGGCGTACATTGACATGTAAAACAGGTGATTTAAAAAAGGTCCGATTATAAAATGATGGCACTTTGCTGCCAGAATTATCCTCATAGTGGTAATACTTTAGCTGAGAGACCTGTGAGGGTGCAATCAGGGGACGTTCCTCTGTTGTTCTCTTCTTCTTCCTCCGCCGCAAGCGACAGGTAGTCCTTCACCATCTGCTGCAGTGTCTGGTAGGCTTCTTCCAAGTCATCTATTTCAGCGAGTGCACAGTTACACACACACACACACACACACAAAGAAATCTGGTTCTCAACAGAGCAAATGCATCTACCATCAAACAGCCATGAATCAAAGATATGGAGATCTTGACCTTAGTGTAATGAGGTGCTAGCTAACGGTGCATAAAAATGATGAGTGTCTCACGGTCACTGTATGCTCATCTCATTAAAAACCAGCAAACATGTCTGAGTGCTATCATGAGGAAAGATAAACACAGCTATCCTGCAGCTATATGTCTTTGATACATGTGGTAATTGGATTTAAAGGATAGTGTATGGATTTTAGTGAAGTGAGTTAATCCGTCTGACACTGTGCTTGGACTGCATTTTGCAAGACACCATAATGACAAACTGCCCGTGAACAGGGCTATAACACCGAAGTCCTTCAAGGAATAGCATTAGCTTTAGCAAATTTATTGGCAAAGTTAAATGCAGAATAGAAAAAATCTTTCCTGGAATTTGGTTAATTACACTGCAATCAACTTTAACTGGATTATAAAATAGAATTAAATATCAAATAAACAAATTTTTAATAAATTCCTAAAAACTAGTTTTTTTCCAGTACCACAAGGAATAACAGAATCAAAGAATCCTGGGCGTTGTGCGTTGGTGTTGGCATAAAGCTTCACACGTGACACAGCAACATCCATCTGCGCCGGAGTACAGACATCACCACTTTTCAGGTGGTTTATGTACTTCTGCTGAGTGGGTAGAAGCAGGATATATTGAGGCTCAAAGTAGCTCTTCTTTAGGCCAAACACACCCTGTGTCAACACACAAACAGTAGGAAATTGGGTATGTTTTCTGCAACACTCGGAAATTGCCTCACACCTAACTTTTACATTCCCGTACCTCCAGCTCCACATGCACACAACAAGCTAGTCCTTCTTTAGCCACCTCCTCTACGGCATCTCTGGTGAGGCCGAATTGATGACCTCCATACCGCATGGTCTGGATAAACTTACCCTTACAACAAATTTAGGTTAATGAGGAAAAATGGGGAAAAAGAAGACAAATTTATTTCCACACGATTAAACTAATGGAACAGTTACAATTTCACAAAATGGACCAACATAGACAAAAACTCCAGCAAGTTCTGTCAGGCTTAACAACCTGAGGATATTTGCCCACCTGGGAAATGAACTTTTGACCTGGTAGTCAGGGCAAAAAAAAAAAAAAAAAACCTCCTAGTTACTTCTCACACATGACCTCTCGACCTTTTTGCAGCCTTCTTTCTGAAGCAGTTTTTTTTTTGAGCAGTAAAATTTACTGCTTTTCAGAAGCTTAAGGGCAAATCCAATATAGCTAATTGAATAGCAATGAAAATTCAATTAAATCATAACAATTAGACAGAATGAATGTTATGAGTTTAAGAAAAAATATTATTTTCTTTTGACTTCCTTACTGTATTTATGTGCTCAGAGACAGAAAGGTGAAAATGTTTTGTAATGTCAACAATCAAACACGTGGACACCCTGTAGCAGTCTGATTATCTAGCGTCATTTTGATCTTTTTTTGTTTCCTGTTAGTAAAACAAATCAACTAAAAAACTTGTTGCTGCATTGTGAATTTTTTTAATTAAACTGGTATGCCAAGTGTTTCGCTGCTTACAGGAAAGCCCATCTGAAGACCTAAAAGCAACACCTGACAGATAAATAGTGAGAGTTTGAAGATTTAGGAATTGAAAACAGGATGGCAATAAAACAGGGTTCTGGCAACAGCAGAACAGATAAGAGGGAGGAAAAGAATGCAGGAATCAAATAGGGGGAGGAACAGATTGTAAAGATCCTTTCTGTTGGAGAGCAGACAAAAGGCATCAATACCTGCATCAAAGCCGTTCCTGTGTGAATCACTAAAGGACCAGGACTATAAATAATCCTTTACCAGACAACAGACAACTTGACATGAAGACAAGATGGAAACAAATGTGTCCTTGAATTATAGACACATTGGTTTTCCAAACCTGTATGTTTAAAAATATCAGTTTCTTTTCTCTTTAAATTATTTTAACAATAAAAAGGTCTACTGAGATGTTTAAAGGTTTTATACAATTTTACCAGTGTGAACATATTGACTGCCGTCAATGCCTTAAACTATTAATTATCACCTGCATTAAAAGAGCTGTAAGAGATGCTTTAATAATTCATTCCGAAATTAAATTAAACTAATCCATGTCCGAGAAGCTTTTCAGAAAAGCTTCATTTAGTTGAAGGTATCTTGCACAAAAAAAAATCAGTTAAAGTGAAATCATTTCACCCAAGAAAACTAATTATCTCAACAACACAACTCATCAAAGCCAGAGAGTGAAATCAATTTGAAACTCGCTGAAGGAGAAGTGTGAATCTACAGCCCTGAAAACACAACTTTTCAAAAATTATTGCATATTTCGTTGAATTATGGGCAAGAGTTAATATCTATGGGTGATTTATGACGCTTAGAACACAAAACTATTTTCAGTCAATAAACCAAAGAAAAAAAATGTTAATTTGTTCTCAGGGCTTGTGACACTAAGACAAATTTAAACCTAACTCACCATGTAAATCATGTTCTGAAACTCTTCTTCACTGACAAAATGGTAGTCAGTTCCATTCTTCTCTCCAAAGTATGGTTTACGTGTGGTGTGACAGATCCTGACCAAACGAGATTCTACTATCAATATCATCACAATAAAAAATTATATTTATGTAGCATTTGTCCCAAATATAGTAACTGCCAAATCCTTTAATAAAGAGGAAAGCACTTTATGTTTGTCTTTGAAGGGAAAAAATGTGCCTTAGTTTCCAGAAATGGCTAGTCAGGTTAAAATCATTCCATCTACAGATGATATAAATTTACATCTGTTAACAATGTAAGAGGGCCGTTAAAGGGTACCAAAAGCAGATGTTTAAAACTGTTCCAGACGGTCTAACCGTCAACCAGGTGAGATCATTTACATGCATTTTTGTTGCACATTTATAAGAAATTTAATTCCTTTTATTTGAAGGTGAGGCTGATATTTTAGATAAAACAAACCAAAAGTTATAAAGTAAAATCAGGACAAATATCCTGTCCTAATTAGTGGAACTCAAGGGGGTTCAATCCTGGTCCTTGAGGGACGCCAGTTCTCTGCTCCAACACACCTGGATTTAATGAATGAATGATTAACAAGTTTAAGAAGAGGTAATTCATTCACTAAATTGGGTGTGGAGCAGGAAAACAACTAAAACATGCAGAACAGAAGCCCTCAAAGACCAGGACTGGACAATCCTGGACTAAAGTCCCATAAATATACTAGATTAAGTCTAAATATAAGCAACTTTAAATTCCAAAAATGCAGATCATTTTAGGATTACAATGCTAATTTTGCATGCATAGGATTTGATTATTGTCTAAAGAACTTTAAAAACTGACTTACATGCTGATTTGTACTATTTTGCTAAACACAAAACAGTTAAGCCTAAAAATCATAGCAAAAATGTCCATGTCTACAGACAGTTCTCATTAAGAAAATACACTTTTTTTGACCTCATTAATATATTGACATCATTTTGTTCATTTAAATTACATCAGAGGACATAAACTTTTGCTGTAGTTAACCACTCCAGGAACATCTGTGTGTGAAACTGACCCATGACCCAAGTATGCACTGAACTCTTCACACAGCCTGTGAACCAGCTCCTTTCTTCCACAGCCTTCGGGACCTGTCAGCACAAACACAGGATAAGGAGAGTCTGCAGAGGCCAGCGTGCTGCGTACACAGAGACAGGATTCCATTAATTTCTATTTTGCATATACACACCAAAACTCCAGATCCAGTTATTTTCCTTTTTCAAGCAAAGCGTGTAAGGCACCACGATGCTAGAGTTAAAACCTCATTGTTCTTAAAAGCAATTCCAGCAGTCAATATAAACAGGCGCCTAGTGGGCAATATGGATGTGCTTTTTCTAGTAAGTGCAGAGGAGAATAGTAAATTGACTGTAGCTGCAGCTTTTATTTGCTGATGATGGATGTTCTCAAAAAGAAAAAAGTGCTTATACATGAACTATTTTTTCCTTCTTTTAGAAAGTAGATAACACGAGCGGCACACAGACAAACTGCTGCTCAAGTCGGAAAACAACTCTTTGGGTATTTTATTTTACTGCCTGATTATTACCCCGCATCATATTTTATCATACCACCAACAGTGCACTCTCTAAATAATGCTTAGCACCTTCCATCCAGCACACATTTTATTTCTCAGAAACAAACACTAAATTGTAACTTTTTGTACAAACCTATAGTACAGAGCCTGGGGCTGCATCAGATGATTAACCACTTGGGTCATGTGATCCCTGGCTGCCACAAGATCTAATGGAGGGTCATACGTGTTCACTGATGTCACCTAGGATTAAAGATTTTATAGTGTGACATGAGCAGTCATCACATGAAGAGAATTAAAAAATATATAAATATTTACACCTTTTCCTCAGCGCTGACTTTCACTTGGTCCAGGATAGTCAGATGCTGAAGGTGGAAGATGATTGTTAGTCTGTACTCTGGCTCCTCCTAGAAATTACAGTTATCGCACAGATATAACTTAACAATAAGCATATTTTATTAACTTTTAAATGGTTTAAAATTGTTGTCAGTAAAGATTATGGCTGCCTGCACAGGGTTTTCCTGCAGATTGAGGTCCCTCAGCAGTAAAAGACTGTGAATATGCTCAACTTCTTGAATCTCTGTAATCTGAAACAAAAACACATAATGGTAATCTTTTTTATAGTCTATTTTTTTTTACATAATAACACAGTGTTAAACTTGCTTTCATCTTGAGAGAGAATTGCAAAAATGTTATCATAATTATGACGACAAATTTCTGGATTATCTCTGATCTATACCTGATTTTTCTCCAAGTTGATGGTGCCTAAACGATGGAGGTTCTGGAGGCCTGAAAGGCTGGTGATGCGATTCAAAGACAAATCTAGAATCTGCAGGCTCTTTACACTCTCCAGCCCTTCAATTCTTTCAATTAGGTTCCCCTTCTAAACACAGGCAGGAAGAAAACCAACATTAAAGAGTACATATCAATTACGAAAAATGTGCTTAAATTAAATCTCAACAAATTGTTCTGTTGTTTCTGTAGGCTCTTAAAGACTTTGTGCCTCCTCACTGCCAAGCTGAGTGGCAAACTGCGAAAAATCCTGACAAGCGAGGACTGACAGCTAAACAGCTGGCGAGGACGCTAGCACAGCACGCTAACGAACAGAAGAACAAGACCTGGGCACTCCCTCCCTGTCAGTCCGATTCTCCCTCCAATCCACTGACAAAAGTTGTTATCTAGCTGTTTGGCCACACCTCGCACTGCTCCTGCCAAGCAAGCACGCTGCCAAGGCAGAGGGTTGCCGTCAGCAGGGGGGGTGTGACCGCGCTGGTCCCTGGAAGGACCGGGTCAGCGCTGTGATGGGCTGGCTGACAATGCCGTGCTGTTTAGGGTGTGTGTGAAGCAGAGGGGGTCAGGAATAGGATGAAAGTTGGATGGACAGGGCACGCATGCATGCTGAATTTGATCCAGGTTCACTCAAACACGAGCAGCTGCTCCCGAAGTAGGAAAGCTACAGACGGAGGCAGATGCTGCAGGACTGATAGCTGCTGACAATGAGGGAAGGACAAGACAAACACGTGTGAGTACAGACACACATGCAGGCAGAAATACCAAGTAAAAAAAAAAAAAAAAAAAACTGCTGTTGGAGCATATGTTAATTTTTGAACAAGGGGCCAAGATTTTATTGAATCTAAAAATGACATACAGATAAGTGACATGGAAAACACACATAGGCAAACAAACTCTATGAACACAGCATGTCAACACCATGTCAACTTCCAACAGCTGGGAAAGACAACTGAGATTTCTATTTGATATACCGGCTCATATAAAAAAAGAACTGGTTGTATTTAAGTGTATGTTTCTGGATATAATAACAAACAAACAACTTACGAGGCAGAGGTGTGTGAGAGGCAGACCGTCAAGGCCACTGATCTTTGTGATCTTATTATGTGCCAGACTGAGATGGGTGAGTCTGCAACACAGCTCAAGACCACTGATCTCGCAGAAGCTGTTATCTAGGAACGTGCTTGGTAAGAAAAAACATGCAGAAAAGGTGAGCATGCACTGGTTTTTCATGACTCGGAGGAAAGAGATGCTATAGGTTTCTGATACTTGCACATATCACATCAACATGTATCAAACAGTAAGGATACAGTCTAGATCCAGCTTACGAAGGGATATATAGGCTGACAAATCTTTCATGTTTGTCATAAGGTTGTAAGAGAAATTGACCTCCTGCAAAAAAAATAAAATAAAAAAGGCACACCATTACTGAAAATCTCAAAAACCCCAACCACACATTCGTGAATAAAAACTTTAATTAAACCCAAACTGGGGCTTCAGAGTTAGCGAAAGGTTTTTTGTTAAAGTTCACTGTCATTCAAGGACAGTAAAGGCCTTGTAAGCATATTCAGAGTGACTACAGATGGGCTATGGAAATCCTGGCCTATCTTGGGGGAATAAGAGAGTGAGGCCCAAGCCACCAATCAAATATTGCCTTATCCTGTCAACTCAAGGTCCTGTGCTACCTGTAGGTGCAGGAGAGGCTGGAATTCAAAGAAGTCGCAGATTTCATTGTGAGAAACATCCAGGATGACAAGGTAGGGCATGTGGCTTAAGCTGGATAAATCTAGCAAATGTTAGAAGAATAAGTTAAATTAGATTAAACCATCCTGCAAGTTTTTTGGCAAAGTCACAAAATGAAGCAGAGTTTCATGTTTACTGTGTATTACCGCTGATTGAGAATACTAAAAATGATGAGACATTACCTTTGATTTTGTTGTGTGGCAATTCCAACTTTTGAAGATGAATATAATTGCGTAACACAGATATGTCACTCAGAGTGCGACTCTTAAGCGGGGGAGAATACAAAAAAAAAAGTTGCAATTATCCTCACAAAATTAATTTGCAAAGCAAGCAAAAACATAAAACTTCATAATCAAATAAATTGATTTGTCTCTGTTAAACAGCAAGTAGATTTGCCTTTAAAACTTAAAAACAAATCTTGTCTGTGCAGGTGTGCATCTCACAGGTAGTGAAAGGTAATAGATCTGCTGCAGCTTCATGCAGAAACATTCAGGCTGGGATAAACAGCTGGACACCATCTCAGCAGTTAAAACACCACCCTTTTGTGACATAAAAAAACATTATTTTATAAGAGCAGGAATGTTTCACACGGATATCACAAAATGCTTCAGTTCAGACATATTTGTGCACGACAAGTAAATATTGATTCTACTTTAACAAGATGCTCGACATTAAAACTGCTGCTGAGTGATGCAATTAATGTGTAAAATATCACCTTGATGTGCACTTTTAATTGTCCAGACCTTATCTGCTCTTATATCAAACACATTAGAAGCTCTCCCTTTGAGTTATTACTGTGGACCACAACGGTGTCACACAATTTCATGACAATACTTTGTAGTTTGTAGTAAGGCATCTTAATTTTACCTCCGTATTATTGTTTGCCTGTACCTCTGCGCAGCTGGAGCCTGCTGCTGATGACGCGTTCATGAGCGACTCTGTCCTGAGGTTTGGTAACGAAAAAGACAACATTGTTTCCTTCATTAGTTCTTATTTCTGCTCAGGAAAAACAGGCGACTTCACTGTTAGACTAAAACGTAAATAAAGTTTAAGGTTTTCGCTGAAGTTAGTCACTTCCACGGTATGCTATGCTAGCCAGTTAGTGCAAACTCTTATCGCTAGACAACAAAGCTTCAGCTGAACTGCATTGTGGGAGATGTAGTTTTTAAATTGTCCAAGCAGAAAGACAAAACTATGAAAGCCCAGTACCAAAATGATAATCTCATATTTATGCAGTACTGTCTTTCATGATTACAAAATACTATTTCAAAACAAATATAAAACATCTCAATCATGACTTAATACCTAACAAATATTTAAGATTGCTGAGTTATAGCGAGATGCTAAGTCAGAATTATTAGATCATAAATGTGACCCATCATAATGAAATGAGGATCAAGTCAAATTGGGTTTAAATGACCTCATCACATTTTCAGATTTCTGGCTTTAAAAGCTACATTTTAATACTTGAATCATTCTGATATCACAAGTGGATCCAGATATAATTTGTCTTGTTGGTTACAATAATACAATATTTAGTCTGAATCCTAATTTTATGTAATTTTAATGAGGAATTTTTGATGTCATTATAAAGAGGAAACCTCAAATAGTAATTGTATATTAAGATTTCCCAGTTAGAAAGAAAAAAAAAACATTTCTAGCTCACTGGGAAAATCTCAAAACTTTAAGGCGTTTTTGCTCAAAATCTTTTTTTTTTTTTTTGTTGGTACTGCTCAAAAAAATGCTTCAAAGATTTGTTTTATGATGACAGTTCATTCAAATGATACATTGATAAGGAATTTATTCATTTTGTTTTGACAAAATGCACTTTTTGCAAACATTTTAATTGCCTATTTCTCCATATCCCACTTTTAGACTTAATTCTTATTTCGATGTGATGGGTCACAACTATAAGTGATAATTTTGAGATGCTTAAAACATGCATTTTATTACATCAGTGGTGGAAATAAAGTTCCTTATAAAAATTATGTAGTTTAAGAAGAAACTTGTGCAATGTGACGCTGAATGTTTGATACTAATAGAAGGAAGGTGAAAATAGATCGTAAACATCTTACAACATATGCATATATTTCTATTTTAGAGGATTTCACTTCACAAATTGATAATTCAATCTACCGCCAAATAAGCTAGAACACTGTCTGCCTACCATAACTAAAAAAAACCACCAAATAAGTTTAGAAAATTGAATAATTTAAAAAATGAAATCATACTACAAATCAAATACTACAAACAATATATCATGATTGGGTCAAATTCAGTCCATTGCAAATTTTGGGTAAAAAAGAAAAGTTGCAATAGGTAAACTTTTTAGATCTACTACCAAAAGGTCAGTACAGGTCTGTAGAAATAAACATGATGCACATGAGGTGTTCAGCTGCAGGGTTACCACTTTGTTGCATTCAGATTATTCACCTGAATTCAATCACATTTATTACACCAGTTTCTGAAATTTAATCCTGAATCTTGATGAGTTCATTGCATGGATTTATGCCAACATCAGCACAGCTTTTCAGTGGGTATGCTGTCTGTGTTTATTTCCCCCCATGCCTCACTTAAGAACTTCATGCCTAAAGCCTTGTCACACACAGCACATCACACCTGTCATGTTAAGAACTGTATCTAGTGTTGATTTTAGATCTGACTGGCTCCTGTGAAATAGGACAGAAACAACTTCACTGCACCAAAAACAGCAATAGGCTGCCACGAGTGGAAGACTGTGCATTTTCAGCCAGTGTAAAATATGAAAACTATGTAAGTGAACAACAATAAATACACAAAAAGACTGGAATTTAGAATATCTCTTTATTAGGGTGGACACTGTGCCAAAATGAGAAATTTCAGTGTTTAAAAAGAAACCAAAATGTCTGTAGTTGTTATGAGTAATACCTTCAACCAAATGAGGGTTCAGAAAAAAGGGAATTAAAAATAATATAAACAAGATATTTAATGCATAACCTTTACCCGTTTATAAATAACAGCAAGAACAGAAAAAAAGGTTCTTACCTACATGTATACATGTGTCTCTTCTGAACATTAGACCATGTTTTTTTGCAGTGTTTGACAAAAAGAACAACATGATACAGTTGGTTAACATTATGTTAAAGCTTCCCATATGCAAGCTAGCATAACTAGTTTCAAAGTGAAGCGATGAATGGGCAAATCTGAGATTTTACACCAAGCGTGCGCTTTAGAGGAGGAGGCGAACCATTCAGCAGCTCCACTGTTGTTTTCCCATCGATTTCAGCCTATGTGTCATTATGATGGATCGCTCTGTGGGCTTCAAGGAGACCTGTGCTGGGCCTGCTGTATTGACAGGGCTCCCATTTCTCTCTCCTCCACTCGTTAAATACTTCTCTGCGGAGTTAATGAATGAAAAACAGGGAGGGCTGCCGGGAGGGTAGTTATTTGTGATCTCCTCTTGTCTTTGTAGGTTTGGTTCCCTTTAAAAGACTCAAAAACAAAAGGACATGCATTGTTTCACTTTAGAAAGTTAGAACAATAAATGTACTGTAACACCTAATTCTTGACACAATGCTTAAAATGGATCAATTAATTAAAGAACCAAAATAGTGTCAACATCTTTATTACTGTCTTAGACCAATTTAAAGAAAAAATAAATCATTTATGTCTGCCGCCAAGTTTTCTGCAAAAACTTTCCGAAAAGCAGTCCGATAAACAGATTTTCAGCAACTACAGATATAATACTAGTCTCAGTAAGGGAAATCTTTTGGGACCAGCCTAAATTGGCAGCAGGCGGAAGATGTGGCCTCATTCAGACAGTCTAATCTGGCATCTGTTATTGCAGACAGAATCAGTGAGCCCATGGGGGCTGGCAGAAGAGGGGAGATAGAGGTGTAATTGAGAGCAGCAGTTTGGATATAATAGGAAAATGAGATGAGATGGGGGGCCCGAGTTCGGGTGACTGTCCTAGACGGTCCCTTTTTAACTGGAGCTGTTGTTAAGGAGAGCTGAGGATTGTTAGAGTTTTGGCATGCAGGGCCCATTTGTTATGTCTTTTGAAAAGTGGAAACTGACAATAGAAGTTACCTGATATAGAAACTAGACTTGCAAAGTTTGCAGTTGTGTAGGATGTCACCTCATCTCCCAATTAGAATGAGTCAGTGCAGCATAAACTCTTATATAATCTCCATATTCAGTGGGGAAATATGTTACTTAAATCAGACCTCAACTACTAAGCCTTTTATCACACCACGCAGAAAAAACAAACACTTTCCATCAACAGATTGTCAAAACCTATATCTAAAGCATGTATTTATTTCAAATATCCCCCATCCTGCAAGCTGTTCTCCATCTTCACTTCAGCAAATATCAAAGCCTTATCTATTCCTGAGTTAGATCACTACACCGTGGTGATCTTTTTGTCCTTGGTGGCCTGTTTGATGGCAGCCTGCTCACAGATGATCTCCTTCAGCCTCTGGAGTCGGGTGTTTTGGGTGCTCAGGTCCCCAACGCCTGTCTGACTGCGATGGAGTAACGACAGGGCGTTGATGTATTCCAGCTCAGTGTAGCGGACACCCTGGTCCACCACCAGGTTCAGCAGCTCATCTGCCGTGTTGTACAGCATCTCATAGTACTGCCTGGAAGAGGAGAGAAAATTACAAAAGGTTATGGATGAGGTAAATAAAAAAAAAAGGTGGACTGCAACAGCAAGTAGAGAAAAGCTTAAGAATCAGGGAGGGGAAGCAAAGAGGAGACAAAAAAAAACACTTTTAATATACCTCTGTTTTCCCTTTTCCAATGCAGAATCAAAGGCACATGAACAACAAAGAGAACACAAAAGCCAGAGTAGCCGCTGTTGCTGTCAAGCCCAATTTTCTTAAAAAGGACTTCAAGGACCTCACCCTGCTGCTGCTGAGAGTCGAAGGTAAAGGGAAAACATATGCTGGGTACGAAAAAAAAACAAAAAAACAAGACTGCTCTAATGAAACATTGCTGACAGGCAAAAGAGGAAAGAGTTGTGTGGAGACTGAATAGGTCTTTAATCAACAGTGAACGCCTCAATGGGCCATTTGAAAAAGAGCATGAGGAACAGTGATAAAGCAGGTGAACATTAAGACACTGAGCTTTGTTCAATAGTTGACACTAAAACTAAAACTGCACAAATAAAATAAAATATAGTAAATATTCTTTGCACAGATTGGGTGGAGTTTCAAAGAGGCTCTTGGTAAAAAAATCCTGATTGAGGCACATATTTGGTCTGTTTGTCAATCAGTATGGATTTTAGATGGTTAATGCACTAAAAGTCCAAACCAAACATTCACAAATAAGTTAAAAAGGATAGTTTAGTGGTAAGGTAGTGTTTAAGAGTGTGTTGAGAAGGACACACTTTCCTCTTTGTTGGGTGGTAAAACTAAAAAAATACATGTTCCTGTGTTGCGCAGGAAGAAAAACAAGTTCCAAATGTGACCCAAAGACCAAATTTAAAATGATAGAAAAAAATGTTAAATTAGTCTTTTAATTCCCTTCAACAGTTTTCATTATTTTACTATTTAGATTTTTTAAAATCACCATCCAATAGGTTTTTATGTATGCTGTAACCATATTTCATTATTTTATTTCCCTCAGCAAATAATAATTCTCATTTAAAAAACAATAATATTTGATAATTATTACCCATTGTCAAAGGTGATGATGCAATGTTTTTGCTCATGTATGCATGTATTGTTAATTTGTCTGTAGTGTTAGCAAAATACCTCATGAACTACTGGACAAATACTCCAAGTAACCCAGTTCAAGATGGCTGCCATATCAATCATCATTAGCCAACACACAACAAGTATAACTCAGTCAGTTTTACTGATGTGGTAGTAGCAGACAGACATAAATAACACTCATGAGATTACACATAACACTATTTTCAAGGTTTGACCAAAACAGCTACAACTCTGTTGTTTTTCATCATGCACTGACGTTCTGATTAGGATCTAAAAAATTCAGCAATGTTCAGTGATTTACTGGATTTGTTGCAATAAGGACAGAGTTTGGCCATGGCTTAAACTGCTGCAGTGCTACTTTTTCTCCTTGGAGGAAAGAGAAGCTTCCTTTTATTAGAATAAACTACCCACCTTGGCCAAGGACAGGTGCTGGTCAGTCAACAGCACAGACTCCTGCTGCTCTGAGAGAGCACTAAGAGAATGCTATTGGCAGCCCTGTTAAGCAAATAAAAGGACTTGCAGTGGTATTAGACATGTGAAAAATGTCTGATGTATTTGTTTTAAAATCACTTTTTGAGTCAGCAAAAAAATTGGCTTAATTGGCTGTTTCAAAGCATCACTGTGAAACACTGCACTTGTTTGTGTCATGTAAAGTAAAAATATTAGATATCTACTATGACTCAGTAGAAATATAAGAAACTCCTTTTCCCTAATTAGTTTGGGCCCCGCCGCCCATTTTTGAGTCATTCCTTTTCTGCAGCCTTCATTTTCAATGCTAACGAGGCATTAATGAACACTTAGGGAGCTTCTGCTCTTCTGCTTCTGGGTTTTATGTGCAACCATTTTAGAGATTCAACAGTTGAGAAACAGATTTGCAGAAAGAGTTATGGAGGAGGGGGTGGGGGGGGAATAAAATGGAGGCTTTGAAAAAAAAAAGAAGAAGACAGCTCGCTAAAGAGATAAATGAAGAACGGAGGAGCGTAGTATCTGTTTTTATGGCCTTCTCTTGACAAGTGATGCCCTTGATCATCAAAGCATTTGCATTCTGTCTCACTGCTCATCTCGCTCGCAAGGTTTTTTTCTTTTTTCTTTTTTATTTTCAGCCTTGAACTCAGTCCTTTTATAAAGAAAGTTTCCAAAAATGTTGAATACCATCAGTTTTTGCTCAACAAAGATGACTTCGATGTTTTATCCTTTATCAAAGTATAATCATTGACCCTGTGACCTTTTAGTTCTTACATTTCTAAATATAACACTTCATCTTCATCAGGAAAGTATGTGTTTTGTATCAGAATACGTGCTGAGCATTTATATCCGTCATATAGCCTGAACTGTTTCAAACTTTGTATTATGTTGAACAGTGTCAACTCAAACTTTACAAATAAACAACTACAAAAATGGCTCATCGTTAACTGCTTTTGTGTTAAGCAATGAACTCCCCTTGTTAAGAAATTAATTTATTCTTACATTTAAAAAAATTGGGGATAATTGTTGACTGGTGAGCTAACGAGAATACAAAACATCAACAAGGTTTTATTAAAATTTAATGGCTGTATTTCCAACATAGACTTGAAAGGTAGACAATTTGCATTCTTTTAATGGAGGCTATGCCTTTAATTTACAAGCGTAAAGGGGAAAAATAAATCCACATTTCAGTTTGTCATCCGTTTTTTTTTTTTTTTTGGCATCTTGTTAAAACAGCCAAACTGCGTCCACGGAAAGAGAGGTGCTCGGCTGTCAGCTGGCTCCTAAAAGCGCATGTTTGTTTGGGTGTCTGAGCCGCGAGGACAGCTGGCAATCTGGCCTCTGTTCAGCACGCAGGGGAGGGGGGGGCTGGTTCAGGAAAAAAAAAAACAAGAAAAAAAAGTGTGTTTGTGTGTGTGTGTTTGTCGATTTACCCATGTGTCTGAGTGATGTATGTTAGTGTGCGCTGAAAACACTTTCAAACAGTTCATTACCCAAGCAGTTGGAAAGCTATTTGCCGAACAGGGAAAGGCTGTTAATAAGACTAAAATCTCTCCGCACCCCACAATCAAGAAAGAACCCCTCGTGACATCAATAACACACAAACACACACTCACCCCCCCTCCTTTTGTTGAGTAGCAACTAGTTAATGAAACAAGCCTTATTTTTCAAACAATGCCAAAGTGAATTGTTTTGATTGCCCTCCTCTTTAGAGTCTTTATGGCCCTCAGCCCCCCTCTGTGCATCCTCCCTCTTCACTAAACCACAAAAGCACACGCAGTGGGTTTTTTTTTTTTTTTTTTTTTTTTGGCAATTTCCACCTGCTTCCTGCACAACTCCAATCTTTAGGAGTTTTGATTTAGTAATCAGCTTTTGTGTATGCATGCGTCAACATGCCTCCGTGGAGTGGATTCTATTAAATTTTAATTAGCTTCCCCCACCCCTTCTCTCATATGCAAAAAATTATGAAATAAATTTATGATGACATGGTGCAGGATGGACACATGACAATGGCACGGCGGGGAGGAGGAAAAAGGTGAGAGAAAGACGAGATTCAGCACAATTCATTCCCACTAATTCCTAGCGTGCGCAGTACTGAAGCCATTACTGGCTGCCTCCGTCAGCACGTTTGGAACAACACATTAGCTGGTGAGGGAGGGATGAGACAGAAGGGAAGGAATAATGGGCGAGTGTTAAGATCAACTTCTCTAATAGCTGGGACCAAAGCTTGCCTCTGCTGGAACAAACCTCTGGGCTGGGAGCAACAGAAGGCGTTTCGCTTGATTTCTATCCTTTTTGTCTATTGTAAATTAAAAATACGGAACAAGTTTCCACTTCGGTGAAGAATGTGGTCAAAAAACACATAATAAAATAATTCTTTTGAAATAAAGTACATCTGTTGTGGATCCCCGCAATTTTTTTTTTGTTTTTTTCCTTCAGCTCAGCCTCTCAGGTGAGTGGCAGCATGCTTACCCTCTCTAAGAAAAGCTGTGAGCCAGTTTGCTTCACTTCTTTTATGTTTTCCCTCTAATAAATCTTCCCCCGGCGCGCTGACAGTAGTGTAGTGCTGGAAAGCATGTGTTACTATGACAACTGGAAACCAAGTTCTGTCAGATTCAGTCTTAGCCGCAGTCTAATTGTAGTTTTTAACAGGTTTATCGCCGTGTTTAAGAAGTGTACGCCTTAGTGGCAAAAGTTCGGATGTTTTCAGGCTTGACTAAAATTTAAGTGCATTTAGTTTATTTTCATAAATCTCACTTCAATGTTTTATACTGTTAAATGTAATAAATGCTGTGTGTGATTGTAATCTAAGTATAAATAACTTGTTGGTTCTTTTAGTCTGTTTTTTCTCCCTCCTGAGCAGCACGTTTGTCTCTCCTCTGGTAATGAGCAAAGGTCTGCAGAGACTCGAACTGAAGCTTCATCAGCAAAGACCAGTCTCATCATGCTGCACCACACACACAACAAACACACACACACACACACACACACATGCTGACAGGAGCATGCAACATGCACCAACTCTCACTAGCTTCATCAGCAAAGACAAGTGCCATCACGCTGCGAGGTGTGCACATGTACAGGCTTCATCAACATACACCAGTCCCCATGAATGGTACCATCAACACGGAAAACAGGAGCAGAAGACAGAGACGGAAAGCAGACGGAGAGAGGAAGAATTTTAATTCAGCAGAGGCAGGTGATTGGACTATAACAAACACACACAAAAAAAGAAGACAAGGAAGGAAAAAAAAAGGACCAAGAGTGGAAGGAGAGAGATAAAGTAAGAAACACAAGGTGACAGGGAGGGAGACAGAAGCGACAGTGTACTGCAACCCGGCTTAAATACAAACGCTTTTATCTGTTGACACCCACTACCTCCTGACATGGCCGTCAACTGTACTTATTACCACATTCTCTGAGGACACTGCAGCCTGTCACCTTGACACACACACACACACACACACACACACACACACACACACACACACACACACACACACACACACACACAAAAGACAGTTTATTTGCCGACATTCTGAATCTGGGAGACACACACGGAGGCGAGTGGGGTGGAGGGGGGCAGTTTGGGAAAACACGGAGTACAAAAGCTTCTTGTACATTACACACATGCACACCGAAACGCTGCGGTAATTTCCAGCAGCGGACAGGTAGGTGAGGACGGGCCGAACCCCGGGGTGTCTCCAGAGTGAGACTGTCAGACTGGCGTTTAGCCTAACTGGTTGGCTAAGCGGCTGCGAGTCTACTACGGGTGTTATGACAGTCTGCAACCTGCCTACATGGGTCAGTGGACAGCTCAGAGCTTCACCTTTAGTGTAACCGTGCTTCTGAATGAAAACACAACCTAAATGTTACTGCTGATATAAAAGGTGTTTTCACTGACCAAGATCATTTATTCAGTCTTTCCTCTGCAAATGCATTATTGTACAAAAAATGGCTCAGGTGTTAAGAATTGTGCCTTCAAAAGCTTTTTTTTGTAGTACTGCAGCACTGTGTCAGTAGTGGGTCTGCATTGCCTCAAAAGCCAAACACAGTAGTCAGACTTTAGAAACTCCTAAAAGCAGATAAAAAAGTTAACTTTGCAAACATTTTTCTTGCAGTTCTTTATGTTGGATCATCCATGCCTTCAAAACTTAATTTTCAGCTTGGAGATTTTTACCTGCAGTATAAACGACTTTAAAGTGCCTGTGGCATACGTTTACTTCAGATACAAAAAGTCAAAGAAAACCTCTTTGTATTTAAGAAACTTATAATCATAATACACATGATATTACATATTTTATCACACATTGAACTTGGAATCAAACTGAAACAGGAAGTGACATCAAAGGGGAACTCTGTAAGAAAGGAACTGCTCGGTCTTTGTTTACTGAAACTAAATATTTGAACCTTGACTCTTCTTAATTTCTCTGATAGTCACTCAAAATGATCTAAATCAGATTCTTGTCTACAGTCTCTGTTGTCACTTTTTGTAACATCACTTTGTTTACAGGAAGACATTCCCCTTTGTCATCACTTCCTGTTAATTCACATGTGAATAGATCAACAACTGTTCACCTTAATACCATGAAATTTGTTTTGAAATTAGTGATTAATAACATCTTTCTAGAACTGCGTTCATATTTATTACAAAAGCTTGATGTCACAGGCACTTTAAAATTTAGTAACATGGAGATAGTGAAGAAGAAACAGATGGTGAAACAGAAGCTATAACCAAATTTAACAGTAGTTGAGTAACTTTTTTGTATATCATTTATTAGAGCAAGTAAAATAAAAAAAAAATATGGATAAACATACTAATTTTCCTTCATTATGTGATGTAATTTTACTGAGAAATCTGTTTTCAGTGGCTAAAAAATTGTTTTTAGTACTGAATTCAAAAGGTTAACTTTACTTGAACTGAGGGGTGACATTTTTTAAAAGCTTTGCTAAATCAATTTGGATTTCTTTTTTATCATGAGTAACTATTAGGGCATCTGGTCTTCAAGATAAAGGACCCACAAACAACTTCTCCTGTTTATCTTATCTCTTCTCCTGTCAAGGAACTACCAATAAGCATAAACAGAAAGAGAGAGAGAGAGAGAGAGAAGGAGAGAGGTGGCTACAAGGGACAATAAGAGGTGATCAGAGGAGTGATATGGCAGAGAGTGCAGTCAATACACACACACACCCCTAGAGATGACTTTGCTGTGATACACAGGTCTGCAGGATGAGCCACAGAACCCATCTCTGAGCAGATGGCGTGAGTGTGTGTGTCCACTTATGTATGTGTGTGTGTTTGACCTTGACTTACAAGCTTATGTTGCTGCCAAACTTCTGACTGAGTGACAAGGGGCTGTTACAGGACAAAACAAATACACCTGCTCAACACACACACACAACTGGGTTTTATCAGTTGGTGCAATATAAGCGATTGCTATACTGTAAGTTTTCAAAGACTTTTATTTATTTACTTATTTATTTTACAGTACAAAAGCCCTGATTAGACCACAAGGTGGCACTGTTTCTCAACCCTTCTAGACCATGTTTCACACAGGCAAGCAGTCAAACTGTGTGTGTGTGTGTGTGTGTGTGTGTGTGTGTGTGTGTGTGTGTGTGTGTGTGTGTGTGTGTGTGTG
>JAUBOC010000063.1:9100976-9118668 GCA_032275365.1 Anablepsoides cearensis
GATTGGCTGATTAGAAATTAAGTGTTAACGAGCAGTTGGACAGGTGTACCTAATAAAGTGGCCGGTGAGTGTATATAGAGTTAACTTCTTTGCGTAAACTAGTCTTTAAGGTTCACTGAACATAATAAATATGTATTTATTCTAGACATATGATGTTGATCAAGAAGCCAGTTACCAAAATCAGCTTGTTTCTGCCCTCCATGCCAGGTATAATCATCTGCTACACTAACTGGCCTAGCATGGAGCTGTTGTACTTTTTTAGTTAGTAAAAATATTTTTTTTGAAAAAAAAATATATACAAATGAAATGAAACCTTGCTCCAAGGGCATTCTGGTCCCATTGGGAGAGTGTGTTACAGTGCACAGCGTAAGTGCCCACTGATAAATAGTATTATAGTAAGTATATTTATTTCACTTTTGTCATTTCAAACAACATAAAAACCACCAATGCTAATATATTCCTCTAGTTTACACTATTGCACATTAATGTGTGCTTCAGTAGATGCGAAGAGCAGATGCCTCTATAAAATGCTATCCCCTATGGTTTTCTGTATACGGTCACAGCCGAGCTGTGTGAAAGAGTTTAATGTGGTGTAGCGATACCGAGCTCTTTCCTGCCTATCAAACATGATGGGTTTTATTCTGTCATATGTGTCTGGCTCTGATAACACCTGGCACAGACTGGAACTGGGCACATACAGTGTATATGTGCATGCAAGACAGAACAACTTTCCCTCAACAGAGACTGGCCAAGAACTATTTCAAACTTAAAACATGTCTTTAACTCAAAATGTATTTGTTTTGAACACTTGAACAAAAACTTCACTAAGAAGGTGTGTTATAAGGGTTAAACTGTGAATGAAGACTTTCAAAGAAAACAGCAGGATGCCACTCAAATTGGAAATTAAAAAAAACATACACAGAGACAGCAAATATACTAACATAGCAACAAATAGACACCTGGCCATACTAAAATCTGCACAAGTGCCATTCGAATCCTTGAATATGAATGGAAGTAGTGGAAGGCTATTTTATTCAGCCCAATTAAAACAGGCAAAAAGCCCAAATAAAAAGAGTGTTTTATTGCACTTCCCACTATCAGCAGAAAGGCTCATTAGCCACAGAAGCATAATTAGCAAGATGCTGAACTCCTCGTTAAGGAGGGGCCTGAGCCGTAAACAAACCCCGTTGAACTCCAAACACCCACAATCCCCCTTTCTCTCAGTAATGAACTGCCACCGCTGTTCTCGCTTTGCAAGAGAATAGACAGGAAGGCTCTGACAGAAACAAACAGCAAAACGCTTGCGCCGACACACTGACAAACACAAATCCGAGCTCTGTTTCAAAACCACTCAGGGAACCAACATGCCACTCTCTCCTGACAACTGCATGGACAAAAGCACACAACACTGCGCACTAGTATGTAAAAACAAATTGAACAATTTAGTTAAATAGTTTTTTTTTTTTTTTTTAATACAACAGGCATAGAGAAGTGTACTCCACAAAACAGAGACAAGATCTGACAGCTGAGACAAATCTTGCCAGCTGTCTGGATCTTGACTTTGGCACTGTTGTAATCCTCAACCAACCACTAGCCTGTTTTTGAATATGAAACATTGCCAGAATCAACATGAGCCATGCTGCAGTTAATACACGTTAAATAAGTTGATTTTTTTTAAGTTCTCTCTTTAAAATGGACTGTTTTATTTGTATAATTTCCTTTTTTGGTCAGTTTGTATTAAGTACAAAACTCCATTCATCTCTAATGTGATGAGATGAGAACAAGCATTTCTCACATTTGTGTGTATTTGCAGTGCATGTCAATGAGCTCCCCTGTAGAAGCACACAAAGAAAAAAATAGCTGCAACATAAGAATACACAGATTTAAAAGAATTTTTAAAAATCTTGAAAATGAGCTGAGTGAACATAAATGTATCTGTATTAGGTAGCCAACCAGTAATATTTAAATGGCAAGTGTGAAAATTGTAAGCAAATTTTATACACAAATACATAAAATGTAAAAAGTACGAGTGTCTGGGGAGGAAGGATGACAAATTATTTATCAATGTATCTTAACTAAATATATCTTAACTAAAAGATCAAATCCAAGTAAATTTATGAACCTTTGGGGACATTTTGATCCTACAGACTAAATAAAGTAAGTCGGAGACCCACATTTGTGTGTATATTTGTACATCAATGAACACCAATTGTAGAGAACTACAAGGTGAGTGTACACAAGAGACTTGTCCTCCACTGAACAAGGTTAAGAGAGGAAAACTGCCAAACAAACAGGCAAGAATACAAGCAACACACAAATTATGTTTGCATGCATTAGTGTAAAACTTATTCTTTGTAGTAAGATAAAGCAATGGTAAAGGTAGTGAAAGCTGATATAGAGTATTGTATCTGACTAAAGGATCAGGGTAAGTTTTAATTAAAATGAACACTTTCACTAAATTAAGTACTAAGGCTTTAACACATCAGATGCTTCTCACCTGCAGCAGAGGTCTCTGGACACTCAGTATCTTCATGGTATCGGCACTGGCAAGTATCTTCAAAGGGTCGGAAGTTTTACTCACGGTCTCAATTTCCTTGTTGATCTCTGTTCGCACCTGATGGTTCAGAATGAAAGGTTTTAACTAAAAAAGTAGCATGAGATTTTGTTTTCCCAAACAATTTGCAATCAAGCTACAGACCCAAACAATAAACTGTCAATTTTCTCTGGATATTTGCAGCCAGTAATAATAATTATCCCACCAGTTGCCGCAATTCAAAATGGTTTTCTGCAGTTTCTATAAAAACATAATTTGGTTTATTCACTAACCTGGTTGAGGAAGAGGTCATTAATGTAGTAGGTGAGGAAAGCTCGAAGCTGGCACTGTTGACCTGGCCCCATGTTCATCTCTATCTCTTGAATGAACCTGGAAGAAGCAGTCAAGACAGGCAAACATTAGAAATATGTAAAAGGAATATTTGTGCAAAGTGGCCGATTTACAGCTCAAGTGTTTGAAAAGCTGTCACGGCAGCAATAAGAAAGATGAAGGAGGCCAGAAAAACAGTAGCTTTCTGGTCAAGCATCAATTGGTGGGTTAAGTTCTGTCATGGGAGCATATTTTGGAAAGCTATAAAAGCCTCTGAATGTGTCTTCGTAAAACGTAGTAAACCTAAAATGTTCCTGCGGAGCTTTTCAGAGTCATTATGAAAAGACATTAGTTGTGATAGCTAACTCAAATTTCAGTATGCAGTGATGCATAAAATGGTAAAAAAAGAAGTTAAAATTAGCTTTTTACATATTGTTGAATAATTTCAGATATTAAAGTATAAAAAAAAATAATCAGTGAGATTGTTTTCTGGATTTTCCCCCAAAAAACTAACGCCTAGCTGTATCAGATAAGGTCAGACAGTTATGTATGGGTTTGTAGAGGCACATACGCACGTCATTTATCAGTGAATCACTGGTCACTGGCCTTGTCTCACACACACCACAGGGCAAGCCATGCAAGAGTAAGTGCTTTCTCAAGCGCTCAGTCCATATAAATGTGCAAATAAATCAAACTCTTCACAAAAAGATTTTTTTTTTTTTGACCTGGGAGACATTTAATGTACGACCTATACTAAGACAAGAAAAATGTTTTAGGTGACAATAACTTTGAGAAAAGAAAATATGAGGACATAAGGTAAACTTAATAGAGGAGTGGAGCTACAAAGATGACTCTAGAGGGGCGTTTGGTTGGACATGGCCATTTTTAAAAGCATGAGAACTCTATTGCTAAGACTGTTTCTTTGCTTTAGTGATGTGCTATGGATGCTGCAGTGTGGCCAAACAGGGACACAAGCTCTTTGCAGGAATATAGATCAGAGCAGGTGGTTTATTGATTGATAAAGCCAAGTTAGCATAAACATAAACATGCTCATAAAAATCTTAAAAGTACAGAACACTACTCAGCATCTGTACCCAATTAATCAGCAACAGAAGAGGAAGACCATTTATGTGTGTGTCGAGAGAGACAGAGTGAGCAAGGAACTTAAACCCACTCTAAATCCTCCATTGATTCCCACTGAAACTCTACCACAACAGAAAGTTAAGTAGGAAAAACTCTTCTGTGGCCTCATTAAAACCGCCAAGCTTGCAAAACAATGAAACTCAGCTACAGAGCTTACCAGCATAAATATAAGAACACCACAATTCAAACATGTCCTTTTAAAGAAAAGGAAATGCTGACAGCTTCATTTTCAGGAATTGATCTTAGAAAAGAAGTTTAAATGTGTGTCATGTTGTTCTGCGAGTTATCATGCGCTGTCATTACTGTCATTGTTTCAATACATATGTCAAGATGATGGATCTCTGAGTTACTGTGTGAACATAGATGGATTTTTGTAGACAGGGGTGATAATGCTTGAGTAATGTAACAGCAGACTGGGCAGTAAAATGGCTTTGTCTTTCCAGAGCACCTTCTGGCACAAAGCTGTTGGCCCCCTTTTACAGTATACTGAGCTTATGGGTGATGCAATGAAGTTTAGGCAGGAAAAACTGGCCTTAAAAAAGCCTGTCAGCCCGAGGAGTAAGTTCAGTGGGAGAACATGAATTTTATCTAAGTATCATAGTTTCAAATGGTCTTGTTTGAATTCCCTTTTTAGATAATAGTTGTAAAAATTGTAGCTGTGTCTCAATTCAGGGGTTGCTATACCCGAATTGAGACACAGCTATCTTCTAGAAGAAAAGTCATTTTTTAACATTAGGTAGCCAAAATACCTTTTAGATATTTTTTTAAAGGTTAAACAAATTTATTTTATAAATGCAGAACACATCCTTCAAGGTTGATTCACCTGTGTAGGTGTATAGACAACAGGTCAACAAGTCTTAGTCACACAACATAACAAATAAATGACACAAAAATGTAGAAAATTTATATTCTCTAAGAATAACATCATTTAGCTCTATTATGATATCTATTCGAACTTCGATGACCCAAAAAGCTGCTGCTAGGGTTCTAATGAGAGCTGGAAGCAGAGATCATATCTCCAAATTTAGCTTCTCTCCACTGGCTCCCTGTCGAATTCAGAACATAATTTATCTTTTTACTACTAACACACACAGCTCTCAACAACCAAGCTCCATTTTATATTAAAGATCTGTTTTTCGAACAGAGCAGTTCGTTCCCAGACTGCAGGTTTACTTGTGGTTTCTAGAGATCTAATAGTAAAAACGGAGGCAGAGCTTTCAGTTATCAAGCTCCTCTCTTGTGGAACCAACTTCCAGTTTCTGTCCGTGAGGCTGACACTCTGTCAACTTTTAAGACTAGACTGAAGACTTTCCTATTTGATAAATCCTATAGTTATGGTTAGCTTCTTGAGTTATCCCTTAGTCATATGTTTTTCTGTCTCTTGTCTCTTTTCCAGGGGAAATTACCCCTGAACCAGTTTTTCTGTGTTTGTCTGTGTCTTTTGTATGTATTTCAAACCCAGTCAGTAAAGGCAGGTAGGCACCCATTGTGAGCCTGGTTCTGTTGGAGGTGTCTTCCTGTTAAAATTGAGTGTTTCCTTTTCACTGTCGCCAATGTGCTTTCTCAGGATGGGAGACTGATACGTAGTGATTCAATCAATCTACTGTCTTCCTCAGTTTGATTATTTTTGTGTACAGTGCCCTGAGACAACGTTTGCTGTGACTTGGGCGATGGAGTGGTTGGGGGAGTCATCCTGTAACTGGAGGGTCGCCGGTTCGACCCCCCATTCCAGCCGTTGTGTCCTTGGGCATAGACATTTCACCCATCTTGCCTACTGAAGGTGGTCAGAGTGTGGCACCAGTGCATGGCAGCCCCACCTCTGTCAGTGTGCCCCATGGCAGCTGTGGCTACAATGTAGTTCACCATCATTAGTGTGGATGGGTGGGTCCCCATGGGGCTTGATAAAGTGCTATATAAGTTTAAACCATTTACCATTTGGCACTATATAATCAAACTGAATTTATTTATTCTGTCCCAAATATCCAAGAACTAGTTGTGAGGTTTCTGTAATCGGACCCAATGCAACATTTGCTTTGTTGCTTTCATTGTGAGGTGACAACAAAACACACCAGTCAACCATATGGCAGCTGGATGCAGAGGAGGTGTCGGCCATGTTGCTAAGGAGAAGCTGTAGAGACACACAGCAGAAGGATTACAGTGTGGTCTGTGTGTGAAATCTTAATACATCAAAATATTCTGGTTATCTACCCTCACATGTATCCACATACATAAACATCATGTTTCCAAACACCTTAAAAACAGCGTGGAGGGTAAAAAATGGGATGACTAAAAGAACAGCAAGACAGTGAGATTGTGGTGCTGCTAATTAATGAACTGATTGGAATAAATATTGCCGCTGATCACAGCAGTGATAAATGCACTGCGTCTATGATTTTCAAATACTCAAACTGTCCAATTAGACTAAAAGAGAGCAGATGCTTGACAACAGGGAGCTGCAGTCCATGGCGTCCAGCAAAGAGACAAAAATCTGTCAAACCAAGAAGCCACCTTACTGCTGTGACAGACTGAACAGTGGGTGTATCACAAAATAAAACACTGCAAAACATTTTAGCAATTGTTTAGGTCATTTATGAGCTGACAAAAAACAAGATATTAGATTAAGATTTTTTAATAGGACTGGGTGATATGGCTGAAAAACTATCACAATATAAGAATTTCATGTCAGTGAATATTGATAATTATTGATTTGTTTAACCTGTTTGGAAAAAAAAAAGTCTGGTTAATACTGCCAATCTGCGGACGTGACTATTCCTCTTTTATCTACAATTTCCTCTTGAGCTGTGGCACTCATTTTCTCCTTTCACTCCACGTTGTTCTTTAGCTTTGAGCGTTATGGGGCACAGTGATAAAACATGAAACTGCTGCTGCACATGTTACTCAACAGGTTGTTGCTAGATTACCAAAGAGTGAGGGAGTTAGTTGATGCCACCAAACTTGCTTCGGTGGGCCGTGAGAGGTTGAGCAGTTAAAGCCTTTCCTTTGCTTACATCACCCAGAATGCTGAGCGGTTCTGGGTCAGAGTTCAGCGAAATTATCAATATTCTATTGGACATACAGGGGTTAGACAATGAAATAGACACCTGGTTTTAGACCATAACATCCCTTTCAGACAGCTTCCTCTTGCGTCCACACTTGGATGTGGTTGGTCCTTCTTGGTGGTATGCTGACATTACAAAGACCTGCTGTCTTGGTCACAGATGCACCAGCAAGACGTGCACCAACAATTTGTCCTCTTTTTAACTCTGGTATGTCACCCATAATGTTGTGTTCATTGCAATATTTTGAGCAAAACTGTGCTCTTACCCTGATAATTGAACCTTCACACTCTGCTCTTACTGGTGCAATGTGCAATTAATGAAGATTGGCCACCAGACTGGTCCAATTCAGCCATGAAACCTCCCACACTAAAATGACAGGTGTTTCAGTTTCATTGTCTAACCCCTGTAGTTTTTATAATACAGATAATGTGTCTTTCATGATAAATATCATTGTTTTATTGCCCAGCCCTAATTTCTATACACAATTGCTTGTTATTTTGCAGGATTTTTTTTCTTTGTCTATTAAATTACATCCCTTTGACTTGTTGACAGTTGTAATTTACTCTGTGTTGTGTTCTTGGATACACTTAAGAGAAAACCTGACAGATCTTTTACCAAATAAAAAAATAATGATTTATTCTTCTTTTATTGAAATACTGCAATAACTTCTGAATTCATCATACCTTATGCAAAACAAACATTTTACTAAACATCAGCGCAAAACCTTTTTTAAGAAACTAAATGAATACAGATTCAGCATCACCGCACCAGTCGCACTCCAAACTCAGTGTCTTAGCTGCAACTGCTGAGGATTGTCCTTGACAGCATGCAATTATCTGTCATTAGGAAACAGATGTCAGAGCCTTGGGTCTGAGCAGGATAATTGTAGATGTCATGCCCTACGTGTATGTAACTTAAAAGAAAGAAAAAAAAATCCTGACAGACATAGTGCAGTTATACTAACAAAGATAAGATGGATAAAACATCTCACTGTAACCTGTGGCTTTATGATTCTACCAACAAAGCTTATCTTCTTTATCCAGACAGCTAAAATAAATAAGAACGGAAAAGGATGAGATATTTCTTGACAACGGCTTTGAATTTATTTTCCACTATAAGGTAACAAATGCTTCTTCAAATGGAAAGTGTAGGGATCTCATCATCTATCTCTATCTGCAGCCACAACGTAATGATGTTGAAAGAGAAATAGGATAAAGACAAAGATTCAAGAAAGACAGCAGAATAAGAGTGTGCTGAGATCGATTAGGGACTCAGCATTTTTTAAATCTCCCACAATTCCCCTCAGGCACGAACCTATCAGCTCTGGTGAATTCTGATTTCGTCGCTCAGAGGAAAGCTTGTTCTGTCACACACCAAGGACAGTGCAAACTGCACCTCAGCCAACTAGGAGAGTGTGAGTGCGCGGGTGTGTGTGTGTGTGTGTGTGTGTGTGTGTGCCTCTGCATACCTGCATCACATGTCCAATCTTTCTGATTCACACATCAATACAGCACATCAATACATCACGGTTAAGACAACTGAAATCACTTATTTACATTATTTCTCCATGCTGCACAACCCAGTCACTTGAGGCATATTTGAAAATCGTAAAAGGTTTTAATAGTTGGGGACTCTATGGGTTTTATGGCACAATAAACATTAGCTTTCATTCCAAATGATTAGTCAATAAATGCTAGAAATGCAGCTTTCAGTGTTATTGGATTGCACATTCAATAATCATTCTGGGGTAATTTTACACACTCCAGTACACACTATTTATTTTTTCTTTAATGGTGACAGATTATTGAAGTGACACCTGAGAATATAAACTCGCACGCAAAGCATTTGTGGCTGTACAGTATCACTGAACCAAAAGAGGGAGGATGAAACACAGACAGTATGATTGTTACCAATCTTATCTTTAACTACTTTTTGTCCCTAAGCAATGATACCTTAAAATGCATTCTTGTGCACCAAGTGTTGTATTGTATGAAGCATGTAACCATTACCAGCACCACAAGATGGCAGTATGTCAGCTTTCTCCATCAGCTCCGGCTGCATGACCAGTTGATAGAAACGCTTTATTTTTGTTTATCACAAGCAGGTTTTGAGAAAAGAATTAAGATTCCAAATGGTGTGCAGCATCCGCAACTTGTACAGAATTTGCTGCATGGGTGTGTGTATGAGACGAAAAAAAAATAAGAAATGCGGTAATAGTTGCGCTTCCTCTTTTTTTTTTTTTTTTTTGGGACAATACTGTGTGTGTGATTAAGAGCGTGATTATGTGTTTTCATCAGTCCCTGATGAAATGCATATGGTCTTCCGACACACCGCCCACGTCTCTGCCAGAATCCCTACTGTTATACTCTGCTCCTGGCCCCTGATGCAGCCTCTTAAACATCGAAGGCTTCTGGTGTTCTTGTAATGTATGTGTTTGAAGTAAGCGAGGTGGTATATATGCGCGTGCAGGAGTTGGTGTGGAGCCATAAGCATGCGTTTGTGCAAGGGAAAAAAAAAGAAAAGAAAAGAAGGAAGACAACGATATGCAAATGTATTATGGAAATTAGGTGAATGAGTGCGTCTACATGTTTACAGCTGCAGGTCTAAATGGGCTTCATAATCAGAAGCTTTACTTCGAACAGCGAGATTAATGCAATTTAAAAGAGAAGTCCACATTCATGTGACCCTTTTTCACGCAGCCTTCATGTAGACCATAATGGATGACAGAAGAAAATAACTATCATTATGATACAATCTATTAGTGTTGATTGTTTCACATTCTTGACCCCATCACAAAATGAAAATGTATTCGTACACTGCTTAGAGAGTTTAGTTGGTAAAAACTTTGCAAAATCCTGACAATTAATGCTGTTTGAAGTCTTCCCATCTTACTAAAAATTCTCAATAATAGAGCTACAACCAGCTAGAAAAAAGTAAAAACAATACTTTAAGCAGTTACAGTTAAAATTGTAACTCTGGTAACCAAGAAGATGGAGGGAATCAAACTTGGGATGTGCCATTTCTAGCCTGAATTGTACTGATATACAGTAAGGCATCAGTCAAACGTTATCACAACAAAAACAAAAATACCCATTTGAGGGGCAGATCCCATGGTCACTGAATGTTGATGTAAACTTACATGCTTTATGAAATAGTCCTAAGCTTAAATCAATGCTCCAAAGGGAGGCTTTTTTATGTTTTAGGTGCTCTGTCATGGCTTTTGCTGACAGACAAAGTGCTGTGGAGCCAAGCGCCTATAATAGAGTTTTTTGTAATGCATCAGGAAACCAAAGACATTTCTGCTTAGATGTAGAGCAAGGGCAGAAATAATACTTCTGAGATACACCTTTAAAAACTTGCATGTAATTACAGATCAACAGACACAGCTTAAAGTTTCTGTAGATCTTGCATCTGTCAAACCATTTTTGCATTAGAAAAACTTTTAAGGTTTTTGGGTTAAAAACCTTTTGACAATCGTATGGGTTAAATTCTTACACTTAATTAATAAATTACTGACTAGCCTATTTGACTAATGAACTGAATTGGTGTATGCTGGTGTTGAGTCTAATTCATCCAGGACATGGTAATCCTAACAAATTTAATCAAACGCAGCTGGACTTAGTTGCCACGGATGAGCAGTAAACCATCCTAAAGAAGTCCAGTTGCCTTTGATTCAATTTGCAAGGATGAACTGCTTTAGTTGTTCTTTGGGCCAAACTGAGTTAAGGGTTGAGTACTTCTGATAGGTCATAAATAAGTCCATAATCACTACGAGGAGGATGTAGATGGCATTCTTTGTTCAAAATGGAAAAGCAGTGAAGAAATAGAGTAAAATCAATGACTTAATGGTGAAAGACATTCCCTAAAAAGTCAGGAAATTGGTAAAAATACTTTATCTACTCTCTCAAGTTGAAAAGCTTGGGGCAGCTGAGAGTGTAGGAAAAAAAAGAGTGGCTCTGCCAATTAGAAGGTTGTGGGGTAAACTGCTGCTCCACAAGACAAATTGTCCATGGGCAAGCCATTAAACCCCACTTTTACTGTGATGCACTCATTTTTTTGTATTTGCGTATGAATAAGAAAAACTCTATGGAATAACCTGTAAAACTGTATAAACTTAGTAAGTTAATAGTTAATAGTTGATAAAATGCATGTATAAATTGATCCGCTCAGTTTGTAATTTAAAGAGGCTATGCTGGTCAACAAGCCAACAGTACATTATGTAAACACATATGATCAACACTATCATACCACAGTTGGTTATACTTGGTGTGTTTTTAGTTGGGGACATGATACATTTAAACAATTTGTTTTTATATAGTGAAAACTTTGGATAGGTCTGAAAACATCCTGTATTTACTGTGCATGAGCCTGCCCCTTCACGTGTATTGCTTGCATTGGCATTTTTATCTCTGCACACATTCCTGTTGTCAATGTATGTGTGTGTGTGTGCGCGTGCTGGCATGTCGCAGTGTGGTGCAGACCAATTAAAAAGAGGAGATTGATGACCGGGGGCTCTGAGTAGCAGAAGCAGCAGTAGCAGACAGCCGCTTCCTGCAGACAACAGGAAATGAGATGGCCTTGTTTAGCTGACGCTGCCAACACCAACACCACAGAGCCTCAAAGACAAATCACCACCTTACAGCCACTATTGGCCTACTCTTCCATCTTGCCACAGCATGCTCCCCACCCTCCATCTCTTTATCTCGTTTTAATTGTATTGAAGACTATGTCTCTAATTAGTCTTTTGTCGGGTACGGTAATGTAGTCGAGGTGCATTCAAATGTACACAAACAGACGCCACCTCTGTGCTACCTTAAATCCTAACTGATTACTTAAAATGTGGGAGTGATACTTAAACTGGTGCTTTCTTATCTTTCAAAAAAATTTCTAAAGAATAGTTGAATATGGGGGTTGCTTCCAGGAAAACCTGTCCATATATTCCTGGTTACTGGGCTGTGTGATGGAAGTCTAAAGAAACATATATAATGACATAATGGCAGTAAATGTATTTATTTCACATGCAGTAGTAGGTGGAAGAATCATTCACAGCCACAATAGTCAGGCACATCCTCACGCTGCTCACCAGCTTGGTCACACTCTGCTGTGGGATGACTTCCAATTCTTCAACCAGCATTTGTTTTAAGTCAATCAATATGGTGGCATTGGTCACTTTAGATCAAAACAACATGCCCAAGCTTATTCCACAGGTGTTTATCTGGGTTTAAGTCATTCTTTCCACACATAAATTCCGGAGGTATTCTCTAATAAACCCCTCTCTCTGGGGGCAAGCACCGTCATCTTGGTCCCAGACTGTGGAGGTATGTCATTGCCACTGGTTGCTCGCATGCTAGATCAGAAGCTCCAAAACAAAAGTAAATATTAGAATAGCCTATCTGGTAAGTTTTTCATGGGTGCAATCTACATTTTCAACTTTGATGATTAACCCATAAATGTGTTTTCCTTACAAATGCGGCACCATCTTAGAGGAAATAAAGAGGTTCCAACCATACAAGATTTATTGCCATGAAGTATTACAACAAAGAAATAACCAACCAAACATAAATTTCTTCACTTTTTGTGCTGTGTGTGTATAAATAAAATCAGACACATCTCTAAAGAGCTTGTTACAAATAATAAAGATTAGTTTTAATGATTCAAAACGTCATCTACATAAACAATTAAACACTTCAATAAAAGGTATTCACTTACTACCTGATTGTTCCTGACTTATCCATTTTTATGCTGTTTGGTATTAATCACACACAAATAATGACTCCCCTAGTGACAAAGAATCACAATAATTTAAGATCTTGAATAATGCCTTGTTATTGCCATTTAATGGCAACATTTCTGTAAACCTCCTTTGCAAAAGATAGAGCATATCCCCCATTCATTTTTAATGGAGGCTAACAGTTGCAATTTTTGTGTTCTTCATTTACTATCATGTGAATAGAGAATGGCTGTGGGACATGAGAGGAGGGGTTCAGCTCTCTCACAGGCTACATTGAGCCATTAAGTCCACAGAGAGGCAAAGATGCCTGAATGTCACAATGGGTGGCTACTGGGCCTAAATTACTGCTTTTGTGCTCACTGTACAATGTGCGTCAATAAAACCAGAGAAGCAGGTGATGGCTCTGTTCATGGCTGGGCTGTACCGGGTGCACGGCCCCGACTATTGCTTATTTTCTTGATAACAACCTCCAATTGCTTGGTTCAGACACAGATGATTCTGTTTCCAAATAGCCAGGTGCAGACAAAAATTGATCAGGTCGGATTGTATTCTGCTCATGATTTAAGTATTTTAAATGCTCACCTCCTGCTTATAAAACAAGTCTGATTAACAAGCAGAGCTGTAATATGCCTCCCACAGAGGACGTCTTTATTAAAATATCCCAGGAAATAAAAAACAAAGCTGATCAAGCGGAATGAGTCATTATCAAATATCCCTAACAAGAATTATCAATTAGTAATTCAAAAGATTATCAAAGGTGCCATAATGAATCACAATTTTAACTTGGACAAAAGTTTGACAAATAAAGCAGAAATTAGAGAGAAAAGTTAAAAGCACCAAAAAGTACCAAGCAATTCCAGCTGAAAAAGTGCAGTTTTACCTAATGAATTTATCATTTTTTAGTTGGAGTAAGTTCTCAGCAAAAAAAAAAAAAAAAAGTTAAAAAGCTTCAGGTCAAAGCACAAAAAGAAGTGAGCGCTTTGGACCTAATTAAAACATGATTCCCAAGTCCTGACACCAGAACCCGAGAGCTGGCAAA
Source organism: Anablepsoides cearensis (assembly GCA_032275365.1). NCBI lineage: Eukaryota > Metazoa > Chordata > Actinopteri > Cyprinodontiformes > Rivulidae > Anablepsoides > Anablepsoides cearensis. Next base: position 9,114,812 of record JAUBOC010000063.1, read on the forward strand.
AAGAAAATATTTCAAATTGTGTGTCAGTGCTGAGTTCATGAAAACAAGAATGATGACAACTTTATGTAAGCAAGTGAATAATTGATTTATAGGTTCAGGAGAAAAATCATTAATGCAAATTTTACATTTTAAATATTACGAAAAAAAACAAATCTTTTCCTACCTCTGCTAATGCTAACATATATGTACACACATTCTAATCTATTCTAAGCAGAACTGATGGTAATGGTGTAAACCTCTAAGCCACGGAAGGACACTCATGGTTCAGCGAATGACTCAGCAAGCCTGAAATGGCAACTATTCCTGGGAGAGCTAAGTGTTAGAGCACTTTTCAATTCGCCTAAAAACTACTGAGAAAAACACTTAACCTGCACACAACACACAAAGGGCTGGCAGCAAAGATTGACATGAGTCAATTTTGGTCCAAAGGGGAAAAGTGAATGTTAAGTTGCCCTTAAGAAAGTAGGCCAGTCGAGGTCAAAATGATTGCCGAAAGGAAATGGCAACAGTCTTAATGTTTTCTTGAGGACACAGTGGTCACAGGTGAAAAAATTCCATTCTGCTGAAATGTATTTAAAGAGTTTTTGCAATAACAGAAAAATATCTACTTCCCAGCCAATTCATGCCAGGACTATATACTAACACAGCGTACTCAATCACAGACATCTAAAGGTCGATGAATTCTATCAACTTGCAGCTATGGTGAGCCATTTCAGATTACATTTTCCCTCTGATTAAAAAAAAGCACATTTTAAATTTATCACCTTATCGTCTTACTATATGCCTCTATCCTGTACTCTCCATCTCCCACCCTTCATGGTTTCTTATCCCCCCGTAACACTTCAGACTGTCCCCTTTCCCTCATCTTTCTCGCTTACCCTCTCTCTTCTAATTCCCTTGCCTCTTTCTATTTTTACTTCTACTTTGCTGTTATCTCTCTGTGGCACTATTTCAATACAACCCCCTCCCACTTTTTCACACCTTTCCTCCATCTCTCCCTGTTAGCCTTCAACTCCTTTAAGAGCTTTATGTTAGTGCAGGACTTTCCATCCTGTGGCATCCAGCTAGCAAATTGAAATGGTTCTGGGAGATCCATTGAAGCCTGATTGAATTTAAAAAGAGAAAAGTGCCATAAGGAGGACTACTGGCGAGAGGTCTGTAATACACAGAAGGGCACGCCAAGTTATGACAGTGTTGACAGAGAACAAGAGCAGGGGGGCATGCAAGGTTAGACTAGGTGAAAAGACGAGTAAAAGGGAGACGTGAGGCCAAATGGAAGGTAGAGCTATGCAATGACAAGAAAATTAAAGCTGGATAGAATTGAAAAAAAAAAGAGACCAGAAGAATGACAGAAAAAATTGAGAGGGTGATTGAAAATGTGTAAAACTCTTCTTCAGCATGAGCTGCAGCCTATTACCCACTGCACACAAGCAGATAAAAACACACAAGAAACAACCAAGTGTGCACCCTTGATAGTGACACCTCGCCGAAATGCCTCAATCACGGTTTGCATGGCCTGGAGGGAACAAGGTGACAGGTCTCATATTGGAGACGGCCAACAAAATGCAATTCCAGGAAGTCCGCTCTAGGGCTGTGTGTCTGTCATACCTACAGCTCTGATAACACACCCACACATCACATTACAGTGTCGAAATAGCCACCTCTCAGCGCACAGGGCATCCACAAAATGAAAGTGGCAATACTTCCAACGGCACCTACCCCCCACCACACCAAACGCTGCTGTTTGTGTATACATTACTAACGGGGGGAAAATATGATGTTAGGGGTTAAATTATTCATTGATCCTTTTATAGCCTCGCCGAGCCTGGTTTTTTCTTGTAATGTCATGTTTTCGTCACTGTGTGAGAGCGTGAGTCCAAGCTGAAAGGGCTCTCTAGGGAAGGAGGCAACCTTGAGCTCAAGCTGACCTTTAACTTTGAGTGTTTCACTTTTAAAAAGTGACAGGTGTGTGGGCAACGTGGTGAGCTTTTATGCACATGACCATATGGGTAAACAGAGAGTCTGTCCATGAAAAACCTCAAGTATGAAGATGACCAAAGGGCACCCAGGAGAGGAGGAGAAAGAAATGAGAGCAAAGAGAGGAGGGGGCAGAAAGGAGAGAGTCCCTGTTGAGTAAATTCTTAAGCAGATCATTGATTTTTAAATTAATTAGCAAGATAATAACCTATAATTGGTATAAATTATTTAATATTTTTCAATAAAGCAGCTGATAATTAGGCAATTAAAATAAAAAAAGGATTAATAAGGATGAGTGATGTCTTATAACAACCTGTGATAGAATTGGCAGCTTGATAATCAGCATCTGATTTTGAGTTGTTGTCTTAAGATTCAATAAAAAGCAAATGTCTCAACCAAAAAAAAAAATAAAATAAAATAAAAAAATAGGAGGTTATAATTGTGAGCAAATTAATCAAAAGAAAAAGGATTGGCATTCAAAAAAAATACTTGAAAGTTATTTAAACTGCAGCATGTTTCAAAATTAATTGTAGCAAGACCTTTTACAGACATTAGACACATTAGAAGTTAAACTAAACAAGCAAATGAAACAAACAGTCTAATTTTAATGATACATGTCTATTGTTTTATTCAATGACTAATAGAAGTTTCAAAAAAACTGAACTTTTTTTTCCCTCGAGTTAACCTTTAAAAAGCGGCTACTTATGAAGCTTGGCAATTTTGACACTTCTACAAATGCACTCATAACATGACCTGTGTGGGGGGCTTTTGAGATGCAGGGTGCTCAGGCTTGTAAAATGAGAAAAATGATGGCTAGGTAAACCTTACTTTATGTCAAATGCTCAATGGCAGGTCCACAATAACCACAGTCAACAACCCCCCCCCCCCCCCCCACACACACACACACACACACACACACACACCAAAAAAATCTTATGCTGCTAAACTGCTTTCTGAATAGTTGGTTTTGGAGCCTGGGGCTAAAGACTATCGGTGAATCTGCTTCTCACTGCAGTGGGGTCCTTCATCCACTGTGATGTTAGACCAGATAAAAGTTTTGACATTAATTAGCCAATACAAGGTCTAAAGCATTAGTAATAAAGTACACATTCAAAGGCTGTTAAGTTTGAATTTTAACTACAGAATATAATTAACTGAGTAAAAATTGCCTCATGCAGACAGAATAGACAAAATCTCATGCTGTGTTACATTTTGTCATGTGGTTGATTGAGATGCTATCTTTTCATTGATTTGAGGTTAAAACATATTTTTTTGCCCTCTATCGATGAATGCAAAAATACTGGTCTGCTATTTTGGAGCTTCTCTGTAATTTATCCCTTAGACCAGAGATGGGCAACTAGTGGCCTGTGGGCCATATTCGGGTGACGTCCATCCGGTCCGCCAATGGAATATATTAAGATACTGCAATTTATGTTGCTTTAATAAACATACACAAACATTTTTAAATGGCAGTTTTATTACATTTGATTAAGTGTGGATTGGTATGTGGCCTTTGGTAGTGTCGACATAAATGTGTGACCCCTTCCATCTTTTAAGTTGCTCATCCCTACCTAAGAGTTTAAATTGACTTTTTAATCTCCAGCTGCTCTCAAGTTTTCAATCACCCATGAAAAAGTGATTGTTTATTGTAATGACAGAAATAAATTAGCTACAGTTTATCCCCAACCAGATTTCAGTGTTATGTACAGTGGGGGGAACAAGTATTTGATACACTGTTGATTTTTCAGGTTTTCCCATATGCAAAGCATGTAGAAGACTGTAATTTTTATCATAGGTACTCTTCAACTGTGAGTAATGGAATCTAAAACAAAAATCCAGAAAAATACAATGTATGATTTTTAAATAATTAATTTCCATTT
>JAUBOC010000063.1:9118768-9139247 GCA_032275365.1 Anablepsoides cearensis
ATACTATTTGTGTACTTGTATTTAACAATCTGAAAAGCTGTAACTGCTGTTTTGTATGTGTATTAAATAAAAAAAAATTACAATTACAAGTTCACTGTTACACATCACGAGTTCACTGTTACACATCACAAGTTCATTGTTACACATCACAAGTTCATTGTTACACATCACAAGTACGCAGTTACACATTTCAAATCGTTTTACAAGTTACAAGTTCTGTTTTACAAAACACAAAGACTTAAGAAACAATAATAACTTCATAAAGTTTAACGATTAACAATGACAATTAAAAGGGTTTGTTTACATGCAAAAGAGGACCCATCAGCCAAATGACTAAGTTAGTGCCACCATCAGCAGTTAGGTTGATGGTCCTGATTAGACCTCTGTGAACAATGCACAATAATCAGAGCACTATCCCTAATAAGAGAACCAATTGAACTTTTTTATTATTTTTATTTTTCCTACTTGGATTATTGAGATGCATCAAGACAGAGACTGACTCAGTTTTCTAACTTGCTTGTATGAAATTTACATTTGTTGCTTTTGAAAACATAATAAATACACACTGAGGTTTAATGCATGACCAGGTGCAGTGCAAAGCACATACCTCTACCTTTTACACATAAATAAGCCTGTCAGTCTCACTGTGCATGCATGCTGTTAACATTTTTCCATAAAAGCACAGACTTTCTCACGACTGGCAGTAGAGTATACTGTATATATCAGAGAAAGTAGTTTCTGTTGCATGAAATTATTTGTGGCCTCTTCCATTAAGCATGCTGAGAAAAACGAGCATAACAGTAAATTAAAGCTAATCAATAAACAAACATGGATATATTTGGGTCCAAAGCATATGATCCCATGTGTTTTGGTTTCTTTAGTGGTGTATAAAAAAAATTCATCTTGAGCATTTTTCTGGGAATTATAAGCATTAATCATTAAACTGCATGATCAATTTCTTTGTAGCCTAAAAAGCTAATCTACAAGAGAGGAGAAGGAGAAAGTGGTGTTCAAGAAGACCCAATGTAAAGCAATAGGTACTTTCACATCAAACAATTCTGGGAATTGGAATTCGATAACTAAGACTTCCCACAAGAAAAAAAAAGCCTATTTTACACTGTTCAAACATCCAAAGTGCTAACATCTAATGAGTACAATGGGAAAGTGTTTAATTGATACTCAATTCTTATCAAACAACTCAGTAGTTTTACGTATGCAGCTCTGACGGGCATTGATGGGAACACAACACTGGTATAAGTATATGCTAATGACTTTTTTCCTTACTTCTTTTTACAGGAACACAACCGATGGGGGTTCTGAAACTAACAGCAATAACTGGCTGACAAAATGAGATGCATTTGATCCATTTATAATGTCTGCATGACAACTGGCAGACCACTCTGTATCTCACTACAGGAAAATTTTGTGTGCTGGGAGATGATAAACTAAGCTAATCATCTAAGCAGTGGTCATCAGAAAAGCTGGATACAATCTAATGGCATCCCTTTAACAGGTTTGTCTCCAGGAAGTATGTAGGAAAGTAGCTACTAAATCAAAATTCTGCTAATTACACCTTCTGTTGGTGTTAGTAGGGTTCTACTAACAACAATCTTCTGAAACTGCTTTGCTTAAGCTGAACTAATAGAATGAAAACAATATAGTTTTCTGGCCATGACCCACATTTTAAAATCACACATCATAGTTAACAGGTATTACTAGTAATCATTTTGAACCATGTTAACGGCAATAATAAGGATTTTAAAATGAAGCTAAGAACTTTTGCTTTCACAAGTAATGTGATTGAAGATACTTTCATTTTACCATTTAAATGACCTTTCTACAATTGTTTGTTCAGAATTTTATTAAAAAAAAAAAATTAAAACACAGGAGCAGAAAAGGAGTCTGTGAAACTAAAAACGAACCAAAGAAAAATAGTCTACAATATTAAGTTTTCTGATAATCTGTGTTGACATGGAATCAAATATTTTAAAAAGTATTCTGTATTGGAGCAATGTTTTTTTTTTTTTTGTGGACTTGTATGAAAAACATGTCTGCTCATTCTCCCAGTATACTATATGCAGGACAAGTGGTGATGCTATCTGTGCTTTTTTTACAGACCCAGTGGACTTTATTCATCTCTCACACAGTTCTATCTTTCTGTGTAACAAAGCTTTTGCCATCCTACATCCTGGAATGCTCTCATTACAGTACCTTGGTGCAGTTGCCAAGGGAGCCAGTGTGATATTCAATACTTCTGTTACCCATCCCTCCAACCTCATTTACACTTGACACCTGACATTTGCATAATGGCCTTGTTCTGTCTCCCATCTAGCAAAATCCAGGGTGGAGGTGAGGTAGTTAAGAGTGTGTGTGTGTGTGTTTGTACGCTCACGCTTGTTGTGATGAGTAGGTATGCCTATCAAGTCTGTGCTTGTGCTTGTATGTGTGCATGATTGTGTCGCAGGCAGGGGTTAAATGACTTCCTTCTTAATCTAGCTCATTAAGCCTGTGGAGAGCGTGGAGTGCACCATATTGGTTGATTTGGGATGATTTGCGGAAATGCAGGCAGAAACATGGAAATGTGAATGCTAATCAGGGATGCCATGACCCTCATCAGTCAGAAACATATTAGGGTGTCGGAAAACTGAAGGTGAAGATAATTCTTTGTCTTATTCTGAATGAAAGAGGTGGGATGCTGGAAAAGTGTTCTGAAAATGTCACAGTGTCGGAGCTTTATAGACTTGAACCAACCTACTCGTTTCACTCAATGTAAGACTTGGCAGAAATTTTAAACTTACTTTTAAACAACCAGTCTAGAATTAATGTCCAATAAACATTGGTTTCATCGTAAAAGCCTTAACAAATTTATAAGCTTTTATTTTAAATACCCGAGTTTGTCCTATATATATATTTATGTATATAGCTTAAAACTGTATTTTTATGTGGTCACAATACATTTAACAGAAAAATAAAATTCATCATAATGTAACTCAACTTTCAAAGTTTGTTCTTTGCTTTCCTTATCAAATGCAATTGTTTATTCAATATGCTGGGTGTCTACAAAATATCAACTCAGTCTTTTTAATGAAAACTAACTTATTGATTAAAAAGTGAATGCATCAACAATGAACTAAAAGCTGCAGCAACACATCTTGAATTTAAAACAGAAATTGACATGATTACCATCTGGTACAAAAATATTTTAATCGCTGCACCTAATTTCTTTCTTCTAGACTACGCAATTCAAACGTTTTTAAGCAGCTGTATCATATTAGGGAGACATTAATCATTTCCATGGAAAGGGCTTCTATGAGTGAATGGTTAATGCAAAAACTATGCATAAAGTCCTCAAGTACACTGATTTTTCAAAGAATGCTAATCCATCTGCAAAAACCTTTTTTTTAAAACATGATTTTGAGAATGTTGTTTTATCTTCTTTACAGTGCTTTTCAAATCACCCCAAAGTCCTCAGGTCTGCTAATCAAACTCATAAAAAGTTGTCCTAAGACCTAAGTTGTTTATTTTCTGCATTCAAATATTCATATTATAAATTATCATTGTGACGTATTAAAATAAGGCATATAATAAAGTGTAATAGGCTAGAAAATTACCATAAGGTATAAAACAGAATATAATTAGCATTCCATTTTTCTGCCTTTATTGTGAAACTGCATTGTTTTGCATTGTGGACCATATTACACCCCAAGACACGTGATTGGTTTTCCCCCACAGAGGCAACACAGAACCTTTCATTACCCCGCAATGTTGTGATATTAGGTGCCAACACAAACGTGTTCTGAACAATGCTGCAAATGCCCAACACATTTACAAATCCCATCTACCTTAACACCCCTCCACACACCTTCATCACCATCAAAATCAAATGCAGATGAACGTACTCACAAATACATGCAGGGTTTTACTGCTTGCTGCAACTATTATCTTTGCATATTTTGGCAAGAACTCAACGAGGCTGTTTCTCATAATATGCCAATTTGTCAGAACTGTTGCGCTGTATGTGTGCCCCAACTCTATCGCCACACCCCACCTTAAAAGAGAGAGAGAGACAGAGAGAGAGGAGAGAAATAAAACAATATTATCCCCTCTCATATCCCTTCTAGCCATGGAGCTACTGAACTAGAGCAGAGTGAAATGTCGTACTTAGCAAATTGTATTTGAAACCAAGGGGGAATAAATACTACAGATAAAGACTGCTCTAATGTGCTCGGATCCATTAGAAATCTCATATTCACACATAGCAGTAATCACATTACAAGATGCCCCTAATGTCATTTCCCAGGGCTTTTCCAACAGAGTCTTCTGCAAGGGTGAGACACTAACATCAAACATAATGGATTTTTGCCTTTTTCTATCTCTCCACACCTCTCTTCTGTTGTTCGTTCCATTTTTAGAGCTTGTTCTGGTTGAAATCCCTCACCAGTTGTTATAGCTGTGGATGTGGAGCTGTTTTTTTTATGTGATACATTTGGACAAAAACATTTGTCGATAAGATCTCTAACAGACGGAGTTATGGCACACAAATTAAACCTTTTCCCACTCCTCAAGCAAAGTGGATTAGTAACGTTATTTGTAATTACTGTCAAATAATTAATTCCTAACATATGTAGTTAAATTAATTTGAATTTTCCAGGAATATACTTTAATTCTATACCACAATCAAGTTACTATGTTACCTTCAGTTGTTGTGAAAATGCTGCATATATCAAAATAAATGCATTTATCTTCTCTCATCTAGGTGGACACAGGGCCACCATTGTATCTCAATCAGAAAATATGGTACATAAAATGCCATAAACTTCTGTCATAAAAACTTTAACATGACTGGCAAACAAACTTTTTACCTTACTTAAACTAAGTAAATTGGTTAGCTTAGGAGACTGTTAAACAAAACTTAACACATGGCTTATATTAGTTTGCAAAGTTTAAATTTACAGCTTACACATATTGTGGCCAAACCCTCCCAAGTCCAAATGATGAAGTGTGAAACACTATTTAAACTGCGTAGAGTCTGTTTAGCCACTATTAGATTGGATGCTGCACTGAACTGATACCATTTATCTTTGAGGATAATTAACCATCGAGAACGATGAACTAACTTATATAACCACCAATTAGGAAATAAATAATCCTTTCAGAGGGAGTTAGGAGAATTTTAATGAGGCTTAATGACTTGTTGATTGGTTGTTGGGTTTGTTTAGAGAGGTACACAAAGCAAACGAGCTGTGGAGGGTTTAAATAAAACAAACTCCTTTCACATTCTTCCTCATCTACACACCTCTGGTACTTGCTGCATATTATATTTTACAACAGAAAGGGTAAATGTGTCTGTGTGTGTGTGAGCGTCATAGTGGGTCGAGGTATGTGTGCAGTTGTGTGCATGTATGCTTATCTAGAACTCCGTTCAGCAATCAACCAACCCCCACTTCAATACACACCCACACACACAGGGCTACTTCAGAAGCATAGCCCCAGACAGGGAGAGCAGATCAATCAATTACATCTCTGCTCCAGCAATCAAACAAGGTTATTATCAGGCAGCAGCTCACCGACCTGGAAAGGCCTGGCCAATCAAAGGCTGCTGTGATGGGGGGGCTGGAACTCGCTCATGTGACAGTAACACAGAGTGGCAGGCCATGTTGTCAAGGGATAGAAAGATGGAAAGAGGAAAGACAGACAACTGTGGCTGAAATCAAAGAAAAACACAAAGAAGTGCAAGAGACAGGAACAAAAGAATTTCTGTAAATCAGCCCATCTCTTGCAGTAAAGATGGTGCATCTCCACAGCAGACTTGCCGTATAATACTTTTCTGAATTTCAGTTTTAATGAGTAGTAGAGTGCTGTCATGTTTCTCATTTTAGTCAGGCTAGATTGTACATCAGAAAAATGTAGGAAAAGGCAAAAAAAAAAGACAGGGATCTGACAAAAACAGCTCCTTGTGCTTCATTGTGGCTTAGTAATTCTCCTGGCAGCAGCTCCCTCTGGCATTCATTCAAAGAGCATTAAGGGCATTCTGTCCTCCCACTTCTGTCCTTTCATAGCAACAGGTCTACAGAGCAGTATTAAGCTTAATTAATTCACCATACATTTTAAGAAATGGAGATTTTCCATTTTATTAAGTCATCGTTTGGTAACACAATATGCCACAACAAACATTGAAAATATCCTGAAAAGACAATCTAATTTATTTCAAAAGCAGCCAATTGGACACAATAAGGCACTACAGGGGGCATTATTGAAGGGGACAGCATGACTGTGTGAACATCTGTGAGACTATGGCCTGGTCATTTGGACAAGCTTCAAAAACGTACCTGTGTGTGTATGTGCCAGTATGTTTGTGTAAATGTTTGTCGTTTCACCCCCGCACGATTTCCACCATTAATCTGACCAGTCAACTATTCCTGGTGTCGCCTCTTACCCCCCTTCATACAGACTTAAAACCTCAGGGACTCTTAAAGCCGACTTCATAAGAAGTCTACTGCTGGGCCTTCACACGGACTAGACTCCCTTAAGCTGAGAATGACGACTGTCTGATTCACGTTTCTGTTGGCCAGGTTGCCTTGGGAACCCAGGCTGATTCCATTGAGGGATGGATAAACACAATCAAAGAGTTTATCCACCTTCAATAGCCTTCAAAAGACTCCAACAATGATGGATCTAATCTCCTGCACAATAATATGTTGTGTGTGGGTGTGGTGTATATCATATCAACAGTGTGTATGTCTATTTCCATGCCTGAGTGAGCTTGTAAGACACAAGGAGATTGAAAACTCTCCAGATAACAAGAAAGTGGCTGAGTTTGCACTTTTTGAAAACGATAAAACACAGGAGTGGTAAAACAAATGTCATCGGTTTGTGTGACTGTGTTGTCCTGTGGGGAGAGCATTTGAGACACATAACTTTAAAGATATAGCACACATGGCTCAGCTAGTTACCAGTAGCTGCATTTGACAGGTTTATGAATGATATTGTGATGTGGAGACAAATGAAAGCTTAACTTTTCTATAATGCCTTTTAATCACCTCTTGTTTCCTGAGGCTTCCTTCCTTTATACACATTCTTCTGTATGGTTTCACATTTATATAGTTAATCGCATAATTTTCCATGTTTTTGGTATTTGTAGTTACCATTCTCACAAATACCATACTTTGTCGATCTTAACTTAGCACAAAAAGAAAAGAAGTATGTGTTTGGTAGATTGTTTCTTTGTTGCAACAATGTTTCTTGGCAATAAATCCCGAGTAAGACCATGTAAAGTAAAATAAATGTGTGTTCTGAGGTTGTCAAACCACAGAAATATGTGTTAATAATCACCCAGCCAAGATTGAACAATTAAAAATACTGTTAACCTTATAAAATTATGTGTTAAAAGTAATGAAAAAATATCAGTAAGCTGTGGTCTGGAATGCTGGGGGCGTGTCCTCTGGAGGCGCTCAAACCACGCCCTGAACATTCCTCTAACCGAGGAAACTATGTTTGTTTGTTTTTTTTTCCATTAGAGGAACAGGGGGTGGGGTTATACTGAAGGCAGCTTCGTGACATCACGAGGCCGCCCTTTAAGACACGACCAAACAATCCTGAAACACAGACAACTTGTTACACAAATTAAATCATATCTCCAATATTCAAATATCTACAGTTGAGAGAATTTGTACTCATTTAAAACAATCCTTTTATGACATTTAGAATGTTAAATGTTACTTTACACGGTCTTTAGCACTAAAAGAAAAGAAGTATGTGTTTGGTAGATTGTTTCTTTGTTGCAACAACGTTTCTTGGCAATAAATCTTTTACAGTTGCAAAACCTGTTAATTTCTCTTTTAAATTGTGCAACATTTGTAAGGAAGATTCATTTGTGGGATGAGCAGTAGAGCTGAGTACGTGGATTATGCACATGAATAATTGGCCTATTTTTTACTATCATTGCCAAACAGCTTATTCTGCCATTGCATTCATTGTTGTTTGGTGGACTGGATGATTGAGATTTAAAGAAAGAAAACATGTTTGGAAATTTAACAACTCATTCATTTAACAAACAGGAGCCTCAATGGCATGTGGAAGAACCATACACAGCCACAATAAATTGGCACATCAGCCTAATGCCGGTCATCGGTCTGGTCACCTGGAGGTACCAGAAGCTCAAAACAATTGTCAATAGGAATCAAAATAAGCTGTTTGGCAGTGACATTATTTTCATGTGCACAACCCACATACTCAGCTTTACTGCTCATCCCACAAATGCATGTTACTTACAAATACAGCACCATATAAAAGAGAAATTAACTGGCTTTCCAGTGGTATATGATTTATTGCCAGGAAGCATTATACAACAAACATAAAGTTCCATACTTTTTGTGCTAAGGTTGTGTAAAACAGCGAATTGGCAATCAATTTCAATTTATAAAGCAAGATCAATTTCAATGCTAGGGATTAAATGATAAAACTCAATGACTTTATATAATTGCACATAAATGGTGCTTTGTCAATAGTTGGTAACTGTTACAGCAACTCTAACAATTTTACAAAACTATAACACAACTAAATTCCAATATTTCTCAGACTCAGTTTACTCAGTTTTCCAGTATTGTTATGACCTGATGTCCCAGTAACAAAGCTGCTTGCCATCTCATTTTTATTGCATGACAATCTGTCTAAAAACAACAAAATGTCAAACAAAAATAAAATGGTAACCAGAAAACATGCATTTCTTTTATTAAACCTGTGTCTTCAATCTAGAAACTTTCTACCTGAATCTTTTTCTTTTCAGCTTTTTCACTGATTGTCATACACTTTCTTTCCCGTCTTTGTTGTTGGCTTCTTTCTTCAGCCTTTTCCTCTCAGTCTCCCTCTATGACCTTTCCAGTGTAAAATCCCCGCTTCCCTGATTCTCGAGTACAATTTTAATGGGAGCCGGTAAGAAAGGGAGAAAGAGAGTGCTGTTTACCGAGGGAAAATCCTCAGAGCTAGTGAGAAAAAGATTAGAGCAGAGAGGAAGGGCTAGCAGAGCAAAGCATTATGTGCATGTATGTGCAAGGAAGACTTATGGCCAGACATGCAGGCTGCATTTTAATAACCTACATACAGACACCTCTGAGTTTTAGGACAAAATGTTTTTAGGACTGAATGTTTTTACCTGCCTCCTCACTGACTAAATGAAGATTCAAGGGTCCAACAGCAAACACTTTCAGGGTTTACTGCAAAGAAAACTAGCATGTTTGACACAAGCCATACAAAGAGGGTGACAATACAGTCACACAATTATTCTAACAATGTGCGTCACCATGATCAATCCTTTTTTTTCTGGTATGCATCTGTAAAGATTTCCAATGTGTCTTAGTGTGGTTCATCGTCTAATGCAGGCAAAACTGTTTTTCCTGCGACTAAATGGACTGCAGAGTAGATCAACACAATAAAAGACTATAATTGCAGGACTTGAAGTGTATGGATTCTAAAAACGGGAGTAATGGTGACCACTCAGTTTGGTGCAGTCGAGAGCAGAATGCCTAATACAGCACTGCGGTGACAGATAGAGAAAAATCAAATTTGCTGTTTTGTCTGATCATTATGAGTAAGCTGAAACTTGCTGATGACTATATTATCATAACAAAATTCCTTCTAGTGCTTGACATTCATCTTAGCATAGCTTTCTTTTTCTAGCAAGTTATTAGTCACTTCATGGTACTATGAAGAGACATGCATTCACACTTGATAAAATTGATTTGTCCAAATAACAAAACAAACATCACTACTTAGAGCAAAGAAAAATATACAATCAAATTATAACACCTAAATATTTAATGCTTTGTCTTTAGAGGCCTTTGGAGAATTTTCAATAAGCTTGTACAGTTTTTTAAGAAAATCTTTTTAAATATGATCCAATGTGTGTTGCTTCATCACAGGCTTCAGTGAGGAAGCAAAGCCTTTTTGTCTTTTTTTCCTTTAACTTCCATTCTATCCACTTTCATCACTTCGTCCCATTGTCCTTCCCTTTCCACTCCCCTCAAGCACTCTGTCAATGTCCAAACCTCTAACACTTTTCTTCCATCTATACTTTTTCACCCTGGCATGAACACACAAAACGGAAACAGTATGCACACCTTACACATACATACAGGTACAAGTTATATGACAATTCTGTAACCTGGATTATTACATGACACACAAATTGTTATAATAAATGTATTTTTTTTTTACATTATGCAAAACAAATATTTTTATACTGGTAAACTATACTGGTAAATTATTAAAACCTTAAATTAAGATGGAGATACACAACACATAACTAAACTCTAAATTTGGCAAAAAAAAAAAAATTGTACAAATCCTTATCTAACTTTTTGAACAACCTTGCAAAGACGCAAGCAAACTTCACTTTGTAAAAAAAAAAAATAATAAAATAAATTGCCAGGTAATTAAGATAACTGGATGTTCAAAAGAAACACCCACAAGCAATTAAAAAACACAAGCTTCAAATCTATTCTGAGTCTGAACTTGACATCAAAATAAATAAATTTGAAATATCAGTTAATACATTTCAAATGTGCTTTCAGAAAGCAAATTGATGGCAACTTTAACCTTTCCTTTCTGCTACATTAGTTTTGGTCACCAATTGTGTTCATGACAGAATTTTTACTTTCAGTGCAAATTAACTAACCTATGTAACATCTGTTAATCTAGTGCAATTTCTTTTAAATGTTGATGTCTGAACTTTCTTATTAGGTTTCTATATTATTTTTTTTTATTTGTTTACTACACCTGTATTGCTTGGTATGAATTGTCATGACAGGCAGCTTCATTGCTGTTTAAAGCCCAGCAGCACATGAACTGCCTGTCTGAAGTGCATCTATATGATCGCTATTTTTTATTTTCCTGCCTCATGTTTGCAGCCCTCAGCAAAAAATAAAAAATAAAAAATACATTAAAATAATTTATCCAGTCCTGCTGTCATCATTCCAGCATCAAAAAGCTGACAACATTTACTTTCTGTGTAAAGAATACAAATGTATAACACATATGAAGAGGACAATATATTCATAATAAAAGAGTCAAGAGTACATCTGTGATAGAAGGTCAGCAGAAGAAGAATGGTATTATAATAAGCCTACAGAACATGAAGGTGAATAGGGTGAGTATTCCTGCTAAATTTCCTTCTGAGCTGTTAGTTTTAGCACAAAAATTGTGTTCAAGGGACTTTAAACATGTAAGATCACACACAGGTACAGTAGCGGTCACCGATTTGTCCAGAACAAAACAAAAACAAAAACATGATGACTCAAGCAAACATCCTCTTTCACCCCACTTGAAGTGAACTAAAAAAAATCTGAACTAAATTACACAAATAATTGTTGCCAAAAATGAAGCCCTCAAAGTAAATGTTGCATCCTCCTCAGTTGTATTAAGCCTCACATTTTATTTCTATTTAAAATAAATGAATAGCATATCCAGAAAGTCAGGACCTTATCAATCTCATTGCCGGCTGTGGACATGCAAACGTCTAGAGGCATGTCCACTCCTTGTCACTCTTCAGACTGTTAACGAGAAGAGATTGGGGGCCTGCCGAAACTTTTCAAAATGCCAACTTCATCTGGAGCAAGGGATGCAAATACCACTCAAATGTCAGCAGAAGACCCCACAAGTCAAACTAAATTGGTTGCTACAAGCACAAATATGCCCTTATGCGTCATATTTATGCTTAAAGACGTACACACCAACACTGCTGCACTGCTACACTCATGAAAGCAAAACCAATATTATTCACAGATATAAGCCCTTGCCAGGCTGAATGACTCTAGCTCCCATGCAATACACAAGCCAATGTATATTTTTCTAAATGAAAGACATAACAAAGAATCATCTGATCACAGACAAAAGGTAACTGATCAATTGCTCATCTGAGATGGGGATGCACTTCCTCTGCATAATATAGTTGCAGGTCACATTTTAAGGTGTTGATGCTTAATGTGCTGAATGACAATAGTTTTCTAATGTACCCCAGAGCCAATGTGGCCACATTAATCATTGTGACAGAACAGCTTTACTTGGAGCGCTGCCTGAGGGCTCAAAGGTCACAGACATCCAACAGTGGTTCAAAGCTATGGTCTTTAGGCACCGGAGATACTGAAAAACATCAAACCTTTTGTACCTTCACATTGAGATGTTTTGATGATTCTCCAGCACAGTTTAGTGGTAAACTATGACCTATTCTTCCTTTCAATTCTGACCCCAGTGAATCCACTGAACATCTGGGCAGTGTTATTTGATAGGTCGATAAATTAACTTTTAGTTAAGTATTGTTCACATGTTCTTGTCCTTTAGTGCAAAAAAAAAAAACTTTTCTGAAAGTGAGGTTTCTGAATCAAAAATAATGATTATAAAATGAAACACAGAAAGACTATAAAGTTCAACACTTAACGCCATTTAGTGGTTGAGAACACAACACAAAATCATTTGCAATCAAACATTAAGACCTTGATGTTTTATCTCCCACGCACTGATACTGATTTCCTGTGCTGCAACCCCTAACTGCTTTTGTCATTAAAGCTGTCATGAGTGGCATGGCTTGCCGCGGGAGGTGTAGTGATCCATCAGCGGAGTGCCAGAGCTTTGCCATTAGAAAACCATCTGCAAGCAACAGCACTTCATTGGCACAAGAAGTCTGGAGAACCCAGGTGGAAGGGAGGGAAGAAGAGAGCAGTGAGCCCTGTGTTCAAGGCAGTTTGCTTTGATTGATATGAACCATTACAGACAACATGGGAGAAGCAGGCAGGGAGCTAGTCACCGTTTTATTTTTTGGTCATTTATTCAGACAAAAGTGTGGCCATACCAATGTTAATAGGGCTGAGTGTCGGAAAGAGAAGAAAAGAGCAAAGAATAAGAAGAAAGGGAGCAACTGAGGCAGAATGAAGAACAAAACAGCAGTAACAAGACATAAACATCCACACAGTAAAAATGCTCCAGCCTTTTTCTTGTTCAACTTCAAACATCCTGCAGTTTAAATGTAATAAATGAAAACAAGACATTAGTGCTTCTTCAGTAATAAGCAACTTAACATAATGTAGCCGTTGGTATATTTTAACCACATAAAAAATGTTTTGCTTTATTATAATTTTTTTCTATTTTTTCTACGAGTTTTCTTGTGTTCTTAAACCGCTGCAAAACCCAGCTGGCCATCAATAAGCTATAAATCTCAGCTGACTACTTATTCTGGATATTTTAAACAGCCAACACATCTGTTAACCTGCCACCTTATAGCAAATGCAAGTAACAAAGCAAAAACAAAAACATATGCAGTTATCCTTCTTCTTATACATTAAAAAATATGCAGCAGGATATAAAATGTACGTATGCCAGTTTGAGTAGTGGAAAACACATCCCTGTTTAATGGGTTCTAAAAGGTAATGTATCACTGACTGCACACCAATTCAATAAAACTGTTTTACTATTAGATTTCCTCTACTCTGCTGGGAATATAGCACAGTATAGAAAACTAGCAGACATATGAAATGTTAAAACAAAGACAGACCTTTAGAATAGCCAAATCTTTTTTTTTTTTTTTTTTTTTAAGAATAGCCAAATCTAAAAAAAAAACAAAAAACAAAATAAGCAAAATTGGGAAATCAATCCCAATTTTGAATGGCATAAGTAAACATTTGAAACTCAAAATGTATCACTTTAAATCTTCTTTGATTTATGATACTGCAATAAACAATGAAAAAGCTAAAATCAATAAATAAGTCACTAAGAGGCCGTATAATTCAATTAGTTTGACATTTTGCTGGTACTGAGTCATGTTCCAGGCATCATCGGTTTCAAGGAGCTTGACCAGTCCTTTCTGACGGAGCTGCATTAAGTGCGGGCCCATTTTGTAAAGTTTATGCGATATTTTCTAAAAAATATCTACTAAAAGCTAAATATTTTGTAATGTATTATTTTTTTATTATTATTTTGACCCACACCAAGATATTAACATTTTGAAGAACATTTCTGCCATAATTAATTCCCTTGTTTTAGGTTATAGTAAATCAAGAATAAAGTGTTTCAGTTCTAAGTCATGAAATCAGTGCATCAGCAGAAATACTACAATTTCTCCTGTTTGGAGTTGTTGGTACCTTGATGAACTAAAATCGCATTTCGAAAACACTTTCAAATCAAATTTTGGGGGTTGGAAATTCAATAAAATGTTTATTGCTGTACCTGAGAAGAGGCTGGAAAATCACAGTGATGTTTCTCGCTCCTGGCTTACACACAAACTTCATTTCCCCTCCTTCAATCAGGTTGTCATCAGCACCACCTAAGAGACAAGAAACAGGATCGGACTTAAGTATCAAAGCAGACATTGATTTAAAAACAGTGCTTTTGTGTGAGTATAAAACCTGAAACCCCAGCCTTAGCTGAAAATATGCAAAGTTATTTGAAATACTCAACTATTGCAGGAGTAGGCTACATCTATAACAGACATCACATAATCAACATGGCTCTCCATCCTAACTTTAATTGCATCGCACATGCTCACTCCCCCTTGTGCCCCCTCATCACCGAGTGGGTGAACCCCACAGCCAACGGGGTTAATCAGAAAATCATTGCCATGTAACATCCTGGAGGTGGGTGAGACTGATGCAGACAGGGGAAAAGGTGAGATCACAGGGGAGAGAAAGAACACCAAAGCTCATTACCTCCACTCGTCCAGAAGTAATCGATAGAATTGATAGAGAAGAAACTGCCACTTGTTGTCGATGTGGCGAAACGTGGGGAGAAAAGGATAGTCTGAGTGTACGCACTGTTGTGCAAATGTTTTGAAAGAATATTACGCGTGAATGCAGGTGCACGTGTTTACATAGTGGTTCACTAGGCGTTAGCAAGCAAATAGTGATTAGAACATCGGGACTACACAGGAGCACCATGACTTTCTTTATAGAGTAAACGCACTATTAATTATTTTTAACCTTTCTTTTGTATATGTAGAGTTTGAAGAGAAAACAAAAAGCAAGAAATTATTTTAAAACTAACTTTCTAGAGTCAAAACCGAGTCGAAGCTTGAACACATTTATTTTACATAAGCTAATCTTTCTTTTACTATTTAACAATTCTGTATGAATAATAACCATGCCACACTGACTGCATTTTCTTTTTACACAGTCTGGTAGTTGCAAATATGAAATGTTTAGTGCCTGGTATAAAGAATGAGTGAAGTTAAAAAAATTATATAAAAAAGCACACAAAAATCCAACAAAAAGGTGATCCAGTGGTTTAGAAAAGACTAAAGGTGTGTGTGCATGTGTGTAGCCTGAAATGCTTTTCAGTTTGGCACAAAGCCTCACTCTGCTGTTTCCTGATGTTTCATTTCCAAGATGAATATAACCTTGCGAAGCTCATGTGCTTCAATTCAAAGAGTCTGTGCAGCGGTGCGAAGGCCTGTGCAGCCTTACCTGTGCAGCCTGCCTAGCCTCGCATTCAAATGCATATCAGCCCCATTGTTCCCTGTGCTGGGCTTCTTAATACATTTCTAATGGAACAAGTTTCATTTGACACATGTGGGAGACAACACTCTCCGCATTTTCATTAAAATGACAAGAACCTTTCATTCCACCCCATACTTTTCAATCAAGGGGTTTCTGATTCTGATCTGTTGCCATGAAATTTCCCCTGCACGATAAACCTACTTTTGTGTTGCAAAGAGGAGACAAAGATGAGGTCCAACTCACTCAAACTTTGTCTTTCTCCATCACACTATCCATTCATCCTTCTTTCGGTGCCAATTCAATTAAGGCTCAATTACAGTCTCCTAAACAAAGCTGCCGCCAACGCACTCTCTTGCTCATCCTCCCAGCTTCATCATATCATCCACTTTTCCCTTTCTCGCTCACAGATTAGCAGCGTGGAAAAGAGCTGGCAAAACTTTTGTTCATCTCCGACTTGCAAACACTCAAGTTTCCATGAATAACATCAACATGTCACACACTCGGTGCAAACCCGGCGTCGCTCGTTCGCTCCGCGAGCCCCTTCCAAACTGGAAACTACACACAAACACACGTACCAAACAGACAACCGCGTATGCATTCCCAATGACAGCGACCAATTTAATTTCATGCTCTAAACATCTGCATCCGTGTCAGACAAAGGAGCGGAGCAAAGACCTCACTGATCCACTGGGTCTGGGACCAGCTGCCAACAGGGCATGGTGCTGATGAATAATAATTACCAACATATTAATATGCATGGAAATTTTCAGAGTTTTCTAGATGTGACAGGGTAGCTCAGGTTTTAGGTCAAAATGTCACCAAACTGCTGGCAGTCTTGTCTCAAAAAAAGTCTGCTAAAGTTTGATTTGGTTTGTTAGAGCCTGCGTGATTAAGTTTGTGTGCTTGAGTAGTGTTGCTCAGATGAGTGTTTATGTCCATTTGTGTCTCTTGGGATGTAGACTGATCGAGGATTAGTGAGAGGGATGTGTGGAGGAGACATGGTGCTCAGTGGGACAGACACTGAAATCCGGGCACTAAATCTAATGTAGCCAAATCGGACTGAAATCCCCCTTGAGCTATAGTTCTGTTTCCAACACCAGTGCACCTCAGCAGGGATGACACACAAATATCCATGTATTACAAAGTGACAGACAGGTATATGTATCATACAATGACTTTATTACACACAAAAGACACATTTACTACGAGGTCACAAAAAGCCAGAATTCGAAAAACGAACCTAACTGCACAGACACCACAGGCTCAAACACACTCCCACACACAGTGACACCCATCGAGACCCCTATGGTGTCTAACCATGCACTCTCCAGCCCACATCTAATCAAGTCAGGCAGTGACTTAGTGAAATTGCATTAGCTACACTTTCCTGGGTTTGATGAGAAACAGTCTGATCCTATGATGAATTCCAGCCATCCCCACTTTTTTTTTTTTTTTGACGAAGAAAGAATGAACTTGTGATGCCTTCTTTAACACATTTCTATGTCTCCTGAGACCAGCGTGTGTGTGTGTCTGTCTGCATTTGTGAGAGAGGGTAAAATGAGGGAAGTCGTACAGACGAGCAAAGGACTGATTGTAATCCTTACCTTAGAAGAAGTTCTGATTTATGTCCACAATTGTAAATGTATTAGACGAAAATCTAGAGGAAAACAGTACTTACAGCCGGTACTGCATGTGTTGACTGATTGCATGTTTTAGGGAAATATATAAAGTTCACTGCATAATGAAGCAACATAAACATAAATACACAGATTTGATTTAATTTGCTCCAACCAGTTTGAGTCTGCATTTTATAAACTTCTCTTTTGAATCAAAATGCAGAACAAATTTGTCATGTTGTCTAAGGATGGTTTCACACACGTAAGTGCACTGAAGGAAACAACAAATAAAATGAAGGCGACACTTAGTGCAACTTTCTTCTTCGCAAAATTTAAACAAATATGGAGTGACGTCAGATTTTAGAGGTTGTAGGATATCTCTTGTAAGTGCCATAAAAACATTCTTCAGTGGGCTCAGCATGAATGGAAGATGAGGCAGAACCATTGAGAGTGTTGTTTCCCACACAAGGTGGCTAAGGCTCCGTATAAGGCGGCATGCACTGAGCAGGAGCGCATCCAACTTCATAGCACCAATACAAATGTCGAGCAACGCATGAGTAACTTTATTACCAATATTACTCAGAATGCTCTGCGCTGCAGTCCACTTCCCGCTTTTGGAGCAGTCTCCGGTTCGCTTGGTATTCACACGATTTGAACTGCACCAGAGGTAACTTCAATCTAGCCGAGACCTAGGTTCTTAGGCGAACCAGAGTTCGCTTTTATAGTCTGCAACAGAATTCAATTATGCATTCACACCTCCACAAACAAACTAGAGCTGGATTAAAGCTGACTAAACAGGGTCGATGTGAATGCACCCTAAAAGACTCTACCAATTTAGCATTTTATGTTTACATACATAATATTTCTACGTTAAGCACCCTCTTAGCTTTTAAAAGGTTAAGAAAGTAATTCAGCTACTGTCCATTTTCATTGCTATTAATAAAAATCTGTGAGAATGATAATAAACCTGGAATTTAAGAAATAAAGGTTTTAATTTAAAAGAAATTTTAAATCTAGCTGGGAAAAGAATATTCCTGCATAAAGTTTACTAAAGCAACCAGGTTTAATGCAAGTACACTTGAATATAGTGATGCTATTCCTCAATCACATGCACATAGAGTATTTATGTCATGACTAAGGTGCATGACATTTAGTTCAGGGGTCTCTAGAATAGCCAGTTCAAGATTTTGGTTCTCTCCCTAGAAAAATGTTATTTTTACAAGCAGCTTTCATGCATTTGATAAAATATTCAGTTCAGCAGTTTAAATAATTCTTCGTCAAATTATATTCTTGTATTCATGAGTTAGTTGCAGCAAACATTATTTACTGTAAGTTAAGAAACTGGTTAACTATTATGCTATAATACTATGCATTAAATCAATCCCTTCTTAGTGTTATAGCACAAGTTACAGCTAGGTTTAAACATGCTAGTCCAGAAAGTATATAAAATAAAATAGGTAATGTATTTTGAAGTAATTTGTGAAACTTATTTAAGATTTCTTTAAGTACTACTTTCAGTTTGTATTTTTTTTTTTTTACCACAACTACTGTTTCGGTTTAAATAAGAAACAATACATAATACACAATAAATATTTATCATGCTGCAGCAGAGAACTGTTGTTATACAAACACTAACAGATGTGAATTCATAAAAATCCAGACCCGTGAGACACATTGTGCGGCACAATGGCACTTTTAATTATTAATATAACTCAATTTACACCTGAATTTATTTATACTATAATTTATTTATGCAATTTATCCTCAGATGTGGGGTGGATTTGATCTTGTGGTTGGTGGAGCAGCAGATACCATTCCATCAAATTAATTTTAATAATAGAAGGCTCTCATTATGACCCAATCAGACATGAAGACGGTTTGAGTGGAATAGGATGCTTGGAATTGAGCAAAGATTCATGAATTATTGACACAGGAACCCATCTTATTAGTTTGGCGGGTCTCAGTTGTGTGAGCATGCAGCCGGCTGACGGCGAGCATGCACGCACATTTAAATGCATCTGATTTGTACACGGAGAATTTGACCCGAATTGATCACTACCAAACTCATTTTCATAGCATAGCAGCCGCAGACAAATGAGACCATTGAGGGCAAAAATTGGATTATCCCACATATTTCCGAGTATTTTCACAATTTAGCCTGAAATGTGCAGCACTTGCTAACAGCAGATTAGGAGCCTCAATCACAGAAAAAGTACTGCCTCTGCTTACACATTGGCTGGCCGTTTCTGGAAATACAGAAAAGTGAAATGTTGCAGAATTCTACTTTTTAATACTGGATACATATTTGTTTGTTTTACGTGTTGTATTCTTTGTATGCACGAGGGTCAACATTAAGCGTCAGTTTTATTGCTCATTTTGTCTTCTGTCCATCCCAGTCAGAGTCTTTGATCCTGTTGAACTGACTGAACTCTTTTACTTGTGTTTAACTGTGATCACAGCATGTGCATAGCTGTAGAAGTGCAGCACCTGCCGTTTTCCAGTTTCACTTATTCATTTTAAGGCAAACTTCTGTAATGATATTTGTTCCCTCCTCAAAACACAATTAACTTACACAAACACTTCTTTATTAGAAAGCGTGAATTTCAATTCCTATGTTCTGTTACTTCTGAATACCATTATAAAAGTGCTTTAATAGTCTAATTTATTTTAATTAAAATTTTGGTAATGATTTTTGTAGCTGAAATTACAACATGCAAATGCATCTGAGCAAAGTTAAACTTTGGTGAACCTACATTTAAGATGTTGCAACACTGACAAACATTAAAACCAGTAGTGTTGTCTGTAGTGGAGAGCTTTAAATAAAAAATGCCATCACATTAGAGAAGTCACTACACTACATCATTGAATCTAAAAGGAAGGGGGTTAATGGACTACATTTATATGGAGCTTTTATCTAAAGTGCCTCAGCAACATAAATGTAGTACTTTTTATACAGCTCAATATCAGAAATTTGCTGCACTATCTTTACAGAATAGAACCATCTTTGCTCTAAAACAATATGAGTAAAAAGAAAAGCTAAGAAAGCTACGTATAATGGACAGGTTACCAAGATGTTTCGAACAATAATCATGTTTTTGAAGATATAGGAGAAATAAATGTAAAAAAAAAACAAGCGTCCTCGCACATCTGATCAGACTCAGCAGGAAATGTTAGCAACACGACACACCTCTACTTTACAGGAAGAACCTGCTGGACTCACCTTCCTGGACTCTAGGGATGGAGTGATTTATGATTCAATCGTCGATAGACGATTGAATGGTTGGAAGGCGATTTGTTTTTTCAAAGGGCAATCTTTATTAATTAATTAAATGCCGTGCCAGGGATGTAAAATAAATTTTATATACGCCCTTCTCTGTAAATTAAAAT
>JAUBOC010000063.1:9139347-9151788 GCA_032275365.1 Anablepsoides cearensis
CCTGTGCGAATGCGCCACATAAAACACAGACGTCGGGGAGTAATTTATTTATTACATGGTGTCCCCAGATAATTTTTATCCCGTCAGTATAGGGCTATTGTGGGCTGTCTAAAAGCACCTCAGCGCTGCAGGTTGGAGGCAGTTTTGCAGCCTCAGCGGGGTGATGGACTCGAATGTGCGCAAATAAATTATATATATTTTTAAACGACGTAAATGTGCATGCCTTATCAGCCAATCAGATCGTCTATCGCCGATTGCCAGTGACCACGATCTTATGATCTGAAAATAGGAACGATTTCCCATCCCTACTGGACTCACACTGCTGTCACAGTGTAGATGCCAAAGTCTTTACAGCTTTAAGTTGCACACGTCCTTTCATTTCTATGTCCCTCCCTCACTTACACCCAATTCTCATTTATTCTGCTCTAATCAGAAGTGTGAGAGTAAAAGTAAACACAGAGGTGGCAGTCAAAGCTACCAATTATGATAGGGCTGATGGTGATTAAAATAAGCCTCAGGCCAGGAAAATAAACCAAGCTCTTTTACTCTGATTAAATGTCTGGTCTGTGTAAACTATTATAATCGCCTTCTGTTTCCCCTGTGTTGTCCTTTACATCTTTGTCATTTATTTATCAAGGTTCTATCATCTCAGCAGATAATAAAATGTAAGTATTTCCAATTTTGTCCAATTTAAAGACTGGACTAATGACAGATTAAGGTGTGACACTGTTTTTTTTTCTTCTAAAGCCATTTCTAATCAACCCGTGGTAACATTCCTGTCTAAAATATGTGTTAAATGTTAAATTATTCCACTTATAACATACAAAGCTATAGATTTTGCCCTTAAGAATACAATAAATGGTACACCTTCAAAGATGCTCATGAACATAATATTTCTGTTTTATGATTATGATGTAGGTTGATATAGTCATCACAAATGAGGTTCTTATTGTCATATATAAAAATATGAATTTAATGGGTATGTTCTCTCTGGAGTCATTTAAATAGACTCTATTTGTATGACAACATTTAACAGCTTTTAATTTTTGTTTTGTTTCACAAAACTATCCTAAGATAGGTTTACGTTTAACGAACGACAGTCTCAACAAAACTGAAGTCATTTTGTTCCTGTACAAAATGTTGCAAGTGCAATAAATTAAAGAAAAAATAATAAGATGAAGTCTTGGGAAATTGGAACTATGGTTAATATCCAGAAAAAAATAAGTAATTATTCTGTTTGGGTTTTAGTTTGGCTACAGCTGAGCTTCAGCCTCTTGGTAAACAGTCTTAACTTTTATTGGCTGAATGAAGAGATGTTTCTCTAGCAATGTTCAGTGAAACCCATCCATTTCATTCCTCAAGCATTTCACACTGACTCTTTACAATACAGGAAAAATAATGGTTAAAAAGTGAAAACATGAAAGAGTCAGTGGTCAGTAATTAGGAACATATTAAGAAGCTCTACAGCAATATATTTCCAATACAATTAAGTGTTGTTCTAGAACATTGTAGGGCATCTCATTAAGCATGAACAAATAAATACATTTAAAATGTGTGGCATTTTTAAGAGCTGGAAGCACAAGCGCTGACCTTCCAGTCAGGGTAGGACCACTCTATCTGCTTATCAACGGCCACAGTTCTGTAAACATTCAGTGCTTGTTTAAATGGAACTCCTGAAATGATTTCTTTTATCTTGATTTAGCCCCTCAGTATCACAGTAACAAGCTTAGTGAGGTATACAGCAAAAAAAAATCCAATATTATTGTTATAAAACAGCACAATTTCCACACAGTTTCCAAGCTTCACTCTAATTTGAGCAAGAAAACTACTGTAATTCAATAAGTGGCCCCACAACGGATAATAATCCAACACTGACGTTTATGTGTCTATGTTAGTATGTTTTTGTGTTAGCCGAGAAGCTTAGGGGAATTACGGCTCAGATATTGTTTTAAGCATCATCATATTATGTCTATTTACAGTCAAATTGAACATGATAAGCCCAAAGACAGGAAAAAAAAACACTAAAATACACCCCGTAATGTGTTTGTGTGCCTGTTTTCCACAATATGCAGATCTGCTCTGCACATATTTCCCCGAGTTACAGTGTCTGAAAAGAGAGCTACCTTGTGTTTTATTCACAAACTTGGATATGCTGCTGCTGCAAAGGGACACAAAGTTCTGGCAATTGAGTAAGAAGAGATATTTATTTTATACAGCACATAAAACATTACTTTTAAGTGCCATTCATAGCCTGATTTGACTGGCAGAATGTGTGTCTACATCTGTCCAGAATAAAACAGTATGGTTGTACTGGGAAAATGTCTGTTTGAAGAGTAGTTTCCATAATCCGTTTTGATAAGAAAACACATACAGATAGCTTCATGATAACCTGTAGAAGAATAATACTATGAAATGTCTTATTGTCATTTTGAATTCTTTTCTTTGGCATAAGGAAGTTAATTAGAAAAATACCAAGAAACATCTAAGCTGCTTACTTCCCCTTGGCTGGAGGTATCGTTTTAGAAGAATCCCAACGCTCTACCCTTGTTAAATTGTAAATACAGTATATTATATTACGGCTTTTCTATAATTGTATACCTATCAAATCATCCGTTGCACCATAATGATGAAAAATTTATATAGGATTTGGAAATGAGCAATTAAGTTTCTTGCAAAAGGATAATGATCTTCATTGCACAACTCTCAGTGCTGTTTCTAATTTTGATTTAAAGTGGCCTGAGGACTGAGTCAAATTATAAATCAGTTAAAAGAAAACTCCGCAGCCAATTTAAAGAGTTTGTTTAAAATTAAGAACTAAGAAAAAAAATGCTACTTCTGCATGTAGTAAAAGCATTTTTCTTTCCTGAAAGTTAAATCAAATATTTTAGCTGATATTGAGATTTTAACATACAGTATGTTGCTTCCTTGGAGAAAACCGAATTGGCTCATGCCAATATACATTACATATAGACATTGTTTTTTTTACTCACTTTATGCCCTGTGGTAGATCAAATAACAACAGATTGTCATTGAGGAAGATTAAAGTTACAAATGGGAAAAAGCATCAGTAAGATCTAAGTAGATTTTTTTTGACATTTCAACTTCAGAATCCTGTAGTAACAATACGGTTTTCTGCCAACAAATTCCAATACTATTTAATACTTCATTTGTGGATGTGATTAATTACAATTGAAATATCAACTGTAGGTCAAGTATTGATCACTCCACCAGATGAAGAAATGACTATACTTGAAAGTTGCCAACATAGGGAATAATATCCTTCAGGAAAAATAATACTTGGAAATGCAGCCTAGACTATAAACTACAAATTAATTTAGGGTAATTTACCAGTGACCTTCAATAAACTAAGTAATCAAATAATGGGTTGTGATTGGTGGCTTCGAAAGAGACACCGAAGTTCACTTTGAAAGTCCGTGAGGGTGATGTGTTTTATGACAGTCTTTTGTAATGACACCATCAACCTTCTGAAAGGCTCAAGGCTTTCCAAACTCACCTCTGCCTGGATGTATTACTTTCCACACCCAGCAATCACAATGCCAAACAGTGTAACATCACACATCACTTGGCAGGAACATCTTGTTTGTTACTACACCTTATAAATGAACACATACACACTTACGCGAGCATATGCCTTTCAACATCTGCTGGCCCCACCCTAATATCCCACCCCGACCATCACCTACACACCCGCACCTCCCGCTAGACATTTTTCCATTTGCACCTCTTCTCCCGCTCCTCTCAATTGGGTTGTACAAATCAGCTTGACAAGGAACACCACTTCTGGTCACCCCACTTTCCCCATCCTGCTCCTTTCTGTGTTACTTCCCCTGTCATGGGAATATAAAAGCTATTATACATAAACAAGAAGCCCCCCAACACCAGACAAGCTTTCCTTTTGTTCGCCATAAACTAACAATTAAGGAATGAGTAGAAGTACTGTTTGTAACAAGATTGCTTTCATAAAAAAATCCAGTCTGACTGATTTTCTAGACATACTGCGGACAAGTCGATTTGAATACTGACACCAAAACAGAAAGAGTCTACAATATATTTTTTTTAAATAAAACAATTACAACATCTTCAAAGAAGACAAGAAGAGCAAGAGGGGTGGGCACTAGAAATGAGAGCGCAAGAATGCACCTGGTAAATGTAAAATGTGTATGTGTTGTTTATGTGGAAGTGTGGAGCAAGCATGAGGTGACAAG
This sequence comes from Anablepsoides cearensis, assembly GCA_032275365.1. Classification (NCBI taxonomy): domain Eukaryota; kingdom Metazoa; phylum Chordata; class Actinopteri; order Cyprinodontiformes; family Rivulidae; genus Anablepsoides; species Anablepsoides cearensis. Next base: position 9,143,574 of record JAUBOC010000063.1, read on the forward strand.
AAAATGTGTGTTTGGCTTTCGAGCGGGGAGGGCCTGTCACTTCAAACATGCCCCAGACCGAGGCAAAGATGTGCAAAACACAATAAACGATGAGCACACAAAAAGAAGTCTAATAAAAAAAAGGCTGTAAATGCATTATGGGGCATTGTGACACTGCAGCAGTTATTGGGATATATTCGCACTTCACCTCCCAGATGACCACTGGGGTACTCTGAGAGAAAGGCAATAAAAAAAAAGAAAGAAAAAAATAAAAGCTCAGGCCAAGGATCCTAAAGTGCAACGGCAGAAAGACATGCAGGGGGAACACAAGGAATGGTAGCACACCTCTAAATGGAAAAAATGTTATTTTTCATCATTTATTCATGAAGAATGAGATTGAATTTAGATGCGACTCTTTGATTCTGAAGTAGTGCTCTGCAAAGGATATGTGAACACTCAGACACAATATATACACTTTCATTTACACAAACAGCTGAGGATCAGACGCCTGTAAAAGCCAGGCTCACATTCTATAGGCTCAATACATACATTCAAATCACCAATTCCAGATGTGGCCACATACGGAGCTGTAAATGAAGTCTTTAGATGAAGCACTGGACTAATTGAAGCATACACAATGAGAAGGAAAGCAATTAAGTCTCTCCTGTGTGTTTGTATGTGGGGCATGCGAATATGTGCCTGAATAGCTTTAATAATGATATATGGTAGGCCTATAAAACACTCAGGAGATATGAATTACAGATATTACGAATTAATTTCAAGCCATTAGAGATCTGAACAGAACAGTAGATGGGCTACAAAAACATAACACATGATTACATAAAAACAGCTGCTCTGTGCCTCGGTTACACAAGGTCTGGGAACTTTGGTAAAAGTAGATGGAACACCACAACCACTCAAGGAAAAGAAAGTATTTTAGATTAATAAGTCTGCCTTAAGTAAGTTGAATTGAATTTGAGAAGCCTTTGTTTCTGACATGAATGGTATCCATCACTAAATTCAAGCAGGACACATAAGATCTGCTCACTGCTGCAGATGTTGGAGACAGCTGATGACTCAAACTTCACTCCATACCTAGAAAAAAGGGTGAAAATTTGTTTGTTGCAGTCCCATTATTTCAGACGGTTTGTAACCAGGCATCCAGAAAGCAGTGCCGCCACTCAATTTTGAAACTTATTTTTGTTGCATGTTGAGATGTGTGTGGTCATTAATTCTGTGCTCACCTCAACCTACTTTGTCATTACAAGAACTTTTAAAAGGGGGGCTGTGTATTTTCCTGGCACATAGTTCAATTCCATACCACAGCAAAGTAAATAAGTTACCTTCAGTTGTTAAATGTTGTATATATCAAAAATATATTTGGCTTTGCATCAGTCTATTTTAACACCTTGAAACCGGCCTGTTTAATGTCCTACCATTTCAGACACTTCCACTTCAGCACTTCTTAACAACAATGGATAGGAGGGGTGTATTTGGTGATGTTTTTTTTTTAATTGTAATGAAAATATTTTGTTAAGTACTAGCGTTATAACTGTACAGCTTTATTATTAAATGAAGAACTTGGGGAAAAATACTTTCAGAAATAGGAGACTGGAAGGCACACATGACTAATCTGTAGGCACTGAGTAATCCCAAAGCCAAAAGCATTCATCAACTCAATCTCTCACTTCTTACTCTTTTCCTCTCCCTGACTTTAGTTTAATTTGAAGAGAGTGGAAAAAGTCCCTTTCCACACAGTCTCAATACATATTTTTCTAATTTCTTCCCTCTGAAGTCTCTTAATGGCTTCTTCACTGGACCCTGATGAAAACAATGACTTTTAACCTTCCTACTACTCCCTCCCTCCCCCGTCCAGCTTTTCTCTCCTTCCATCACAGTCGACTTATTTCACTTTCCAAATGATTTTTTTACTCCTTCAATCTCTTTTCAGCTATTCAAGCCCAGGCACGGGCTTGTGGCCGGTGCTACACATTGTGACAGGTGAAATGAAAGCCAAGAGAAATCTCATCTTCTTATAAACGCTTCGAGGCATTCAGTCAGTCAAAAAAATATATATTTTTTTTCTTCCACCGTCTTTCTTAGGCACTGACAGATGGAAGAAGAAAAAAAAGTGAGCTTTTTTTATGAAGACCATTTGGGATTTTCTTTTATCCACAGTTAATCAATGCTGTTCTATTTTATATTTACAGAGCCACGCCATATGCAGCATTACTTTTGAGAAAAAGAACTACAGCCTAAATTGTACTATTTTTATTATTGTTCTTTAGTTAAATACCTAAAGAAATTTACATCACGTCATTAAAGACTGCTATGCAAATACTACTAAATGTTTCGTTTACCATATAGTGTTATTTAAAAGCACTTCAGTGTCTTTGTTTTGATTCATCTCCTCCCCTTTTTTATTTTATTCATGTCAGAAGTTTGATGTGAAATAAAAGGTATAGCAGCAGACAGCAGCAAACATCACCATCAGGCATTGCTGATTGAAACCTCAAGGTCATACGCAGATGAACAGAGAGCCAGAGAGTGAAAAACAGAAGAAGTAGGGGCAGCCAGAACTGTTTCGGCTCTCCGGGGTCTAGCTGTGTAGCTCACTCACTGAGCTATTTTGTGCGTGTGAATGTGTGAGTGAGAAGCTTTTTAAGGCCTCTCCCTGTGGGCGGATTCTGCAAAGTCACCTCGTTCTCTGCATCTCGTCAATCTCTTTCTGTATCGCTGCTTGGCGCTGCACACTCCTGTTGTCTGCCTTTTTGTTCCTAAGTGCAGCTCCTCGAACTGTGACATGCCCTTTCCGTCTCCAGACACCGTACACCACTCTCTTTCATACTCTCCATTCCAACTCTTCACCTCAATCACCCCCCCCACACACACACACACACATGTTCACCTTTACCAAACATGACCAACTCGCTCGAGCCTCACCACTTTTCTACTATGTTCCTATTCAATCAAATACACGCTAAAGAAATGTCACCTCTTTCTAATCTCAACATGCTATTTGCAACTAAAAAACATCTTAATCTTTGCGGCGACTTTGCAAATCTCTATTTCTACCGGCTAGATTTCCCTGGCTCAATTCATAACCTTCATACGTGTTATTTTTAATCCATTCACCTGACCTCAACTTTCACTCTTTGCTCACGCTGCTCTTTTCAACAATATCCTTCCCACAGCAGACTTGTCCAATTTATTTCTCTTTGCCATATTTGCCCCCCTTTCACTCTTCTGTCAATCCCTTTCCCTCCCTTTGACACATTCTTCTCTTTTCCCCTTATCTTCATCTTACTCTCTATCCACGCTTCCCAGTTCCAGCTATTAGGTGGTCCACTCTTTAACCCTATGCTCCGTTCCTCAGTACACCCCCCCCCCCCCCACCCACACACACACACACACTCCCCCTCCTCACCTTGTAATTCTCCACTTTTGCTGTAGAGCTCTCGCCTCTGCTCTCTGAGGTAGGCACTCATGCTGATGGCGTGCGAAGATGACTCAAACCTACAGGACACACAAAAGCGTGCAATAATGAAAAACACAACAAGATGCACTATCGTGAAATTACAGGGTAGATTTGTTGCACCAACTTGTTGCACACTGTATATATTAAATGTGGCTGGCACAAATATGAAAACTGAAACTGCGAGAGATATTTTATTAGGCTGAAGGAGAAAAAAAATACATGACATGAAACTCCTATACATATGAGATATAAGGTGATATGGTACAATACAATATGAAATACTTTAATGTCCGCTTTGGAAAATTTGTTTGGGACTCTGATCTTGTAGCTGCCTTCACAAAAACATCCACAAACATAAACACAATCCCTCCATAAGGCATATGGCACAAATATAGCTTTAAAATAAACAAATATAAAAAAAAAACATTTTGAAAAGAGTGAGACACAGTATTGCATGATTGTTACTACAGTATCAAGACACATGTTTAATTACTCAGTCAGTCTAGAAGACACTGTTTAAAATTTTGATTAATATGAAAACAAATGAGCTATATATATATAGTAGTGCTATTAATGCATTGATACATGCAGGGGCAGTTTTAGGGGTGGGGCCAAAGGGGGCCCTCTCCCTGTCATGTCACTCATCAGTGGCAGAACTAGCCTGGCTCTTGCCTTCCTACACAAAAAAGAACTCTGCTCCGTCTGGGATTTCTCCCACAGACAAGGATTTCTCCGGTAGAATTTTAACCGGGCCAATCACTGAAAAGAAGGAGGAGTTGTGAACGATGACGTCAATTTTCTGCACCGTTTTAGTCTGCCTGTAGTTTAGCAATGGCAGCGGAGGAAATGAATGTCTCACAAAGCCTGCAGCCTTCATTTACAGGCATCTCGTTCAGCTCGATACTACTCTCATCACACTAGAGGTTGGTGGTTTACGCCGCACGCAATTTCCGGTTAGCTTCTTAGCTTAGCCTCCTTCATGGTGGAGCTGGTGGACTACATACGGCACAGCCAAACGTTAGCGATTGGGTAAATCAAATCCAATCGTTTTAAACTTCAACAGAGGCCTCCACCATGAAATCGCTTTTCAATAGCCGAGAGTCAAGACCCTCATACGAAGCAAAGAAAAGCACAAGGGGCTGGTTTTTACCAGGCTAGAATAAATCCTACAGAAGTCTTTTTCTCTTGTTAAGAGAATTTAAACAATCCTGCAGAAAAAGTCTTTCAACTGACAAATGATGGCTGGATTTTCTCTCATGCCGCGCGTTTGAGAGTATTTTATATATGTTTGGTAAATGCATGTAAAATTGGATAATTTACTGTGCAAGCTTTTATTTTTAATTACATTATAAGTGTTTGAACATGTGTGACTGGTTAAATGTATATACACTATACCAAAACCGGGGATTTGTGCACAAGGATGAACAAATATCCCTCTATGTATATTGTGGCCCTGCCAATGAATACATACACATTTAATTAGATTTCTTTGATCAGTCCTAATTAAATGACACACTTTATATTTCACTAGTATGTAAATAGTCAGAGAAAACAGTTTATTTTAATAAAATAACCCCCTAATTAGACTCATTCCTGGTTCCCTAAGGTCCTTGGACACAAATGTTCATAAAGGGCCATGACTTAATAAACATAATAAGCTATTCTCCCTGTGGTATCTTTCATCATTTTCTGTCATCCTCCTTCTGCTGCTAATACAAAAAGAAAAAAAAAAACTGACACTAATCTTAAGGTATATGTGAAGACAGCTGGTCTTAGTGCCAGACACTGTATTTCAACTGAAATTAAGATGCACACCTAATTAGATTTTACCATTACCCTGTTGAAATGTTAATTGTTACTGCAGCAGAGCTTCTTACAATACAGATCTTGCAACGCCTTGTAAGTGAAACAAAGTGAATAGATAAACAACAAAACATCTCATGTAGGGAATTACAATTTATTAATAATAAATGAATGATTGTGCCTCTACAAGCCAGTTTAATTTGTTCAAAACATGCTTTACAGGCTGTACATAACAGCATTTTCTTTTTTTCTCTCTCTTTTGCGGAGCAACATGAACAAAAGTGAAAAAGAATGTGATTCTTACTTGAAGAGTGACTGCTTGGCACGCTGTGGTTTTTTTTTTGCAAAGAAGGCAGCAAACTCACTGCCTGTGCTGGCATAGGAGAGCTGTGCCGATGGCTCTGTGGCACTGCGGCTGTTCTTCACGTCCAGATACTCCATCAGCAGAACCTTAACACAACAGTGAGCACTTTGTCAAAAACTACAAAGAACTTCTTTTTGTTTTTTTCCTTTTATATGTGGTGGGAAAATGTCCTTCAACCAGGTGAAGTGAGCTTTTATTTTTCTACATACAGTAGTTGCTAAATGTAACCCAAATGAATGCTGCTGTTTTCTTCAACTGATTTTGGAAACGGAGTTGAGCTGAAACAAAACAAACATTTATTTATTCATTTTAAAGAAAACAAACCTGGGGGCTTTTTTTGTTTTGTTTTTCTAAAAGAATTTGAAATAATTGACAATGTTTAAAATGAGTCACTCTCAGACAAAAACAGATGTGAAGAAAATTCAAAAAACATCTTTTGGGTTAAACAATCATAATGCAGCATATTTATAACAACAAAGCAAAAAGCAAAGAAAACTTAAAATGTTCTACTAAGATTTTATTATTATATCAGGTCAAGTTCGTACATTTCAACCTTATCATGTATAACAGATCTGAAGAAAGGTCCAGTCCCCAAAACAGAAAGATGTTACGGATGTGACACGGTACTTCGGATGATGACCATGTTTTTTTCTTTTTTTTTGTCTTCCAGTTCCCTGATCTGTCTGCATGATCCATGCTGAAATCCATCAACGTCTGATGGCGCTTCATAAAAATCTTATCAACTTCTAACAATAGTCTGGAATAAGCACATTGGAACTCTGGCCAGACGGAGAACGTTCAATTCCTCTATCAGTCTATCTGTGCGTTCCCTCTGATTCTTTCATTTGCTCTCATTTTTCAAAGTCTCTTTAGACTTCATTTCTCATTTCTCACGTTTCTATTTTTTCCACTCTACCCCAGTTGATACTTCCCTCTCTCTCTCTCCCACCCTTCATCCCTCTCTCTGTGAATGCATATGTTCCAAAATAGCTTCCCATATCTAATAGCTTCATAATTTATCAGGGCCATTTAGCCTGTGTGTGTCTAATTCTGAAGCGCTGTGTGGGTCAGCCCAGAACAGGACAGGAGTAATGGCTGAGCAGATGGAGATCCATCCCAGCCATAATGATGTAATTAACGCAGTGGAGAACAACCCCTGTCATGCATGGGAAAGCCTTCACATGCTAGCAATGGTATAAAAACCCAAGTTCAGACACAAGTGTGTAAAAAAAGTGGAATCAAAGTTGGATATAATACGTTAAACAAGTCTAGTCAAGTAAATGCAAACACATATTCAATATCATAATGCCCTCAGAAACAATAAGCAAGTTTGATGCCTGGTGAACTGAGAACTCTTGAACTGGCAACAACAGAGTGACCCCTTGCCACCAGCCTCATGCTGCAGCTAATCCTATCAGTGTATGAATTACTAATGATGAGTTGATAACACAACCTGCTTGCAAGCTGACGCCCAAGCAGACCTAATGAAATGCCAGCTCTGGGCTGACGAAGGGGCTCTGACCCTTCTTAAATTGTATTAGCCCAGAGACAGTGTGAACTTTGGAGGCAATTAACTGGACTGCTCAGAGAAAAAGAGGGATGAGAGGCAGAAACCAGAACTGAAGAAGTGAGCGAAAGAAGAGATGAGTGGAGAAGAGGAACTTTAAAGAATGGAATAAGCAAAACATTCTAAGTAGATACTGGAAAATAAATAACGAAGCAAATAAAGACATTGTGGGTGATAAAACAGGGAAGAGAAAAGAAAGTCGCAGTTCAAAACGCTAATTTAGAAAACTACTCTGTATTGAAAATTTTGGAACATTTAGTTTTGAAAGAAAACAATTTTCCCACCTTGACTAGAAATGCACGATTGTTCTGGTACAAAGACAGGCCTTTAAATACAATTTTGATTACCCCTCTTGCAAAAGCAGAAAACCATTTTACAAACCCAAAACATCGCCCCAAAATGTTCAGTATTTACTCATCAGATAAAGAGCCACAGCTAGAAAAAAGGTGCTCCACTAACAAAGTTATTTTGTTGCCAAGCCAATCAACTACAAATTAGATTTTATTCATGCTTCAAGCCAGAGGGATGATCCTGATTCATTATGTTTCATTTTTGCTCTGCGGTGTGAAAACAAATTATCCAGAAAAAAAACAAGACAACTCCAAAGAGAGAACAGCTAATTCAAAGAATTTCAGCATTTTATTCTAAAACCAAATATTTTGTTGCGTCAAAGTAATTTGTTATTTTTAAAAAGGCTATTTTATTTTGCTACGAGCAGCTTTTTACACATTTGGCTGCTAATTAATTCAAGTAATGCAGGTAATTTAATGACAACAGATTAAAATATGCAGTTGTTAAAACCCTGACAACTAATATGACAAAGAATGACATACAGCAAACTTATTTGCCACTCATAGAAACTGGTTATACTGCCATTGTTCACATTTAACATCCAATAAAACTTTTTTGTCACAAGTTTCGACTCGTTAAAATTGAACACTGCAGTGGGGAAAATAAGTATTTAGTCAGTCACCAATTGTGCAAGTTCTCCCACTTAAAAAGATGAGAGGCCTGTAATTGACAT
>JAUBOC010000063.1:9151975-9183139 GCA_032275365.1 Anablepsoides cearensis
AATGATTTTCTCAATTTTTTTTTCACATTTTGTCTCTCATAGTTGAGGTCTACCTATGATGTCAATTACAGGCCTCTTTCATCTTTTTAAGTGGGAGAACTTGCACAATTGGTGACTGACTAAATACTTATTTTCCCCACTGTATAACCCACCTCACACAAATGGAAAATTAAAAGCAAAGAAAAATGAAGAACAAAAAGGGAGTTAATGAAATAAGGGCACACACAGAGATGAATAAAAACCAGAAGAATTCTGAAAGAGGGCAGACAAAAAGTAAACAAAACAGAAAATTGAGAACATTAGATGCAAAAAAAAGGGAAAGAAAAACATTTTCACAGCCAGCTTTGCAATGATCGATAGCATGATTGAGATTACCAAAACAAAAAAGAAGCACCCTAAGCATCACAACAATGCACAACTCCTCAGATAAACAAGTAAACAAACTCAATGGTCCACAGTATTAATTAGTAATTAGCCCCAGAGCTCAGTTTCAAATGGGCGCCTGTTCTCATTTAGTATAAAAACCCTGGAGCTTTGATAGGGTCTGACGCAAGTAAGGCAGGTATTGGAGAACATAAAAATAGGGACTCATAGACATGACGCAACTATAATCTCAACACTCTCCCCCCTCCTCTTAACACCCAGAGCACGAAGTGAAAACAGACTCTTGTCTCAGTCTTTCCACATTCCTCTTGTTCAACTTGTTACGGCTGAAAATTGGACAAACAAAGATTACTTCGACACCTCGGCGCTGTTTCCTTTTTAACCAGAGACAGATAAGTTTACATGTTTATGTTAATTAGCTTAGCGAACTTCCAAAGTGACTTCCACAAAAAAAGGTCAATAAGAGTTGATTAGGAAGCAGCCGAGGAGGAGAGAAGCTGCTTGATTTCACCAAAAAATAGGATTTGTGATGGAGCGGATAACGAAAACAGATAGTATGTAATTATTTGAGACATGGGCAAAGTCTCTACAAAGGCTAAAAGCAAGAGCATACAAAACAACAAAATCATTTCCAACAAACCATCCAACACAACTCATTCTGCACACAAATAACTCAAACTTAAATCAGTCCACTGGTTGAGTGCAAAGTTAAATTAAAAAGGAGAGAAGCTTAATGGAATCTGGCTTTGAGACTCATTAGCAGCACCCCCACCTATTCCTTCATCACTGAGACGTCCTCATGTTTCCATTTATGTTTGAAGGAAGAGTATACTCATTTTCTATTCTATCCATTAGAGCCTAAACAGCCACAGAATCAGTGCAATTAGGAGAGCATCACTCAAGGCCTTGCAGGTGAGCACTTGACATTGGGTAAACTCAGCAAGTCAATTGGCTCGGATTAAAAGCATAAATATCACTTTATTTTCCTTTTTCTTGTCTCCATCCGTTCCGTCTTATATGCCGAAAGCAGGCGAGAGAACAGCATCAACTTTCTTCCGTTCTCATTGCTTTATTGAAATCGGCTGTTTTCCCACTAAATCCCTTGGCAAGCGTCTTGTCACAAAACATATTGACTGGCATCCCTTGCTGTTAGCTTGAAGTTTAAAGCCCAAAGTGTCCTTGGCCGTCAAAGAGAGGGTTCTGTATACATCCTGTATTGATTGTGCTCCAGAAACTTCAATAACCTTCATGAGTTCTGACAGAGCTTCGGCCGCAGCCACTTTCCCAGCGCCGAGCTCCTGCTAAACAGCGGGGGTTCCCACCTGGAGCTGGCTGCCCGCAGTCAATCTTTTGAAGGCTATCTTGTTGACCGAGGGAAGGAAGAAGAAGATGTGCCTGCGTGCTCACTGAAAACCGCTGTCCTTGCTGTGCCCCCAGCATGTTTCGTCATGTAAAAACAATCATACGCCTGTGTATTGTTCCACAAAAGGAACTCAGACATGGTTGCGTTAATTTTTTTTAGGATTTGATGAAGTCTGCAGTGAATGTATAAAAATTAGCTGCAAGGAAGGGTGGGAGCTGAAAGGAGACTTTAGAACAGCTCAAACACGGCAGACTTCACCGCACTATATGTAAATACGACGGTGCTTTAGAAGGCAGAATAAACGTGACACATTGATTAAAACGTTGGGCAAGAACAACGTAGCAATGTCTGTACTTCATATCTAATTAAAAGAGGCTTATTGTCTTCTGGCTTCTCTGTGGCACTTTAATTTGCTTCGTTTGCGATCTGTTGATGAGCCCGGAAAATACAGAAGCCTCTTGTATATTTATATATTGTTGACACAAACACGGCATAGCCTTTTGTGTTGCTTATTCTAAGTCAATAAAGTGATTAATTTATGAAAGAGATTTAGATTAAACCAGAAGCTCTTCTCTGATCAAGACAGCCCGTTAAGAAAACAAAAACGTAATCACAAGAAGATGGTGCTGAAAGTGTAAGGACTAAACAAAAGCTCAGATATCTCGTATAAACAATCTTAAAGAAGTTTTTGTTTTACAATTCTTCTTGTTTTAAGGTTACAAAAATACGCAACTTTTTTGAAATGTTACTAAACTAATTAACGCTGTAATCACTTCTTTCAAAAGCTAAATAATCAGCATCTATCTTTATTTTTTCAAATGCATTTTCAAAGTTCCTTCATGTGGAAATACAGAGCAACTCATTAAAAGTACGATTTGCACTCAGGTCACATACTCCAAGCAGACAATATACGTGGCTGGCAGTCAAATAGCCACAAATCCTTGTAGAATGCGCAAATGGCAAGCTAATTAGTAAACTTTCAGGCCTCGGACCAAACTAGAGACAAGGTGAAAAGGTGATGGATATAAGCAGCCACAGACACCACATGCCAAATATAGACTATAAAACTCCTAATGGGTGATCCTTATTATGAGTGTGTGGAGAGGTTTGTGAACCGTGTTATACAAATATCTGTTAATTTGTGACTTCTAACATAAATTGAAAGCAATTATTTGTTTACCAATAATATTAAGATTAAATGATAGTGTGATATATTGTCTTAACTGAGTGCTTGCATATAATATTTCTGAGGGAACAAATAAAAAAAAAACCATCTCAGCAAGTGTTTTCTGGAAAAAAAAAGGAAATAAAAGTGCTCAAAGCGAGAAGAAATATGCAGTCATGGATAAAAAGAGTTGTAAGGAGATGTGGTGGTGCAAGCTTGGATATGTAAATCCACTGATGGTGTAAATAATCAATAGAAATACACATATTCAACAGAGAGCGACTTGAAAAATTGTGATGTGGCTTAAAAGCCCTCCTTCCAACATCAATACCTCTGATTACCATCCCAGTATTTTATGCTTTGAATCGATGCTTCTACGCTAAAATGGAAAAGCAGCAGAGGTATCTTGAGCATTTCTGAACAGGGATTAAAACTGCTACACAAATCCTGACTTTCAAAAGCGTGTTTACCCCACTCTCCATCCTCAACCTACGGGGCCCTCGGTCGCGCGCTGATGAAAGCGGTTTCTCTGCCAAGGCCGTGTAACTGGGCGCGCCCTATGTTTCTGTCAGCTCCTGCATCTGTCTGCTGGTATGTCATGTGTAAAGGTCAAGCTGGTTTCTCCACTTTTCAAAGTGAGAGCGAGGAGAGAAAAAAAAAACACTCATCAAAAGGTTTCAATGGTTGTCAAAGATGTGAACCGCAACATAAAGAATGAGCAATGCAGGGATTCATATAAATGATCTCCAAATGAGGTGGGTGTACTCAGTTGGTGGTAAAAAAACAACATTTTTTTTGTCTTTGTAATAAAAGTTTTGTGGTAAATATGCTCAACAAAAGGGGAAAAAGAAATTCAAACAAAAAGGAGTAAAGCATAAATACCGTATTTAAAGTTAGGTCGGTGCTAAGATTTAAGATAAGAATTGGCTCAGTATCCAATAAAATCTAAGAGAGTTTCTGTGGGAGCAGAAGGGATTTAATTTCTCTCATTGCAGATATGCGACTCTGTAAAACAGAGTGGGCTAAATGAAGCGGGGGGTGAAGAGGAATGTGGGAGTTGTGAGTGAGGGTGGGGGTAGATAATAAGATTAAGGAGGAAATTACAAGGACCAAGAGGGGTATGTGGAAGGTATCTGGAGATTGTGATACAGAGGCAGCAGGAATGATGCTGAAGGAGGAAAGAGCAAGGGGAAATGGAAACATGGAGTGGGCGAGAAAAGACAAATGAACAAGCAGGAGGAATGGGAAAAAGGGAGGCAGGAATGAATGGTTGAGGGGGAGGGTGTGGTGGGGTGATCATACTGATATAATCGGACAGAAAATAATAACACAAGCGACTGAGTAAGAAAACCTCATTTCCCATAATGAGGATTCTAATCAAGAGATTATATTATCTCACATGACAGAGCTGAGGGAGAGTGAAGCCACTGGCAACTGCACGTTGGCAGTGGTCACATACTGGGGAATGGCTCCGTGCCATCTACAGTACGCATACAACAGAGCAATCACAGTACATGCCTATGCATGACTAAACCCTCAAAATACACACTCGTAGCCTAAAACACAAGTGAATTTGTGAATGTGCCCATGCCAGCTGGAAAAAGCTCAAGTTAATGGAAGAAGCTCTTTCAGTTTCGCTGTGGAGCCACATTCTCTCCTTTTATTTCCTCTTTTTATGATCAGTAAAAACACAGTTCTATCAATTACCATGGCAACAGTCAACACGTGCAAGTTGGCCTTCTTAGAAAGCATGTTTCCTCCAGCATTTTAGTCAGCTAAAACAATGCTGTAACTTAGTCTTTGTTGTATTTTAACATGTTAAATAGATCTATAAAGCAGAATGACACACCTCAGGGAGGGGCTTTGTGTAAATAGGTGGTGCATACACTCTGGGTATATTTTTGATGAGGGAATAACATAAGATAATAAACTTCTATTTTGCATAACACTCTCCTTTAAATAAAAAAAACTCTCCAAAAGAGCCTCATTGCAAAAACCATAGTTTTAGGTACGAACACACACACACGGACACCGACACACACTCACCAATCACTATGAGAGCAACAGCTGTCACAGATTTTCCTCTGAGAGTCACCACAGGGTCAAATTAACAGCTGTTCATCTCCATCAGCCAATCAAACAGGGAGGGGTGGGGGGTGGGATCAACTACCGTGCATAAATACACGCCAATTAAAGATCCTCAAATTAATCCAAACAATCAAGCCTGCTTTGTTCTAGTTCTTTATACAGTAAAGGAACTTTGTACTTTCCAATTAATCAAACCTCAGCTTAATGACACGTCATTTTGTCCTTCTTTAGATAAAATGCAGAAGCAACGGGTGACAAACTACTCTTTCTGCTTTTACAGAAATTAAAAAGGTAAGTAGCAGCCAGGTGCTGCTAATTTAATTCACTTGATTAAATGATCATGAGTAAAAGAAGAAGTGTTCAGGTGTGCAACATAATGCCAAAAAACATTATGCTGCTTCATGGCAATGATTTTAGAGCAGTAGATGGTCATCATTATAAGTAGGGTTATAAGGACATTTCTCCATTCTGTAATAGAAGGATTATTCTCAGAGGAAAATATCTAAAACTGCTGTCAGTCTTCTCTGGGGTGGACATCCTAGCAACTTCTTTCCAAGGTCAGACCTTGTAACACTCAGAGAACTGCAAAAAACAAAAAGCTAAATATCACACTGTGGAAGCTGTAGCATTTTAAACGTCAAAGTTCAAAGCAGTACAATTAGACAAAGATTGAATGGTTGTTCCTTCTTAGAATAGCACCAGGGCTTAGATCTGCATTTGAACAAACTACAAGTCTTCTCCCTTATGGAAAAAAAACCCCACAGTATTGAATGAATGCTTATAAAGAACACATATGTCAAACTGCATTTTTTGTTCTATTTCCACAACTTATACATCAAAATGTTCAGCTCCTTCAGGACATTCCAACTATGACTTTTAGCATTTAAGCTATTTCGCTTTTGTCTTCAACATCCTAAAAATTCAATAAAATGTTCATAAAACATTACTGAACTTTTCACCTTTTGTTCTGGTTTTTCTTTTATAACTTATTTGGTCTAATTTCAGCATCAGCAGCAATTTGGTTCAGCTTTTTTTTTTTGCTAATTTTTGCTGTTTTCAGCCATTTTCAAACTTCTTTCTACTAATGTCAGTTTTGATGTACTTCTTTTTACTTCTTACTCAATGCAAGATTTTTATGCTCCTTTAAATTTCTCGCCGTTTTATTTTCTTCTGCGTTTTCAAGTACTCTTTAGCTGTTTTTTTCTAAATTCAATTTCATTCAGCTAAATTCATGTTTTGGTGGTCTATTGAACTTTCTTCATTTTAAATCAGCCACTGTGCTCCTTCATATTCTTTCTGCCAATTTAAGTTTTTTTTGGCTACTTATCAGCTGTTTTCAGCTAATATTAGCTTTTTTTCAGCTAAATTCACCTTTTTAGGATAATTTTAGCTTTTTACTACCTAATTCAGCAAACATGCTTTTTCAATTTCAATATCAAGATCACAAAATAAAGAAGTGAAGATCACATGTTAGTTGTTCTGAATGTTTTACCTTTGTCTAAATTTAAGCTTTAAACCCACCTATTCAATTTTTTTTTTTTTAAGATTTTTCTACCTGGATAACTGAGATGCAGGATACTTGTGCACAATCTGTCAGGACATTATTTTAAAGAAAAAGTAATAAAATAAGAAATTATTAATCAATTGAAATAATATGTTTAGGTGATAGTCAGACATCTTCAAAAGTCTTTTAAACATTCTGAATTATGACGGTTTCAATGTCTTTCCTCAAAACTAACCTGCAGCACAGTTTGGATCTTAGCAGAAACATCCGCCTGCTCATAGAGCTTGATGTCCTCTTCAGGGGTCCCACTCGAACCCTGCAGTTTGATCTGCTGCATGTGGGCCAACACGATGCTGTGAGCCTGGGCCACTGCCTTGAACTTATCAAACAAAAGCTCCAGCAGTTCCAGCAGCAGCCTGCAGAGGGAGCCAAAGAGAGCAGGAAAAAAAAGAGGGTGAAAGAGAGAAATTGAAGGGGCAGAGAGCAAGAGAGTGGGAGTAAACGAGAGCAAAAAGAGTTAGTTGATGTTTAGATAAAATTACATAAATATAAAAACAGTCATTTAAATGTCACATTTGCAAGCTGTACTTATTTAGCCATGCAATATTTGTAACATTTTAACATGATTTTATACAGGAGCAAAGAAACAACCACTTGTTAGGAAAATGGACAAGCATAAATTGCTAAATCTTAGAGAGAAAAAAAAAAAAAACGCAGATCGCAACCTTTATTCTTAACATTTTTTTTTCCGTTCCAGTCCAGACAATGTCCATAAAAACTCAATAAGCTTTACACTGCCCTTCTACATTAGGTTTAGATACTAAAGCAGCATTGTGCCTGATCTGCGTTTGCTTCTGCCTACCCTTAAAATGAGTCTGACATATTTGTTTCCATAAAGGGGGGAACAACTCAAAGATTTATTAATAGGAACGTTTTATATTACCAATTAGGTTTTATAGTTCCCCGTTTTACTTTGCAGTTCCCTCTACTGCAGTCACTTCAATATTTCACCTGGGTTAATAACCCAGCACCTGGACTAGCTGTTAGAAGGGGG
Organism: Anablepsoides cearensis; assembly: GCA_032275365.1. Taxonomy (NCBI): domain Eukaryota; kingdom Metazoa; phylum Chordata; class Actinopteri; order Cyprinodontiformes; family Rivulidae; genus Anablepsoides; species Anablepsoides cearensis. The sequence continues at coordinate 9,159,534 of JAUBOC010000063.1, forward strand.
GAAAAAAACTAAGCTGCCAAACATGGATTCAAATAAAAAGCCATTCTCATTAGTTCTAAATGGCTCTGGCAGAGGACGAGAGAACAACCAAAACCAAACTGACCTTCCACTTGATCTGAGTGCTCCACTCTGGATTGAAAACTCACAGTTGCTTCATCTAGTCTAATCCTTTCACACAGATTTGCTACCACTGCTTTTTACACAAGGACAGACCTTTCAAAGTAAAGAGGGAACACGGATTTCATTAAGGTGAACTTGATGAGAGTTACAATTTTAGATTCAAGAAGGTATTACAGTTACTTTACAAATAAAGACACTGCTTGTTTAACACCACTCTTACCACTATACTAACTGGTGTCAAGTCTACTTACTGACTTGTAGCACATTTGCTGCCAATAGAAAATAAATTAAACAAAACATTTCAATACATTTCTTGGTGTTTCTTTACTCTAGCTTGGACCTTCAACCAGAATCCTGGGAGTCAGAGTTCAGCACACTTATATTAGCTGCTCTGTGGAGTGCATTTGTCCTTACAAAGACCTCTAAGGCTTTAACTGGAGTTCAGCTTAAAGAGGTTAACCTCAAACTGCTCCTTCTACCTCCGAGACCTTCTAGAAAGTTCACCTTTCACATCTGCTCTGGTTGTTTACTTACCCCTGTTGCCACTCAATTTTCGGATAGTCTTTTTTTTTTTTTTTGATTTATGTTAATGTTAGCCTGATTGCTACTTTTAAATATACTGCCTCTACTGTTTATTTCGCTGTCTTAAACAGCTGCTGAAGCTTGCAGTCCTATAGCATCATATATATGTTGTTCTCAACCACTTTGAGTGGAATATTTCATTGGGAAATGGGGACTTCTAACCCACACTTGGGAAAGTACCACTATATACTCGCCTAGCTATTTGGATATGCCTCTTAACATTAACACCCTGCATCTATTTGGTGTCTCAGGGGGATTTTTTACAGCTTGGTCTTGTTTTTTAAAGTGTTTCTACTGAGTACATTTAGAAAGCGTCTTGGCACCATAGTATGGGAGCCACAGACCCAAGTGAAGGAAAGAAGTCAAGTTGCTAAGGATGGTATTAAGCTAGTGTATAGATAAAATGAATGTTTAGCCAGGATACATTTTTGGTGGTTTCCAGTCATTACATTTACAGAATAACTGAACAAAAGTGAAGATTAAAGCACCATGATCTGTAACTCTTAATGTAAGATGATTTGGATTAACATATTAGTTAGTTTGAACTACCACCTTACACGCTTAAGCTATATAGTATCAGAAAAGTACAAACATTGTATAATTATCCATCTAACTGGAAAGGTTAAGACACACTAACAGACACAGCTAACACTTGCACCTACAGACAGACCAGGCTTCCTCATTATCTCCCAGCGGATGCCATCCTAATCCATATCTTCTGTTCTGAAACCTCACATCTCATTTCCCCCTCAGGATCGAAGCCGACACAGACGGCTCATGAACAGTCGGGTAGAAATAGCAGGGAGCACACGGGTTTCTAACTAACCGGCCAGCGGTAGGAGAGTGCGTGGTTCATTTCTGAAGGACAACAGCAGCATCAAAATTAGATTACCATTAGGGCCGCTTGTCAGTCAAAGACCATTAAATTACTGTAAACAGGGGCGCAATGTGTGGAGCTTTTGAATTATGAAATGTGCCAGGTTTGTGACGCTGCCACACAAAAATTGGAGACAGAAATACAGAGCAGAAAAATATGCTTACAATATGCATTCTGCTGTCATGAGTCATCCATCTTCTATGTTAAACTATTAGAATCATCAGAACAATGAAAAAATATTTCATCCTTTAAAGGATGGATTAAAGTTAAATTAAGTTAGTTTGTTTTTTTAAAGCCTTTCCTCACCTTAAATAGGCAGTCATTTGACTTGGATTTGATATTTTCTATTAAAAAACAAGATTTCTGTTTCTGCAACACAGCAGGAGGAAAAGAGCTATTCATTATCAGAGAAGCCTGATGCATGTGTGAAATGCTGTATGGAGTATATTTGTGAAAATATGATGCAGAGAAAGAAGTTGGATCACTAAGGAGGTGGCTGAGAACATAAACCTGTATGACCAGGCTACACACTGTTTAAGCTATAAAGAGTTTAAGTGTTGCCTGCTGGTCTGCAGTGCTATAAAATATAGTGTGCAATATTCAAGACCATTGTTCCCCTACAAGTGGTACAGCCAATGGGGTTTCCATAGCAACAAGCATTGACTTTAAATTGAAGCGAACACAGAGAGAACAGGCGGTGTATGCATCCAAATACAAACACACGCAAAGTGTTAAGTGCTCGCACACGTACACATGCAGGGAAATTCAAAACAATCAGCCAGGAGTAGAACTGAAAATGAGCTACATGGTGGCCTATTACACTGAGGTCAGATGAGATTCAGCAGGCGGACGGAGAAAACAACGCAGACACGGGCTTGGAGAAAACATCCCTGACAGAAAACAAGACGTTCCTCTTAAATGGTTCAGGATCAGTGGACTGAGACCTGTGTTTTCTCAGGGCTGGATGCTGCACGTGTGCGTCTGCGGCGGCTAACGTGACTGCTTTGAAAATGCGGTGCTCCGATACGGCAGGTGAGAAATTGCGTGTCTGTGGGTGTGTTTAACCATGACATGTCTTTGTTTAAAGCAGCTGAGGATCTGTTTTCATGGTCCGAGGCCGGTGTGTCTGCACTAGCCTTTGCTGTGTTTCACATCTGTCTGACTGTGAACGCTGGGGGACTGAATTGGAAACATGTTGTCGTCTGCCTCTAGTCAGCTGGTAATATATCTACAAAACCCCAATGCAGTCAGCGTATTAATATTGATACAATAATCAGCTCTAGTGTTTTGGTAATAATCTACAGGGAGAAACTCGTTTTCAGCCCTTACCAATCAATGAAATAAACGGCCACTTTTTTATTCACCAACACCGAGAAACAGAGCCTAATGGGAATACTATGAGTACAAAGGAATAAGCTAACGTGCATCTTAATAAAACTGATGGGAATACAAGTGGCAGCTTTATTAAGGTATCTTTTAGAGAGAATACCAATAGCCTTGTGTTTCTGTTTACTCTGATCATCTGTTTTTAATATTGTAAGAGCTACTCATTATTCCTATCAGGATACTATTATAATTTTCTCATATGGCTTTGCTTTCATCTTTTAATTTAACTGCTGTACGATGCTCTTCACAGCTATCTAATGACTGCACTATGCTTTTAAGTATTAATTTCCAGTTTTTCTTTCTTTTAATCCTTCCTCTTTCCAGAAACCCTTTTCTCTTGTGAAGCTAATGATAACTAAGTGCTTGCACCTTGGTTGGCTTTCCTGGGCCAGGTTTTCTCCCCTCTGGTAAGCATGGTCTGCTATCTGAGTGGTGGATCGCTTGACGATCTGTTTCAGCTCGGGCTCCAGCCGGTCCATTATGGCTTTGACTGTTTGCGGGAGTTTATGCAGTTTAGCTAAAGCCTGGAAACAAAGCAAACACCCAAGATATTCCTTAAGCACAAAAAAAAAAAAAAAAAAAATCGAGACACAGCTTATTTTAGCTTGGGAAAGTATTTTCTTAAGAATTGTGTGTACCTTGATAAGGATGCCCATGAATTCAGCACTGTTTTCCTCTGGATCCACCTCTGAAAGATCAGCTTGGCTCAGTTCTCGAATATCCTGCTGCAGCTCAAGCACTAAAAAAAAAAAAAAAAAAAAAAAAAAATCAGTGTGCATTAACTATCTATACAAAATTCATATTTTTAATAAGAAAAATAGAAAACTATAAATTAGTGGTGATTTTATCTTCCTATTTTAACAATCTAACCCACTGATCAAAAACAAATTGATAGCTTTCAGTGTATTAATTTCCTTTTAAGCCCACACACCTGCACCCCCCACCCACCCCCAAGCTCTCGGCAGCTGACTTAGCCACATTAGCAGCTAAATTGAGAATGGCAGTATCGAGTGATGCTCTAATTTCCATTAGATGGGGCCTCCCAATTCCCCATCAAAGCACGTTAGGAGAGTTAATGTTTATGGCAAGTTAATGGACTTTGGGTGTATTTCCTCTTTTCACCCATTCCGACTGCAGTTTGTGTAATAATTATGACAATTACTATCTACAAATGAGGTGCTCTAATGCTATTAGACAAAATGGAAAGCCAGGGCTATGATGGAAGCCGGTCGCTGTGTCGTGACCACAGTTGTTAACACGATGGTATACAGGCACTCACTGCCTGAAGGTGGCTAATTGCCAGAGTTCTCTGTGTAATATAGGAAAACTGTCTGAGCTTTTACTTTAGGTACACAGACCGGGGGGACTGAGCAGAAACTTATCATTGGCTGCAATAAATACAGTGGAGGTAGAGTAAGATTATGATAAAACAGGCTATATATGTGAAGCTACAATGGGGATATATAGACGCAGTAAAGACTATAAATATCTACACTGAATATTAGACAAAATACGGCAAAATAAGGTTTATTGCTTCAAGGAAACTCAGCCAAAATCTAAGAGGTATGTATGTACAGCCGTCTGGTATCCACAGAACTAAAACCAGCGAGTCGTTAACTTAGAATGCCAAGAGTGGGTGGTGGAAAAAAAAAAAAAGTGCCCGGGCTTTATATAAAAACTCCGAAACACCTAGGGAATGCCAAGTTATTGCTGGATTAACTTTTTTCATTATCTTCTTGTTTGTGTTCTCCTGTGCTCTGCCTGGAAGAAAAGTAGCGCTGACTCTACGCCCCTACAACCGAGAGAGGATTCATACATTTCTGAACACAGTTAGGATCCGTTTTATCAGCCTCCGTTAAAAGTCCTGGTTACCAGTCGGAGCGTAATAAATGCAGCGCCCCTGCTGCGAATGCGGAGACACTGGGTGACTAATGGATACACGTAGGGGGCACGATGATTATAATGTAAGCGAGGGAGATATATATTATGATCATAGTTGAAGATGTTGTGACATATACAGCGAGAGAGGAAAAGTGGGCGTTTGTCGGTGTGCATGCTTTGTGTCTATGTGAAGCATGCCGTGTAAGATGTGTTTAGTTCTTTATAGGAGTCTGGATCAGCAGTTTTTTTGGGATCACTTGTTTCTGCAAGAAAACCAGGAAAAACAAAAGCACAATGACATGCAAATGGTTAGAAATTAGAGTGATGCTAATGACATCAAATCACTGGGGTGAGAACACTAAAAACACAAGCTCAAATCCAAAAGCAATGTTTGTAAAATGAATCTGACAATACTTGTTAATGTATATCACCTCACTTCTCTTCATGGGAGCAGCTTTAAAAAGAGATGATGCTTTTAAATCCCACTTTTTCACATTCAAATCATGCAGTTGGAGTCTAAAGTGGAACTGCAACGATTTGGTCTGAATTCCTCTTTATTGTAACTCCACAAGCACCTCTTTTACCTCTTTTCTGAAGTGTTTCTCAGATCAACTCGTTTTGAGGCTGTCTCTTTAAAATAAATCAAACAAGTCCCTTCAAACCCTGCCCACCTCCAACTTCCAGACCAGTTCATTCTAGCTTGATAGAGGGGTTTACGACTATATAGCAGCGCAGAAATTATTATTATTTTTTACAAATTACTTAAAACGTCAACAAGGGAAGACTTGTCCATCCAGCCTTACAAGTTGGAGCCAGAGTCTGACCCAGAGCCAGAGGAGGATGAAGACCACCAAATTATATTTGGTAAGTCCAGACCTTATTTAGACGTTCCATCGCAAATAATGTGATGCAATAGTACATCATAGAAAATAGATAAAACTGAACGGGTTGAAAATTATGAACTAAATAGAATATAAAGATATCTATGCAGCACCGGGAGAAACTAAACTCAAATTTTCTGCACTCCTAGTGACTAAAAAAATGGATTTTGCATGGCATGTCCCTTTTAATTGACACAATGATGTATAGTTTTTGTGAATATGTTTATTATTATTTTTATATTAGTTTAATATGTTTATATTAACTATTTTTTTTACCACTGCTGGTTCCTGGTGTGCTAAACTGTGAGGAATCCAAAAGCTTGCGTGGAGTTGAAAGGCCGCTCCCTTCTAACACAGGCAATGGAGACGTTTCTTTAGTCATGGACCTGAGTGGGAAAAAAAAGTGTGAATTCAGTAAAGTTTTAACTCATTCAACTCTTTGTCAGATATTAAGAAAAAGCAATCCTGAAGTAACAGCTCTTCGCAAGCAGACACATGTTATACAAATGCAAACACAGGTATGAACTTGCAAAACAAAAGCACTAATCTACTGTAAGAACAAAACCACCTTCTATCTGTTTTGTGAGAATGGTGCTGCTTTCCAATGAGCCATTTATCAAGCTCAAGGTGGAAGCAATCCAGGCCCTTTAAGTTCGGCGGCATAAACACAGTGTGCCTGCTAAGTGAGTGGGTTGCATGGAGGCTGGCATGTTGTTAAAGGCAAACGAATACAGGAAGGCCAGGACCTGTCAGAAGCTGACCCTTATTAATAAATCACTGTGCTTTACCAACCCACTGCCACCATAATTACAGCAGCGCCACAGACACACACGTAAAAAGAGCAAACAACAAACTCAATGAATGCTTTCCAAAGAACACTAAAGTAACAAATGTGTGTTCAAAGCGTGTGGGCTGCATTATCGCTAATATATTATACAATGAAGAAACAGGCGCTTAGGTCACAGTTAAACTCACAGCGGCTGTCAAACATTTTGAGTCATTTAAAACACCGCTGGTGTTAAACAAAAGAGGGGAATGATGTTTTTCTGACAGTAAAAACAAACAAAAAAAAGCATGCCTAAAATATCGTCATACAAAACACAACTTATGCAGTTTATACAGCAAAAGTTATCAAAACTTTAACTGCATCTCACCTGATTAGTTTAAATTAAATTACGGCTGGTCGCGTCCAATAATTTATATGACATGCTTTTCATTAGATTCCTTTGAAGCTTTACTGCATAAACAGGAAAAGCAACATTTTCTAGAAGCTGTAATTGTTTTCCCCAGTAATGTTCTCGGTTTTCCTGCAGCAAATAACTGGTGGGTTTGACTAAGTTCAGTGGAATCGCTCAGGTTTAGGAAAAATTGATACAATTATAAATGTAACATGTTTCACCCTTTGTGTGTCAAGCACAAAATTAACTAGGGAATCTAATTTTCCTGCAAAATGTGTCAATGCTGAAAGATTTTTGCTTAATAGCTAAAAAAAAAAAGTTGAAATTAGCCTAAAGAGAGTAAAAAGAAAAAGTAGCTGAAATTAGCACGAAGAAACAGAAAAGGCACAAGTTTGCTGACGTAAGCAGTAACAAGCTAAAATGATCACAAAAAAAGTGAATTCACTTGTCAGCAGCCTAAATTAGCTAAAAACATTAAAATTAGCAGAAAACAGCTAAAAAGATTTATATAAAGCCTAAAATAGCAGAAAGAAAAACAAAAAGTCAAAATAGAAGAAGAATAGCAGAAAAGGTCAAGATGGAAGCTGAAGGAAGCTGAAATTAGCTGAAAGAAATTTTAAAAAGCATAAACAGAGCAAAGGGTAAAAAGTACAGTAAAGATTTATGATCATTTTAAAGGGTTTCAAGGATCTTGAAAACAAATCCATTCATTTTCAATGAGAAAAACGTGGCTGAAAAGGTTAAAGTATAGTTTGTTGAAGCACCAAAAGTCATAGCTGGAATGTCCTGAAGGATTTGAACATTTTGATATAGAAATTATTAAAATAGCACAAACATTGCAGAATGTGATACAGGCCAAAAAATGTACAGAAGAAAAAAACTGATCTCAGTAGTGTGAGGGCTTATAAAGCATTCACAAAACAATAAAACATTTTTAGTTTTTTGTTTTTTTTGCAGGCTTGTTGCAGTATAACTATAGTTGTGCTGAAATCAAAAGGGATGCTACAAAAGGGAATGAAATTTACTGAAATAGAGAAAACGTTTTTTATTAGAAAAAGTAATGACTGAGAAAATTTCAAGCTGAAGAAAAATTATCATGTCATGTTCGATATAAAAATAGAAATCAGTTCTCACCCCGGAACACGAGCAGCATTTTTGTCCTTATTCTTGAGTCCAAGACGGCTGGTGGATTTGATGTAAAGGTGTCGGTGCAGTTCATCAATGAGCACTACAGGCAGCAACAGCTTCTTGTTTTTTAACTCCAGGCGCAAGTCTCCAAGCCCTTCAACCTGCAGCAAGGGGCCTTCTAAAGACTCCACTGCTGACACCTGCACACAACAACATGCCAACCAAGACGCGTGTTAACCTTTGTTAAACCTAGTATGTTTTACCCAATTTGCTCTGACTGCTCTGATGTTCAATGACATCATATGTTGGTAAATGCTTTGGTTTGAGTGTTTGCAGGAAAGTTAAAATGTACGAGCCAATACAGGAACCTGAATGTGACACTGCAACCATTCTAAATAAATCTTTCTGGTGAGAAATATACCAATGTGTGTGTGCACGTGTGTGTGTGTGTGCATGTGTGTGAATGGGTTGGGAGAGGGGGCACTTTTAATACGGGGTCAATTATGACCCGCAAATTTCATTAGAAAATTAAATCAACTACCTAAACTGAAGCAGTCACACCGAGGCAAACGATTCTCTTACAATAATGACACTTGTATAAAAACTCTTTTCTGCAAGATTGTAAAATCATTATTTTAAGTTTAAATAAAAAAAAAAACAGCAACAGCTTCTAATTATTGAAATAAATAAAAAAACATTTGGCATTGTGGCATTGTGTTCAGATTGTAGGGCCCGATGACTCAGTGTCAGATAAGTGGCAGAAAATGAATAGCTTGTTGAATAAACATCACATTCCATTTAATGCATTAATTTGACAAAATGGATGTTTTATATTCAGCCTTTTAATTTGCATGTGATGATGTTGAATATAAACTAACTATATTTCCTTCCATAGAAAATAATGTATGCATCATAGACGGTGGGATGCATCCTAATGCTTGCAATGTATCATGCTTTATGGCAACAAGTGTCTCAGGCTGGATCTGTGCTAACGTGTAATTTTGTGTTTCAAGAACAAAATGGCAAGATAAAAGCACTTTTTTTTGCATAGTCAGGGCAAGGCTGAAAGGAGTAGTTAGTAGAGAGAGGATGGGAGGGGTGGTTGGGTACGGTAGGAAGGGGGCATAGGTCAAGTGTGTATTGATGCAAATGAGAGTCATATTAGTGAGTAGATGAGCTAACGCGCTTCATGATCAGACTCCTTCAGCTTAATGTAACAACCCCCCATGCCTGCTATGCTTTGCATGCCCTGCGTGTGTCTCAGATATGTCCATGTATAATTATGTGTGTGATTGTATTTCAGTAAATCACTCAATGTGTGTGTGTGTCAGGAGGGGATGACAGGGGGAAAAAAAGGGCTGGTTAACATCATTAGAGACCAGTCCTGTCAGCGTAATGAGGAAGGCAGTCTCAAGCGAATTTGTTTGAGGAGAGGAGAGGAGAGGAGAGGCTTCTCATCATGTATCTGTTATGTACACCTGGATTTTGTGATACAAAAGGAACAAGGGCATTAAAAAAAAGATTCAAAAATTTTCTACAACGTAAGCCTGTCTTGTTTTTAACCAAACCCATGAGATCCAATGCTCCTATTCATTATAAGACAAAGATCCTAGCTTGAATTTTAATCGTAAAAACCCCTAGAGAAAGGCTTCACAAAATAACATGCAGACAATGTTAAAGAGGGTACACCACAGAGGAGGCAAGAATGTTTATATCTGGCTATTATGGCAAAACAATACAAGTTGGGGAGTAAAAATTACAGAAATGGAAGCACAAGCAAAAGTCAGAAGAAAAGGTTATTTCTTTAAAAGCAAATTAGACCCATTTATGCCAGGAAAATAAAAAAAAAAACAATGAAAGATCTTGATGCAATTATAAAGTTCTGTTGAACCTATTAAATATGAAAATGATAAAAACTTGGCTTGTATGAAAGAATAAATCTAAAAACATCTCAGCCATAATAAAGATCTGCTTCAGAAGATGCAAGCTGAAGGTTCTCAGAGTTTGTTTCACAGCAAACAAGGCATAGGTTAAAGAGTGCATTCTACACAGTAATATCCTCATAAAGTCGATTTGAAGTTTATAAAACTAAGACAATGAACTCAGCTGACTTTGAACTTTTTCTAACCTTTGAAACGCTTTACTGAATGAGCACAGGTTGAATGAAGTTTCTTTTTCTTTCCACCCCCACAAAGAGAATTCTTTATGGTCTTCTCGTCTCACCTCCATGTCTTTTTTTTTTCTCCTTCTCCTCCTCAAATAACCCCATTCTAGCAAACTAATTATTACCAGAGTCTGGAGGAAGATGTGTGGGAGTGACATTGGGGCGAGAAAGAGGAAAAAGGAAAGGAGCAGACAGATCACAGAGGCTGGGCGTTTAGTCCTCAACGCCATCCTTCACCTACACCTGCTGAGGATGCTGCAAGCCACACATCAAAAGAACAACAACAACACACACCTGCAGCTTCCTTACTGCACTTAGATGATGTGAGTTGCACCCTCTGGGCAATTCAAGTCGAGAAAAAGAAGTTCTTTAAAGCAATAAAAGCAGCAAAGAAATAATCTTTAACTTGTGTTTATGCATGTGAATATGTGCACACCGTGTTTTTTTATGGCAGCCCATCAGTGACTGATGTGTCAGCAGGTTTTTCTGTCAAATATTTCCTTCTTTAATTCCCATCTGTAAAACTCATATACATAAGTGCCTGTTTTTTTTATGTTTTTTCTGTGTACTCACCAACATGTCGGTGACATGAAGGTAGTGCTTGCTGGCCATGTAGGTATCCAAGCCCTGAGGGACCTGCTTGATACTTTCAATTTCGTCCAGCAGCTGGAGGACGTGCTTGTGTTCGATGCCCTCGATCCACAGCTTCCTCAGTTCGTCCCGTTTACAGTGGAGCAGCATTTTACAAGACAAGAGGTTCTCCTTCACCTGCAGAGCAGAATAACACAAAGAGTAGATAACACTGCTCTATGATGCATATATTTTTAAACCTTGTGGTCTATAGAAGTGAACTTCAATAGCAACCAAAACCAAGTAAAACAGTATGAAACACACAAATTAGTTGTTGTTTGTGTTTTAAGAGCATGTTTCTGTGATTAAGGATGTTATAGAAAAAAACAACAAAACAATTTAAAAAAGTAAAATCCCTAATACTTGTAGACATAACAGCCAGCACAGCTTGATTGGATTTTAGTTTTGCTGTGGCAGGAAAGAAGCACAAACACTACAAACAAAATGTGTGTGTTTAATCACAAACTCCATCATTGTTGCTCTGAAATCCATCCGAAACAATAAATTGCTCTGGGTTATTTGACGTTTATACTTTTTTCTGACTAATTTAGGCTCGTATTTATTTTCAGAGATGTCTCCCCTTCACACCTGTTTGATCTTGTTGCGGGAGCTGGTGATGCGCTCTGTGATGCTCTGGTAGGTTCGGATGGCGGTGGTAAGTTCAGCATAATGCTGAACAATCAGTTTATCTAAATCCCTATCGCACGTCTCAAAGGCCTCTTCCAGGCGACCCTTCTCTGTCTCTCTGTCCTGCACGTCATCACTGCTAGACAGAGTCCTATAACAGGAAAGATGGAAAGAAAGAAATAGGGGCACAATAAAAACAGTATTGACAGCAATGTAGAAAAATTTAGATGCATAATTGAATGCATCAGTGTGTATGTTTTGATGTGAAAGACAATACATGAAAAGATGGTATTTAAATATTTATTGATCTTAAGTGTTGCAAAATCGTTTTACAATATTTAAAAACATAATTGCACTGCTGCTAATAAAACATAGTTCATGCAGAATTTAGGCACTTTGTTGAACCAGCTGCTAAAAAAAACTGCACTCGTTATGAATGACAATTAATTTTATTTTTTTTTTATAAAAGGTAGGACTTAAAATGCACTGTTATTTAACATTTTACGTACAGCAACAGAGAATAAGCTATCAAATTAGCGTGTATTTCTTTCATATAATTTACAACACAGGAAGGATGTAGTCACCTCCCATGGCTAACATGCTAACTGTCTAGCCTGCGAGTCACTGCAAGCACAATAAAAGGCTGCCTGTCGTCTTAACTGCGCTGCTAGCCTCACATTTAAAAAATGTAAATTATTCTTACCTAATGACAGAGATGAGAAGGCCAGATGGGTCCTTGTTTTTGCTAACAGCACTCCTGTATTTGCCTGAATCAGCTGCCATTTTTCCAGCTGCGGGACTCAAACAGGAAGAGAGCTGCGAGATGTTGCGCGGTGGAACTCTGGGAGTTGTAGTTTTAAACGCGGAAATGCGGTTCTGCGGTGATGCACAGTTTCACTGAGCTTCATTTACTGTCACTAATGTCAAACATAAGGTGTTGCTTCACCACAATAATATAGTGTGGTTGCTGTAAGCACATTTCTAATCATGAATCAAAATAACATGACATAAACTATATTAGATTGATATTGTAAATGTATACCCCTTTTGCCCTTTTTGTCCTACCCAATCACTATTTTTGGTTAATATTAGTATTTTTTTTATCTTCAACTTGCACAAAAAACAACACCTTATTTGTGTATTTAATGAAGCTGCATGCAGAATGTTTGCATGTAGAAAAGGGAAAAAACTAAATGACACTTCTTTCTTATAGTCTATTTTAGTGCTGCAACATTTCTCATAAAAGTCAAACAAACAACCTTGGACTTTTATATTAAACAATATTATCTGATTCATTTTTAGTTGCCTAAAATACAAAGCATAAAAAACAGCTTCTTTTGAACATTTTCAGCCCAGTCCTCTTGAGACTGACAAGGTTGGGCAAAGGAGAACAGAGTCAAGCAGTGTAGGTCAGTGAGTTAATAGCTAACCCCGTTTAGAACTTATATTGCAAGATTTTGCCGGGCTCCCCTGTGTTGTATCTCTGACCACATCTGCCTTACCATTGAGAACGGGAGAGAACATTGATTCCAGAGCAAAAGAGGTCGATCTCCAGCAGCCTTAGTCCTGATTGATGTGCCGGTGGAGTGACGAGATAACATTGCGGGTGATCTTTGTTTTTGAACCACCTCCCCAATAAGCAATTGCTGTGTCATACGATAGCCTGCGCTTTTATCTTCGTTTGAAAGACTCTCACACCCCAGGTCCAAGTTTAATTTCGAAGCTCTTATCACCTAACCCCCAAAAACCATGTCTCATCACTTCAAATAATTTACTTTTTTTTCTCTTTTATCTTTTCAATAATGCACTGCTAGGTCTGTCTCAGTCTACACACTACTCTGGCCTTCTCACCTGATTAATACAAAGGTAATGTGATCTTTGGCAGAAATACTTATGTGATCTACATAAAAATAAAAGAAAATGCTGCGGCACCTACATTAGTGTCCATCTAATATTCAAGTGAAAGATTATGCTGTGGGGTGTAATTCCTCTGGAATAATGGACTCTCTTATGGTAAAGTGTTCAAGCTGCAATGCACATATTCGTTTCTTAAAGAACAATGTTAAAACAAAAACCTTAAAGCAGGTTATTTTCTTGCTTTTTTCCAAACATGCCTGAAAAAAATCGCTAGGACAAAAGGATTTCCCCTCTCAGTAACGTACCTTGTTAAAGTGTGTAATGGATTGCATCTGGGAGAGACTTTCTAGATTATTTCCACTGAGCTGAATCAAATACAAAATGAGTCCCATATAATCTATTCTATCCTTAAGGGGTACAATTATGACCTCTGCAGAAATGACACAGACAAATGTCACCCTTTTTATTCAAAGCCACCTTGTTGGTCCGTGTAACAAAACCGGATTTCAGTTCTTGGAAAGCGTTCTTTCAGTACTCACTGAGCAGAATATTTAATACTAATTTCATGCAAATGAAATTGCATTTAATGCATACAAACACTCCAAAAATACATTCAGTAACAAAGTTTCAAGAGTGACATATAAAGTGAGTTTTTGAAATACAAACTGCAAAAATGTTCTATTTTCCAGACATTATTATCAATATTATCTGTTTTCTGGCTCACATCAGTAAATTCTTTTGCAACAATATAAAAAGAAAACAAAATTGCATTAATGACACACAGATAACAAGAACTGTCTAAAAAGGTTGTAACGTAATTATAAATTAAACAAATGTGCAATTTTGTTAACATAATACAACTACAAAATGACACAAAAGGTGTAAGTCCCTGTTTGTTGCACTGATTATGTAAAAACAGCGTTACACGCCAAGCACCACAGCTGAGCTGCTTGGCTAAAATAATGCTGACTCTTTTTTTTTCCACACTGTACCATTCAGCCTTGCTGCTTTCCATAAGCACCATATTCAATGCAGCTCGAGGCATTTCAGAGCATGCACCAAGGACATTACTGCACATTATAATTCTTTATTGCATCATCATTTCATTGCAGAATTCCTGCAGCAACGAGTGAGTACTCTGTGGGGATTGGAAATGTGACAAAAGAAGAAATATTACAATTTCTTTCATTACAGAAAATCCCAGCAGATGCAAAACAATGATTCTTTACAGTAGTGTATAATATGTATAAATAAGTGACAGATTAAAGAAAAAAGGAAAGAAACGAGCCCTTGAGAATAGCTTCATATAAAAAGTTTTTGGTCAATGAATATATTGTGTAAAATGATTTATATCAGCCTTCAGTTTTCATGGAATTTCACAATAATAACCAGAATCAACTGCATTGAATTTTTAAAGGGGCTTTTATTGATTCATTTTCTTTTACATCATATCAAACAGATTGCAGAAAACAAAACTACAATAATAAGCAGAATGGAGTATTATTAAAATTGTGCCAGGGTATAATATATCAAGTTTACAGGCTTATTCTTATGAACTGTCATTTTTTTTCTGCTCAAGGCAAATCAAACTTCCTGCTTGGATTTTAAGCTTTAAGAGGCTCTGTGGGTTTGCTCCAGATACTGTATAAAGTAGAAAATGAGGCAGTGTGGCAAATTGGGAATTCCTCAGCGGAATTGGAGTTGATTAGTTTTCAATGTGAATGTAAAAGAATGAACCTTTGTAATGCAATAGTTTTACTGATTATATTGTGTAGCTTTTGGCAAATGTTTAACATATTTGTATTTCAAATTGTGTAATTTTAGATATTTTCTGAATCATTGTTTCTTGTGTTTTAATCATTGTGCGGTCTCGTTTGTTGTGTAAAGCATGCTTCAATTACATCAATCATATTTTATGAGCATGCTTTCAAGTTTCTCATCTTGTTCAAAGAGAAAAAACAAATTCAAGAACAAGTCCTCTTTTCAATTATTGCCCCCCAAAACAACATTTATCTAGAGAATTGATTTCTTCCTTGAAGAAAAAGAACATGCTCTCACAAAAATGAATTAATTTGAATTGTATTTGTATTGACCTCAGTTGTGAATTTCATTAGTTTTTGTTTGTTCTGCAGACCTCACAGTAACTAACTAATTTTTTGTGGCAGTAGTCATCAGTGCACTCCAACTTGAATAGTGTAATCACATATCTTATATTAAATTGTACTGAAGTCCAACTCTCATAAAATATAACTAGTTTAAATCAAGTAATAATCAATTTAGTTGTAATCTAATTCATGCTGGACCATCTTACTGACATGAATATCAGTTTATTGTTCACCTGAAAAAATAACAGAGTAATAACAAGCACAAGTTAAATTGAACAAGTTTACATCTACAGTATCAGGAACTATGGAAGAACATTACATTCACCAAATAAAATAAATAAAAATAGACTCCTGATCTATTTGTTTGTGTCTTTTTCTTATTTTTTTCTGTAATTGTGAGCAGTCTATTAGAAAATTGTTCAAATACCTGTGTTGAATTGAAAACACACTTTTTATATACAACTGTACATCGGAAATAAATTATTTTATCATTTACATTAAAAATTATGATGTGTATTAATTATAGTTCGTATTGCGGAATGACAAAATAATAATTTGAACCGATACCACAGCTGTAAAGTTTAAAAGTGACCACAAACATCATTGAAGGAAACCTGCTGCTTGTCACATTCTCACCCCGCCCACCCGCTAAGAACAACCAATGAACGTTGCCGATACACAGACCGGCGAGTCTTCTGTCCTATCAGCTCGCGCGTCCTTCACACACGTCATGCTAAGGAAGTGCAGCAAGCACAGTCCTTCTGAAACTGTGGAGTTTGGGCCCCAGTTTTATCTGGCTTCAAAGTAAACCAAACAAAAGCAAAAGTGGATGTCTAAATCCCATATTACATGCGACAGAGATAACGGACACTCGTAATAATCTCTGCGGTTCCGACAATCATGGGAGCAAACAACAGCACCCGGCGAGTGTCATTTGAGTCTGATGAGAACGATAATATAGCAGTGGTGAAGGGCATACGGGTAAGTTACATTGTACAAACTTGTCTGAAACAGGTTTTATGAATGAAATACTAATAATACTGTAATAATGTGCCAACAAAGAAAATGCCTTAGGCTTATCCAGGGGGTAGGTAAAGCGCTTAGAGACTTGGCACATGCATGGATTGGAAACCTGTGAAAGCTAAAGCAATACTGATTTAAGTTAGGGTAAAAGTTGAGTCCAGTAATGTTTTTGTGCAGTAAACTTAATGTTGTAGAAGGTTTAGTAACGGTAGCTTAATTTTAACAATATTATATACCTCCCTGATACACTGTTTTTCTTTGTCTGTTGTGCTATTTGGAAGCTTCGTATTAATTCACCTGTGTCACTTTCAGCTGCTGTTAAATATAGATGGAGAGGCTTTAGCCAATCAGATAAGACTTCAATAAGCATGTCTCTGTCTATTATTACTCACTTGGTAAGCCAGTACAAAACGACTACTCTTTTGTTCTGTTTATCTCGGCACTGTTGCATGTTTCTTCTGTAAATAGAAATTGTTTCCCTATAAACACTATTTGGTTTACCATAGAAAAAAATCAGTATTTATTTATGTAGAAATCTTAGTTATATCAGAACAGGAGTAAAAAAGCTTCCATAGTTTATAGTCAGGATAGTAGTAAAACTCAGTTTCCAAAATAAAAGCTGGGATACTGTGTAAAATGGAATGAATAATCAAATTAAACATCTCTCATTTTTTTGGGTTGATTGCCAGTGGGTTAGTTCATTAAACAAGCATAGAGAGTGCATGTTTTTTTAGATGTGAAGGTGAAAAAAGATTTAGTTGTCTGCACCCACATATTTTTGCAAATTCTTTTGTGGCTTTCTCAATAAAGGAAACAGATCCAGAGATAAAGAAGAATGACATGCATTTGTCAACTTTTTACATGGAATTTCTGCATGGGCTCAGGGACACCTATTCAGCAGCTGAAATAGCTTATCTCCAAATATTAAAAACCAGTTTGCTTTTAAACCTACAGGTGTAAAGAGGAGTGATCTAACCTAGGCTCTCATACATGAGCTGCACTTGTGAAATGTTGTAGAGATTTTCCAGAGCGGGTGACATGCTGCTGGGAATACATTCAGATACATTTTGTATTAATATTTACAAGAAAACAGAGTAATTGTTTACATCCTTGAACTATAAGGTCTTTATTTTTTACTTTTTTACCAGCTTTCTGAAAATGTCATCAAACGGATGAAAGAACCTGCTGCTCCTTCCAAACCAAAACCGCAGGCTCCCACTTCTGCATCGTCTGTGGCGCCAAACCTCGCTCCATCTCCCTTCCTGCAATCCGTACCTCAAGCTTTTGACCCGCTCTCCTCCTCGTCCCCTCCCCTTGTTGAACCCGTTCCAGCTCCGACTGCCACAGAGACTGTGGCTGCACCTCCTCCTCGACCTCCCACAGACCAGGTAGTGGCACCTCCTAAAGATGATTCGGTGCATGCACCTTTATCATCTTCAGCTTCCGCTAATGCTGTCGCTGATCCCGCTTTTAACTCTGTAGCAGCACCTCCTCCTCTTGTTTCTGTTGACTTGGTAAGTTTGCCAACGTCTCCCTCTCCTCCTGCTCCCACTGAACCGCTTGCTTCTGTTTCCTGCCATGCTCCAGCTGCTGTGGAAGCTATCACTTCGCTTGCTTCCCCCCCTGCGGTTGAACCCTCTCCTCATCTCAGAAGTCAACCCGTTTCTTCTTCTCCTCCATTAATCAAACCCATTGCACCTCCTGCTTCTCCGTGTGTTTCTGAACCCGTAACCTCTCTCCCTCTTCCCAAATCAGAATCCCTGTCTTCCCATCCTGTTCTCATTCCTGCCACCATCCTGCCAGCGTCCGTACTTCCTTCAGGGGACTCATTGTCCCCGCAGCCTGCTGAGCCTTTAGTTGCACCCCTCCTGCCAGTGTTTACTGCTACTAGTGAACCCATTTCACCTCCTCAGCCCGCTGTGGATCCATTGTCACGTGCTCCAGTTCCTGAGCCAGTGGTAAGGCCTGAGTCAAGTCCAGTTTCACCCCCTGCTGCAGCATCGGCAGGTGAGTTTTAGTCTGTGTGGCCCAACATCTGTGTTTCTATAGATATATATTTTTAAAAACCTCTAGATACGCTTTTCAGGAGGATAACTTTAATTGTGATGCTGTAAAATTCTGGTTAAAATATTGTTTTTAAAATTGAAGAGCAGAGAAAAATTTTAAATGTTTGTTTTTTTTAAGTAAAGTTGAGGTTGGAAGATTGTTTTTAACACTTTATTCATTTCATTAAAAAACATAAATTCTAAATAATTAAAATACAAAACATAAATAAAGGAAAGGCAGCAAAAGAAGACAAAATCTTATAATATCTGCCCCTTTTTCTCAGATAAAATCAATCAAAACAAAGTTCAAATTTCAATAACAAAAACAAAAAATATATAAAGAAAAAGAAAAGAAAAACATGAAAAGAAAAAAAAATAAGATTTCCTAAATTACTTCATACAGGCAACTTCTACAGAGACTAAGCTCATTAATTATCAGAATTTTTCTTGATTTAATAGTCATTTTTGATTTGTTTTTACTTAAAATTGTCTTTTTTGTTTCAAGAAAAACAAAAGTTAAAATTCATAAGTTGAAAGAGATTATTTTTCTTGATAATAGAGCATTATTACTCCTATATATATGGAATACTCCTTCTGTAACATGTTTAATTTGAAGGTTATGAGGGACTGAACTTGCCAAGGATTTATTTTTGCATTTAATTTTGATTATGTTTATTGTGTGGGTGTTTACTGCAGGCCACCTTAAGCTGTTTGTCTCCAACTTTTCATGGAGATTATAATTAGTCTTAATTTTCAAAATATGCCTTGCAGAAGCTACGGTCACATTATGATTTATTGCCATCCCTTAACTGTTAATGACATGATTAATTCATTTTTATTTCTGAATGAGGTTGCTGAGAGTGTAACATAATGAACAGCGACTGAAAGCACCCTCTGGGCTTTGTTTAGGGTTTGCTGCAGGCTAGTCTTGTTTTCTGGTTCTGCTCAATAGACTTGTGTTTTAACAGAGAAAATGTAAAAAATCAGCAGCACATAGAAAATAGACACAGGGAAAGGTAATGGGCAATTTCTCCAGCATCTGGATTGCAGGAGGTTAAACTCGAGTTAAAATGATGAGTCATGTGCCCACTCAACCAAACAGATCAACTCACAGCCTATAAACTTTCTGCTCAAAGCAAAGTTTTTGCCTTGTTTTCTTGTTTAGTGTGCATGCACCAACCTTCTCATAATCTTGCGAAGGGCGTTTGAATGTTACCTGCTCATTACAAAGTACAGATCGGACCGTGGGCGTAGATTCATTCCAGGGTGGCATCCAGGATGTGGGCTAGCTCCTCCATCCTTGACTGTGCTCCGTTAAGGTAATTAAAAAAAGGCCAACTTGTGCCACGCCACACTGGCTTCAGTGATTAAAACGACACCTCTGCAGTTTAATGCAACAAACTTACAGGACTAATTAAAGGTTTACATTTCTATATTGCTTTATTTTGTATCTTTTATGAACAGCTAGTGTATTACCTGCATTAGGCAGCAACATGACAATAAGGAGATCATGTAAAAGAACTAAAATCTCTAAATATATTTTCAGTTTGTTACCTGATCTGTCATAGGGTTGTTTTTCATCGTAATACAAGGCCCTAAGATTTATTAAACAATGTGGAATCCAGTATAAAATGTGGAATCTATTGGAGTTCACTAATTTGGCAGTGTTTCTGAGGTATTTTGGCCGCTGCCAAAACAGAAGTAAAAATTATGCTTAGATCTTATTCAATAGGCAAGTGAGTACAAATTCTTCCAGTTTGTAGGTTTTATGCTTTTTTATTTTACAAAAGGATAACTTTTTTTAATGAGATATGCGAGGTCCTATATTTTATACATAAAGTTTCTGTTCTTTAAAAAAGGTAGGTAAATACTTTTACAAAATCCTTTTAACATTCTGCTTCACCACATCAATTTGTCATATTAGTGGGTAGTTATTTGTTCAATTATTTTTCAGTCACTTTATAATTAGATACTTTTTAGTGTCAACAACGGCTAGAATGAAAATGTGGATCTCAGAAAAAATGGAAATAGCAGAATTTAGAAAATTTATTCAATTTTAGGCATTTTACTGTTTTTATTTCCTGTTTCATTTTTTATTTTTCCTGTGTTTTTTTTTTTTTTTACTTAATTAGTTTTTTATGAGCCATGTTTGAATGTTGATTCTGTACAGCACTTTGGTCTGCTGTGGTGCATAAAAATGGTGGGCTTTAAAAATAAAGTTAAATTGGAAATAAAAATGGGAAAATTTAAACTGAATTTGGGAAAAAAAATAAAACCCTAAACAAGCTTATAAAAGTCTCAAATTGTTGCAGACCAAATGTCCAAAAAACAGAAAATAAACTACCCGACAATAAAAAAAAAATTGAGTAAAGCTCCATTGAAAGACTTATTATTTGGTGGGTGCCAATTAATTATGCTTTAAAATGGTACCTGTTTTTAAACTATTAAATAAAACATAAAAACATAATTCTGAACTATAGTAAATGGCATAATTTTAAAGTTTAAGGCTCTAGCTTTCCAGATATAATGCACTTTATATAGGAGTTAGTGGTTCTACATTGTCTGTTTTTAAACATTTTAAAATCCCATTCTTATTTTTGATCTTGTGTTCCTTTTGACATGCTGAATTTAGTTTATTTTAAATTATTTTATTGTACATTTCTAAAAATAAACTACGAATTAATGTGAAAGTGTATTTGTAAAAGTTCTTACACTTATACCTTACCAAAGGCTTTATAATATGACACAAAATATTATCTTTTATCATTTGGATTTTGATTGGGTCTAAAAGAAAAGCAGTAAGAAAAGCCACTTTCGAAAACCATTTAACTTTTATAACCGCTTTGCCGTAAATTCCTGTCTTTGCCAAAGAACTGAACAAATTCTAATTACATACCAAAAGGACTGACCAGGCGGCTTTAGGCTATGAGAACCTGGAGTAGAAAAGGTGTTGATTCACAGCGGTGCCGTTAGAGGTCACCTCACAGCTTAAGTTAGATACCAAGGTCACAAAGTATTATAGAAGTGAGCAAAAGTCAACTTGTACGATTGATCATGCCTAAGCATGCTCTTTTTAAGGAATAGGAAAGCAAGGTGTGATGAATGTGAATGTGAATCTCGTTAAAAATGTTGCAAAGTTCAGCCCAATTCTCAAAGGGTACGACCTTAATGAGGCAGACATTGATTATGTGTGTCCACGAGAGTTGGGTATCGAGTGAGGCTCTCAGCAGGTCGGCTGTTTCTAAATCATGCCCTGACTAAGTATGTGTGCTGATTACGCCATAGTCAAGGTTGAACTTCCTACACCTTCTCCAATATGCTATAAATATTCATACGCCCGAGCCCACACACAGCTCTGGACTAATAGTCTGGTTAAAAATGTCTCCCAGGTGCAGGAGGGAGAATAGGGGTAAATTAAGTAGGAAAGTATGGATGCATAGAATGGAAATTTGTGACGTATATCAAGCTCCCGTTGTTCAGTATAAATTATCACTTACACCTTCTGTTCCATACATGAGTGAATGAACTGCAAACTGAATAGGGATAAAATCAGATGGTCAGTGTGGCATCAGCCTGAGCTGGAGACAAGCTCTTTGCACTTTTTTCTTTTCTTTTTTTTTATCTATTTTGTGCAAGGTGTGCAGTGACTCTACTAAGCGCAAGGTAGAAACGTGAGGAAGTGGTAATGTTACAGATTATGCCCTCCATGCGGGTCCTGGGGTTAATGAAACTTCTGATGAGAAATGCAATTTGCCTTTGTCTATTATCTCCACTGCCAATAGCCTGTGCTCCACTGCCTCGTCGCCTCCTCTGTGGGTTTTTCCATAGGGCGCAGCGATTGGTGGAAAGAAAAAAAGGAGGGAGACGCGTCTAAAAAGATGATGAGTTTTTAATCTTTTTAACATTTACATGTCCTACTTGGGACTGACAAGGTCTCTGTCAATCTGGGATTGTCTCCGACCCTAAGCAGGCTCCCTCAAGGACCCCAGACAGTGTTTATCATATCAGAACCTGTTTTGTGGCTGACCCTGTGGGCTCACTAGCAATCTGAAGCCTCTCTCTGCAAAGCTGGAGAGGAAATGAAGAGTTGCCTATGCTTTCCTGAACTTCGAGGACTTTGAGAATTTTACTTTTCACAGCATGCTTCAAGAGGTTTTCTATTGAAAATACAAACGAACGAATTGTATGAAGGACAGTTAAAGCTGGAATTGCAGTTTTAACCTATTCAAGTTAATTTTCACTGCTTAAGCAAAGAAGGAAGTTATTACTTATTTTTTTTTGTCAAGTGCACCGTGTATGAAAAGTAAATTGCAATAAAAGTATTGTCTGTTGTATCAATTTTACAGTATATTAATCTGAAACAAAATCAACTCTGTATACATCCAAAAACCTCACATAATCATTTATTTTTTTGTATTTATTGGTATTTGTGGGGTTTAGGGTGGCATATTTTGCCTTCCAAAAAGACTATTTCCATTAATGAGTTGATCACTGGGGGATTCAGGGGCTGCATTTTTATTTATTTTTTTGTTGTTGTGTTCATTGAACAATTTCTAAGCAAGTAGCATCTATTTTACTGTCAAGTTTTCCTCAGTGAACTTTGTTTTCTAACACACATAACAGCACTGCTCACTTTATTTCACTGTGGGGATGTTCTGGTTGAGCAATTTATGTTTAGTAGTAATTATTTTCAAAAGACAATTATGAAAAGTACCATCCTGTTGTTATGTTGACGTCTCTAAATTACCGGTATGTCAAACTGAGATTAACACTGCAACTTCAAGTACTGAGGTAAGTGAGTAATTTTGTTGACACAATCATCAAATAGTAATTTTTTTTAGAGTTATAATATCATAACCTGTTATCTACCAACACAAGGAATCTACTGTATAAAACCTATGAACATTTCTGGTGTTTTATTTTTAAATGGAGCAGTTATATCCTTTTTGTAGTTTCATATTTACCATTTTTGATTTTATTAGCCGTGATGTGACATAAATCCCTGTAGCACAGGGGTGTCAAATTCATTTTCATCGAGGGCCACGTGAGCGTTATGGTGGCTCTTGAAGGGCCAGTTGTAATGAACTTTGACGTTTCATGTTTAACTTTGACTAAACAGTAT
>JAUBOC010000063.1:9214843-9230071 GCA_032275365.1 Anablepsoides cearensis
TGGGGACTGTCCCCGTCCGGTCAAAGTTGGTGGGGACATGTCCACACCAGTCCTTCAGAAAGTTACGCCCTTGGTGTGCGCACGTGTTTAAAAAAAAATGTTTGCAGTCATACCCACACAACCCTTTTGTCCTTTCAGGTGGATTAGTGAGCTGATTAGTACCAGCTCTGCCATTTAGGCAGGTGTTATTACCTTGTATTTAGTATTCCAGACAGAGACCCAAACCTTGCTCGGTCTGTCTCTCCTCCTCTTCCAGCCGTTTAATCTCGACACCCAGGAGAGGTCTTATTCTTGCCTCTTTAGCATCCTCCAAAATCTGTGTTTAGTTGTTTCATCTTTGAGTAAGCCTCAGTTTTAAATCCTTTTCCGTAACTCTAGACTGTTCAAACCGATTTTCTTTCCTTGTTGTGACCAGTATGCTAACTCCTATAATAAGACTAATTTTGACATGCATTTTGATGTGAGAAAAGAAAAAAAATATTAAATTATTTCTCGAACTCTGCACACTGTAACCAAGTGGAGTACTCTCAATCTATTGGCGTTCATCTGTGAAAATGTCCATCCAAATGAAGAGGACTCAAATTAGTATCAGACCTTTTGTCAGTGTCGTGTCCCATTCTCTTTTACCTCTGCAACGCATGACTATTGATCTTTACAGCAGCGCAGTTCATTCATATTGATCTTTGCTGAACTATGATGAATGTCTTCCCAGCCAGGATGTGAAGTTAAAGCAGGCAGCACCACGACGCTTCAATTTTTCACATTTATTGTGACTCTGCATTGTATGCAAGATGGTTTTAGGGTCCATTATTCCTTGTATATATAATGGCTTAGCTGGCCAGTGATTGTGTTTTGGGTTTATACTGAAACCTTGTGCTTGGAGATGATAAAACAACTCAGTTTCTTTAATTTTTCTACATTTTTAGAGGTTCTGCATATATTTTACACTAATTGCAAATTTTAAACTGTCTGTGTCATTAGTAATAGTGTTATTAGTGTTTTGATTGCCTTTTTATTCATTAATACAACTTTCTAAAAGTTTGTGCAAAACATAAAACATGAATATTTCATATGACTAGAAGGTGATAACAGTCATGAACAATGGTGGTCACAACCAAATTTAAATCTTTTATTTTTTCTATTTTTAAGAAATGAACCCATTTAGAACCCATAAATTTGAATCTTTTCACAGTTTTTAGAAGCTTTTATTATGAAACCATAATTTTGCTCTTTGAACCAGTGCGTTTATTACACATTCTGGTTTGCAGTGGTTTTTGGAGACTGACCCGAACAAAGCAACCTTTAGCAAAGCTTTAACTTTATTTTTTCAGTTTGTACAGGTTTTTAATAAATTATTTTGGACAGAAACATTTGTGAACACGTCCCTTATTTTTTCAAACCACGTACCACTCAATCAAGCTATCTGTCATACTCTACCACCTCTCACAGTGTGATTACAGATGTGCATAACAGCCACTGGAGGGTGACAAGAAAGATCTTTCTGGGGTTGTATAAATGTTCCGGGGGCAAAGGTATATGACTGTGTTTGAGGAGGTAATTTAGGCTGAGTGGTCCTGCTATGGGCTCATTTGCTACGGGTCACTGGGGGATTTTGACCACTGGTCTGCACATTGTTGACTGGCGACCTCGTGGCCTTACAGGATTGCTCTCTGTTATTACAGCACTCCTTTGTACGTGGATCAGCACAAGCACACATAATTCAAACCTTCACACAAAATTGCACAGAGTAAAACAATTGTAATAGTTTTTGTCTTTGCTATCCTTATACTTGCAAAGTTATTGTTCTCTTGGAATGCACAGGAACCCCAACCGTGTGCTGGTAATATCTATCTCCATTAGTTTTTAATGAGGTTTGAGAGATGAGGCAGAGTTGCACCAAATGTGGCACTAAGTCAAAATATGAACTGCAAAGAAATATGTGAAATGTTGCTGAAATGTTTTATTTTCCCCAAAGATATTCTACTTGATTTTTACCAGATAATTCCATGAATGCATTTGTCTCACTCTGTGACTTTCATCTGTCTTTCTTTTTCTCTCTCTCTATCTCTCTGCAGAGCGCTCAGATCTACAAGGTCACCACTGAAAACTACAATAAAGCTGCAGACCAGCTGAATGCCAAGTTCAAGTAAGTGTATACATTTCCACTATTTCCCAAATCATTTATATAAATAAAGAAAATTGGCTATAATTATAACGTGTGGCCACTCTCGTATCTAAAGCTTTTCTATGATGATGTTTACAGCAGAGTTCTTCTAAGCTTAGCAAGGACCTGAAATGACACTAACTGATAACTACAGATCATGGAAAGGCTGTAATGATATCAGGCTTTCTGCTTACAGATTTTTGAAAAGTAATTAAGACGTGGCTCAAAAAGTTAATGCAATATATGAAAGATGGAAAAAGAAAATCCCTGTGATCTTAGGAGATTCAAATAAAGTTTAGGAGTTTTATAAACAATATTTAGTCAAAATAGATTTTCTTTTTTGCATTATTAAACCAAAAAAGGATGCACTGAAGTTTACCTTAAAGCTCACTAAATCATTCATAAAACTAATTTATCAACTTTTCACCTAAATCAACTGTATTCAATCATCATGCATGTTTCATTCTCATGTCCATTCACTGAAGATAACATTATGGTCCCTCACTGGTCCCAGTGAATCAGCTATTGAATTATCCTAGCCCCATTCCAACCAACATCTTTCAATCAAAACCACATTAGTGTTGCCCATTAGCTAATGTTGATGATGTGGTTCACAGATAGTTCTAGTGAGAGAACTTGCCTATTTTACTTTTAATACTGTACTTTATTCCATTTTCCTTTTTTAATATATATTTTTATTTTTATTACCAAATCTGCATCAAATGGTACTATACACAAAATTGTTGGAGCTCTGTTTTTTTTAATCAGTTGTATTTCTCAAAAAAGAAAAAAGAAAAGCAAAATGCACATGTAACACGAGTTTCTTATCTAAGCAGCCACACCTTGTGTTAAAAAAAGAAACCCGTAAGGAAGTGTTTTTTTAAATGAAGCTGTCATGAATGTGGCTGATATTCAGCACATAAATGTAACTCAAGAAGGCACAGAATCTCTTTTCATTCATGTTCCATCTGTCTTCGTAATAAGAGGCCATTAAGCTCTATAGTAATGTAGGGAAAGTGGATGAGGAGCCTGCAGGAGGTGGGGCAAGAATGGGCCCTGGCTCTGAGCTCACCTCTTTGGAGGCTCCAATGATTGTGTTAGCTTGTCATTAGCTGGCGCTAACACTGGGATCATTGTCTCCCTCAGAAATGTTGGAAACTGATTAGCCTAGTCCACCAGGGGTTTAGCGCTAGACTCACAGAAGCCAGAGCTTAGACTTCCCAAATCACATTAAAGAAGAAAAAAAGATACTCTGGAATCACATTAGTGCAAAAATGACAGCGCTAACTCTATGCAAGCGTTGGGCTAATGTGCTGTTAGTCATGTGACACGGGTCTTTGCACGGAACACAGCGATTGGTGGATTTGATTAGAGGATGTGCATTAGCAGGGTTGTGACTGGGTTAGAACTATAGAATGGCAGTAGGGATCTTTATATGTGTGTGTGTGCATGTGTGTGTTTGTGTGTTAATGAAATGGCAGGAAGGTCTGGTGTTACAAGATGGGAGCAGGGATCCATTGAGTAGATCAGAGTAAAGGGTTAATTGGATTTAATGGATAGTGTTTGTCCCATCCTTGTTTATGTGCACGAGTTCATGCATAATTGCGTATGTTTGTATGCTCTCATATAATGAACAGCTTTTGTCTGCACAGTGTGTGTCTTTCCTCAAAGCTCTTATGACAGAGACCTTTCAGAGATAAGATGCTATCGTTGGCCTCTGTAGAGTAATAAGAACAAATATTTTTTGTCTCATGGTGGCTTTTGATTTCTTCAGAAATGAAACTGTCCCCTCGAGATAATAAAAAAGAATCTGTCCCTTATCCATGCTTGATAGAATTATCATGTGACATTGTTATTTTGCAGATGTAAAGAAAGATCTTTTTTTTTTAGAATATTTTTATTTCCCTCTTCAGCTCATGTCAGTGCCACAGTGACAAGTATAAGGTGATATTAAGCTACAGTTTGTTATAGGAGAAATGAGTGGGACCAGATGTGGATGTCTGTCAAGGGTTATTGCTTTTTCAGACAAGTCAGATATCGAGAGTGGATGGGAGCTCAATGGCACATGACTGTCATGCATCTGTGCAGTGCCCCTTATGGAAGATTTTTGGGTTGATGCTTGGCTTGGTTCTGCGGGATGAAAAGTGGTCATTTCAATTCTCTTTGCACTACATAAAAATCTTAAGAGAAAATATAAATTGAGAATTGATTTTGATTTTTTATAGCAAAAGTACAAATCCTATCTTGCACTACATTTTCCAGGTAGTCATAAAACCAGAACAAAACAAAATCTACAGGTAGTTCTGGTCCATTCAGTATATGTTTTCTACATTGCAATGATCCATATTGGTCATGTTTCTTGGAGTTGCTGAAGAAAGTAAATTAAAGTGTGAGAGATAGGCACTTGGGGTGAAAAGGTGTGTGAGTCTAATATGAGGTTGTGTAAATGTGCAGTAGTTTATGTGTGGTAAAGCTTTTTTTTTTTACTGTTCCTGCCAGAAGTTTCTGAGAATGATGAATCTCTTCCAACTAAAACGCAAAGGCATCACCATGACCTCATTACATCCACTCACATACAGTCACACACATATACACACACACAACTATATATAGAAGGATAGGTGCATATCTATGATGCTTCACACTTTCTTACATTCATGATTCTGGGCATAAAGGTGTAGCAGTTTGAATACAAGTAAATTGGGTATGACTACACTTAACTTGTATTAGGTTAATATAAACAAATCTACAAAACTACAATTGTAGATAGATTGGTTTTATCCTTACAGCTTACTGAAACTATGCATAGCTTCTAAGAAAAAAAAATACATTAAAAGCAATTCTTTGTAATAATAAATAATGTATTAAGGAACTCTGCCTATAGTTTGTGACAAAATAAAGTGTAAAGAATATTTCTTTATGTTGCAAAGATACTCTAAAATAGTACAGTCAATTTTTTGGTTATACTTAAAAGGACCAATAATCCTTGTATTATAGTCATGATTCAAACTAAGTGTTTGTGTTTGACCTTCATTTTTATCACAGGTGCCTTCAGCTTTTTATCATCTGTTTATTTTATTTAAATGGATTAAATTGGGCAGTTTGGTGTTATTGTGCATCACAAAACATGGAGCAAAGTCAAGCTCAGAAAACCATAGATATCTGTGCTAAAAAAATAAAATGAAAAGATCATTTCCAAGCTACTTCATGTTTATATCACTGCAAAAACAAAATACAAGGCTCATGGAGCTGTAACCAAACTCCCTAGATGCAGACACAACAAGAGATGAATCATGTTGGGTTACGTGTAAGAAAACAAAGGAGAGCTCCACTATTGGCAGAGCCAGGCAGGACATCACCAAAATGCATGGGGACGAACCCCAAAATTTGTGGTAGAAGTGACCTTTGGACAGTGTTCACCTTGCCTTAATTATTAAGTTGATGAAACTCTGCATTTTATCACTAAACTAAAATAAATAAAAAAAATTAGGAGAAAACAGAGCTGAATAATAGTTTCTTCATCATCATCATCATCATCATCAGTGACTTTTTATTTTAAATAAATATAAAGAAGAAAAAGAAAGCAAAGAAAAAGGAGAAATGTAATGGGAAAGATTGGAAGAGAGATTAGAAGATACGTGAAATAAACACCAAGACAACACACCCGACATCTGTCTGCACACCTACAAAAATGGAAAAAACAAAAACACAGCAACAAATACATGTGTATATAATATAAAATATATATAATTAAACTTCTCAGACATATACATGTAGAGCGTTTGAACAAACATAGGCCAAAATATTTGCTTTGCCTGGCAAATCATTCTTTTTGTTTCCAAAACTAGACTATACCTTAATAACTTCTTAAAAGCAAACATACATGTTACCCATCCCATCAAACTGAAGATTTATTATGCAGCTCTTTGATTGCCTTAAATAGGCCCTTTGGATTTTACAAAATGATGTCCACCTCAGTCGTAGAACATGAAATCACATAGCCTGCAACAAACTCTCAAAGACATAAACCAAATGTATTTGGCATACATTTCTCTGACATATACCTAAATGTGCTCAACATGTAACAGATAATGCATTTTAGACACACACTCTTAGCTTCACGAGCCTTTATTCACTTTCCCCATGACACTGAGTTTAGATAAGAGCTCCCAGTTGCCTGTAGAAATGCGACTATCTCTTTCCTCTGATTTATACGCTGCCTTATTTGCCACTGGTTGTTTATCAAAGCAAGAGGCATTATCACACTGTCCAGCTCTGAATGCATGACCTTTACCATGCTACATGTATGTAAGAGGGCACTTATGTGATTTTGTACATGTGAGGATGAATACACATGTGTGCACATAGATATCGGATGAAACTGGGCTTAAGGTTGGAAGTGGAAGCTGAAGGGTATGGATGGAAATGTTAGATGGGTGATTATGAGAAAATACGGAATGAAGAAAGGCAGTGTAGACCTAAACCTCCTGTCAGTGCTAGCCTTTGGCAGGATTTGAACCTTTTTGTGGAAGGTGGCTTGTCTCGGTTTGTCCAACTCCCTGCAGGTTTAAAATGGGCCTTGAACATCACACATTAGTGAAAAGGTGAGTCTGACTGGTAGGTAGTACTAAAGAATATTAGAGCATAATTTTAAACATGTTTGAAGTCTAAAAACTTAGACATATGCAGTTTTTTTTTCATGGTGCAAGAATATGAAAAAAACGATGCATATTCACACTTTAGGTGTATTACTAATGTGCATCTGTGTCTAAACCAAAAACTCCCAGCTTTTTTCTTATACATGCTGCCATGGAAGATAAAATCTTGTTTTATTCAGTCACTTTGCTGTCTCTTCTCTCCTCCCTTAGGCTACACGCTCCATCTCTCTCTCTCTCTCTCCCCCTCTCTGTCGTTTTTAGCTTTTTTGAATAAATCTGTTTTTTAAATTTAATCTAGTTGACAATAGCAGGCAGTCGCAGTCCTCTCTTCATCTCTCCTCACGCAAACACGCACACACACACACACACACACACACAGACAAAGGTGGAATGAGGAGGAGGGGAGCAAAACTTGTTGAATGTTAATGGCTTGTTGTTTTTCTTTGCAACACTGCCGCGCTGCACCGCCACGGTCAAGAGACCATGTTTCTTCTTTGTGTTTACCTTGGAGAAAGTTGAGCCCACTCATCCACTTACTAACTTTTTGAAATAAACAATCCTCGATTCTTTTTTTTATTTTACTCTAATTAAGGTATTGCACCAAATTAAAAGAAAAGTAGTGATTACTGTGTGAAAAGTCTCTGAACACCTATTTTTGATGCCCAAAATGCTAAGTATTTTTCATATTTACTTTGTTTCAGATTATTCTTGTGTTTTTTTTTCTTTTTTTGATTAAAACACATTATTAAAATATTATCATTTCCAATGTAACAATGATTATGTAAACGAAGAATGAAGTTAGTTGTTTTTATTATAAAAGATTAATGAACTAGTAGGAAGCATGGCAGGACCATTACACCCTTACTAAAGAGGATGACTATGGAAAAAAATCCATTCTGCTGTTTATAAATCTAAACCCGTAGCAGATGGATTCTATCCATTTTCTTGACAGCGAGTCTGTTTCTTAAAGGGTTTAATAATGTTGTCCCAAAATAAATTAAGTAACGATTTATTGATTTATAAGATGTTAATTCAGAAGATATATCAAAGTATTTCTGACAGAGTTGTGGAGGTGGTGTATAGGTGGCAGGCAGAGGTAGGAAAAAGGGAGGAATAGACTGAGCAGCATTTTGACCCTTCTGTCAGGTGAGGGTGAACCACAATTCTGTAGCTAAGCAACCTGGGCACAAGGACAAGGATGGTGGTCAGCTGAAGAGACAGAAGTCAATAACGGCTTTAAAAGCTCCTCTTTTGGTCTTAAGAGCTTCACTATTCTGGCTGTGAAAGGCACACATAATTCAAGCGACCTGTGTGGGCACACACACGGCCACACAAACACACAATATTTAGTGGCTGTGCCGCAGTAAAAACGGTCATTGAGATACGTTGCTTGTTATTTATTTACTATACTTTATGGTTTATTTGTATACATTTTGTTTTCTTTTACATTCTCCTAAAATAGTTATTGTTGGGCATGTTTACCAATCATAACTCAAAATGACCATTCCAGATAGGGATTTTATTTAAATGCTTGCCTTGCGAATGCATTGAAATAAATGTGACCATGACAGTAAAACACTGCTAAAGATGAATTGTTAGGAACTTCTACCTTCGTAATTTTACATGTTATGAAAAATGTGTTTTACATTTTTAATATCTGTTCTCGGTGATCAATGGTAAAAACCAGTCTTAGAAAAGAGAGCTGCATTAAGATTAATCAGACCGTCTGCAGAAACACTTTGCTTTGACCAGTGTTAGACCTTCTAACAAGATGATTATAAAACACATACAGACAAAATGGTTAACTTTAAGAGCTTTTTGACTGCTTTGATGGCAAATAAAGGTTGGTAAAGCCTTTATTTCCAAGCCCACACAGATTACAGGAAAGATGTGGATCATTTGTTTGCCAAGATTTTGTTTCACAAAACCCATTCAAAGATAATTGAATTGCGTCTCTAGCAATGTTTTATCATCTCGTCATTTCTACTCAACCAGTAGAGTGTTGAACTGGCTTCTTTTATTTGATGTTTGTGAGATATCTCAAGTTTGCTTTCTGCCTGAGAACAGAGACCAGTGTCCTTGTAAAATTTTGTATAAAGAAGGTCAGAGCGGACACACACTCAACTTCTTTTTTTTCCCTCTCATCCGTCTTCGTCTCCTTCAGTGCTCACTTAATATAGGAACAGCGTTTTCTGTCTTAATTTAAATCTTGTTAGTTATTGTCTGCTCGCATCTCCAACCTCACTCTCAATCTTTGGCAGTCTTTTATCCCTCGCTCTTTATTTTTTTGCATCCGTCTCTCTCTCTGTCCATTCCGCTTACCTCAATCTCTTATCCAAGCTGATGGATTTCACTGCGGGGGGTCACTCAGGTCCGCATTTAAAAAGCAACATGAGTGAAACGTGTGTCATTTTTCTGTTTAACTGGATCATTTGTATTTATTTACTCGTCTTATTATTGACGCCTGCCTTAACTAGAGTCAGCATGAAGGCTTTTTAAGGAGGAACCGGCACCCACCCCTTAACCCTATTAACCCCACAAAGAGCCCAAATGATGATAAATAGACAACACGGTGACTGGAAACCCAATCTGTGTTGGGTGATCGTAATCCATACCATCGATGGAGCATGAGAACTGACTCAATCACACCTTATGTTATCTTTCTTCGTTATTATGTCAAATTAGAAAAAAGAATAAGCTTCTGCTAGTTAATTCCAGTTCTTCATCATAATATATCTTCAAAATAGTTGTAAGAAAATCATCTTTCTGCCTACTGTCTAAAATACTTGAGTTCACACATTTAAGAACAGCTTGACAAGATGTTAGCTCCTCCCCTGGCCCTGGTTAATTAATCATTTGTTCTCCCGCCACCCCCCACCACCACCTCTAGACTCATTTTTCAAAGCAAGACACAGATGTTTCAGTGCCAGCTCAGTGACATCGACAAATACTGCACAACATTTACTTTCTTTTGAATTTACTTATGTGCTGAACCAGTCCAAGCATATCATTTTGGATTTTATTCTTGTTTTTGTTTTTAATTGACATATTTTGCATAATAAAAGTTTTTAAGTGAAACTGCAACACATTTCTACTGATTGTCAAGGTCCCCTTCTTTTTTACAGAGCATGATCTTCTTTATTTATTTATTTTTTTCAAACGCGGGGACAGTTGCATCTTCCTCGCTGGCAATAAATATACTGCAGACAGGTTGGCAGCTCCCTGACTGACAGCGGCAAAATTACATGTTCTGAGTTTGGAAAACTGCAACTTTTTCCTTTTGTGCTTCGTGACTCACTCGACCAGTGCGGTGAACCAGGCCTAAACTGCTGAGCGTGCAGCATTTGGTCTCAAAAAGGATCATTACTTACTGTAACTAGAGGTGCTTTGCCCTGTCTTTGTAATACAACCACTGGAGTGGACCTCATCTCCTTCACCCTTTCCTCAAGTGTCTCTGCATTTGTCTTTAAATCCTGCATGTCTCTGTGCGTTCCTCTGCCTATCTTCACAGTTGTGATGCATCTAAAATGATGACAAATGAAACGCACTTGTCTCACACTTTGTTCAGCTATTGAAGCGTACTGCATCAGTAACAGAGATCTATGAATGTCATTTTATTGTCTGATGTTACAGCAGATGGTAGTCATGGTCAATGTATGTTGGTTTGAAAAATGAACACTTTATTGCAACAGCGCATGCAGATTGTATGAAAATCCAAAAAATCAATCTTGGTACGCCCCCCAGCTCATGGCCAATATGTTTTTTCAAGTGTGTAGCGTTAGACATGTGCCCATTAGGAGATGTCTCCTGCGTGGAAATGTGCTGACTTGTTCAGCGGGAGGCTTCAAAGACGGGACTACATTAAATGATGTACGGACACTTCAAGAGTGGAGACGCACCTTGAGAGGACATTTTCAGGTGACGTGTTCGGCTTAATGTTAACTGGAATTATTTTGGTCTTTCTAATTTTTGTATCTACGAAGAGAAAAAAAAGTTGGCAAGGTCATTCTTACCGTTTTCCATCACTTTTCTTTTACTAATCATTTCCTAACAAATATATTCTCTGTCCAACATTTGTTTCTCTTACAGATCATCCTTTCTTAGAGAAATACCTTCACTCTTGCTCTCCGCTGTCATTCGTTCGCTCTCTTCTTCGACTCTCTCCTTCCTCTGTGATTTATGTCGCACAGCTGCGAAACTGTAATGTAGATATCTGAAGCAACCTCAGTCCTCCCTTTCATTCTTTCCTCTATCAGTGGATCAAGGCTGCAGGGACTTTGTGTGTTAACGGTTGGGGGGGGGGGGGGGGTTGGATGAGGCGTTGTTATGGAGACCTTTACCGCTACTGATGGCAATGAGTCGAAACCCCTATATGACTGTTTAGATTTACTGTCTCGGGGGGTAAAGGAGGGGGGGCAGCGCGCGCACTTAAACTCACAGTGCAAATAATAACCAACTGTATACGGCTGGATGTCTCTATTTGTTTCAGTGTCTCCTACCACATGGAGTTTTATTAAATACACCAGGAAGCTCCAGGGATTTTCTGGCTGGTAATAAAGATGATGGAAATAAATACAAGAATGGATGAGGTGACTGAATCGTAGTAAAGTTTCGGTTCAATGTCAGTTTCCTGAAACAACTTTGTACCAGCTGCCATTTTAAAATCACTAATACATACATTCTGACTAAAGGAAATTGAAATGGAATGATCTTTTACAATGATATAGGCCTTTTTGCTGTGAAATAGCACATTAGAAATAATTCGAATGAAATAAATCAAACATATGTAGGCCACATGGGAAATGGTATATCATTGAAGCTAGCTGTTTTTGGTCAATTTTGAAAAAAAATTTATCTTGTAACGTCTAAATACATTTTAAATATGTTAAATTATAGTTAAAATGTGAAGAATCAAAGCAGAAACACACCCCTAAATGAATTAAATACGCAAGCATCGCCTCAAAAAGATAAAGAAAAAGCTTTCAAAATGGAAAATCTCAGGTATTTTTTAAAACTTTGCAGAGGTCCATTTAAAGTTTAAACCTAATCTGTCTAAAACTGCAGGGATTTTTATGAGGAAACCCACTCCCCTTCACCTTAAGACAGTCTAGAGAAGTCTACTTATTGGCAGGCGAGAAAGATTTGATCCCTTCACCATTTGTTGAACTCCATCTACGTGATAATAAAACTAAAAAGGTGCAGTTTTTTAAAAGCATCCGTTCATCCTCTGTGAGTTAAACAAATTAATTGACTTGAACAAAAACAGGATTTAAACAACAAGAGCAGCTCAGGGAGACAAAACTCTTAAACATGCCTCTGGCCATCACTTCCCTCACATCACACAAACACAAACCGAACAAGATTTTTGCTTTGGGAATTCAATACGGCGTCCTTGTGTATGAATGCCTTTCTGCTCAGGTTGCATGGGAACTGGATGATTCATTGCTGTTTTGGGCTATATTTATAATGAAACCTTACAATTCCCACAGCGCCAGAATCAACTGTGCATCAGTTTAGAGGCATCAAACATCAAAACATATTTTTTGCCTTTTTTTGTGGGTTGAAATAGGAGTTTACCTGGAGATTACTCAAAATGCATACATTTTAAAACAAGTCAGTTTTGCTGAGTTTACTGTTATATTTGATCTTTTTTTATGCTGAGCAAGATAAAAATAAAACGTGAAATAAGGGAATCTTCTCGTATGTTTTATGGTGTTTTCATAATGCGACATGTCTGCTGTTTTTGCATGTTCTCCCTCTGCCGTTTAATACCACAGCAGTCATACTGTAATAAATGACACGAGGGCACTTAATGTGAAACTGAGGAGGAGGGAGGGGAGGTTATAGTCATTCTGTACCGGCTGTGTGCGGATGGCAGCAGGAACTTAATGTTAATCTTAATGACAGATGATAGAGCATGCAGCATTCCGCCACAGTGTGTGTGACAGTGTTATTGTCCCTATGATTAACTCCGCCACGTTCTCAACCCTTTTCCCCTGAGAGAGAACCAGAGATTAAGCATAAATAGAAGTACAACTGTTTAGTTCTTCATCAAGAAATGCTCTTCACTTTTATCCACCTTCATTTCCTCTGTGTGCCTACCCCTCTCTCTCTCTCTCTCTCTCTTTTTTTTTCTCCCTCCTTTCTCTCTTTGGGGCCATTACTGGTGATAAACACTGTGGTTTCTATCAGCAGGATGCACCTGGCATTAACACGAGCGCTTAAGAAAGTAATTAGTGGGCGTTTGTGCCTCCTCTCCTCCCTGTAGATGCCCATAGGCGGTGTAATAAATGAGGGCCGGGATCCATAGGAATAGAATGGCAGCGATCCCTGCCAGCGCTGCCGTCATCGTTCAGCACCCTGACGCAGAGCGATGGCCTTGTCGTGGGTTCTAGCAAATGACTGAATCCTGCACTGATAGATCCGCAAATGCAAAGCGTTTCCCTGCTTCCAGAAGTGTAATGTTCCACTCTGCACTGCGAGTGGTGGATGTTGGGTATTATTTGAGGTACAGACCCACTCTAGATAGAGTTTTGTTTTAAGAGTTTCCTGTATAAATGACAGGACATATCTCAGCTCAGCCACAAGGCTGTGTAGTGAATAAAGCATTAATTATTAATTCTCTCATAATTTACATTGTGATGGTTTGTCAGTAAGTTGCACTGATGAGTGCTGTATAGATTTCTTGCAGCACTGCAAACTAATAAGGCCATGTGGTGATGCACATATGTACTCCTCTCCATTGCAACAGCTTCCTGCTGCATTGCACCCTGAGTAATGACCCATGCATCCAATCCCCCACTTTGTATCCAACAGGGGGTAATTTCTCTCTCCAGGATGCAAATCAAACATCTGATTCTGACTACGGGGGCCTGGCTTCACCGCCCCATATTCCTTGGAGATGTCCAGAGTTGCTGGCAGGCAGAATCCCTTTGCCTTTCACACCCATGCAAGGCGTGTTTAGTGAGGCAGATGCTGAGTCCTGAGCAGTGATGTGAACAAAACGATGACACCGCCATTAGCATAATAGGCCAATAGGCATGTGCATGCGTAGTCATTATGGATTTTTATGGGGTGTGTGAAGAGACAGACAAAAGCAGTTAACGCTGTGC
Organism: Anablepsoides cearensis; assembly: GCA_032275365.1. Lineage (NCBI taxonomy): Eukaryota > Metazoa > Chordata > Actinopteri > Cyprinodontiformes > Rivulidae > Anablepsoides > Anablepsoides cearensis. Next base: position 9,228,778 of record JAUBOC010000063.1, read on the forward strand.
AAGACACCAGTGCTGGTGGGACATCCTGCTGCCAAGACTGGATAAAGCATCCTACTCTTGCATACATTCAGCCAGAATGTACCATTTAAATACACTAATGCTTAGTATCCATCACCAAAACTGTGAAACTCTGAATCACATCAGCTTTTTTAGCATATACTTTAAAGACTCACACATGACAAGTTGAAGTAAGGGCATGCACATTACCAGACTATAATGTACATATGGATTCTAAAATAAGAGATTTTTTTTAAAGTAATAGTTCCTCAGTTTATAAAAAAAAAATGTCAGTATGGCAGCTATAACCAATAATTAGATTTTCAGACACCTTTTCAGTTGCATCTCCAAACCTGGAAAGAAGTTGTTCTAGTTTTTAGGAAACTTTCCGGCCTCTCCGGTGATATGTTGCGGTGCACACAGCAGGTTGTGAACCTTTAACCTGTCTTTCAGCAGATACAGTCGTGGTGATTCTTGCCTCAGGTGTTTCAGCCTGGGATGACAGTAATAATAATAAAGGCAGTGGGTGCACACACATTATTGTCTACAGCACTGCTCAGGCTCTAACTGCCTGACCTCTCTTGAGATAAAACTGGACGTTTATGGTTCAGCGAACATTATTTTTCTGATGCTTATTCTCAGGCTTTATGCTCTCCGTGCATATTATCCAAACCTCTTCACGGCTTGGCTTTATGTGTTCCACTTTACATTTTTTTTGTTTTTTATTTATTTTTAATGCACTCCAACCTTTTCATTTCATCCCCCCGATCCCCCCCCCTCCTGTTAAACACTGTATTTTCCCTTTTCACACTCGTTGGTTTCTCTTTCTCACCCCTGCAGGAGGTATGAGGTGTATCCTGTGTGTGCAGACCTTCAGGGCCAGATCCTAGCGTGCTACAAAGAAAACATTGGAAGAACTTTGAATTGCTCCAACATAGCAGCTCTTTACCTGCAGTGTGTTAACAACGCCAAACAGGTACGTGTTTTTTTTTTTAAGCTGAACTGTTTGTTTTGAAAAAAAATTTCATTCTATTTGTGACTTCTATCTTTTCCATGTACGGTAAGTAAATAATTTAACCTCCATACTATAGTTGATTGAAAAACCCCAATATCAAATGAATAAAGATTATTTATGGCATGGCTTTATTACAGATAATCTGAATCCTAGAGGGATGTAACCTAAGCTGTAATTTACACTAATCAGCCACAGCAGTAAAAATCATCTGCAAAATATAATATAGGTTCACGTGCCAGACAAGCTCTGACCCATCAGGATTTCTCGAGGAGTTCTGTTGTG
>JAUBOC010000063.1:9230171-9250832 GCA_032275365.1 Anablepsoides cearensis
CATCTGCAAAATATAATATAGGTTCACGTGCCAGACAAGCTCTGACCCATCAGGATTTCTCGAGGAGTTCTGTTGTGTTTGGCACATTGGCAGGAGATTCTTTGGTTCCTGAGGGAGGGAGAGAGAGGCGCCTGTGTGGATGGATCTTGTTCCAGTGAATCTCGAGGATGCTCAATTGGATTGGGATCTGGGGAGTTTGGAAGCTGGTTAAGCTCTTTTTTTTTTTTTTTTTTTTTTTTGTATTTATCAAACCCTACCTGAGCAGTTTTTCTTGCTGTACTTGGAGTGGGTTCAGATAAAAATATTAAAAAGTTAATATATTTAGAAAAAAAAAAACTTTGGAGTGATAAGTTGTTTGCACACAGTTTTTTTTATCATTCGCGTTTTTTACTCTTCCTTATTTGAGAATGGACTGATGGTCTTTCACTATTATTTTATAAAATTTCATATTCTTTTTACAGTTTTGTCATCTGTGGTTGTGTTGAAAACAGGTAATGTTGATGAACTTGCTCTTAGTAACAATAGAAGACTAAAATGTTAATAATTCCTTTGTATTTAGCTAAATTTGGTAAAAAAAAAAACGGGATACGTCTGGATCAAAACCAAACTTCTGTGATTCATCTTAATTATCTGGGGTTTTATGTTGTGGCTGATCAGAATGTTGAGATTATAGATCATAACTAGAAAAGTACAGATTTAACCTGTTTTTCAGTAATAAATTTGCAGCTTTCTGTAAATGTCAAAACAGAAGCAAGTGAACATGAAAAAAACCCTGTTTTTTTTAACTATTCCAAATAACCATTTTTTTCTCTTTGAAAGAATGACAAACAAATGCATACACCTTCCTGGCCAGGCAATATGTAAGTTCCTAATCTGGTAGAATTATGGTGTAGAATTAGTTACAAAAGTAGCCCTGTGAGTCTAATAGCTGCAGCAAATGTCACTAGGTTGATAGAAAATGTGTGAAAAGTACACCAGATTGTTCCATTGTTTACACACTGTGTATACATACACACCAGCATCTATTTACAATACACATCTCTGCTGCTTGCAGTTAGACTGCAGAATATAATTTCCAGCAGGCTACCTGAACGAAGCTTCCTTTAAATAGCCAGTTTGAACCTTACAGTCTATTTCCATAATACCTGCTGACACATGCGTTCCCCTGACTGTTTCTGTGTGTGTTTTAATGTAATAAGTCCAAGAGAGCGGCAACTACCAGTTGGACATCATCATCCTCCCTGTGCTTTCTCTGTTCATTACTGAACGCAAATGTTTTTTTCCAGCCTCCACCTCCCGCAGTCAAAACAGTACAGTTTTAGTAATGTCACTCAGGTTGATATTAACCTGATTTCCCTTCTCTCACATTGCAATATGTAACATCCGTTGCCCCCCAAAAAGACTCAATTTGCATTCATGGAGCTTTTCTATTAGATTTTTTTTTTTTTTTTTTGCAATTGCATTGTTTTCCGGGAAATGGGGGGAAACTGAGTTTTGCGTCTCCCGGTCACTCTCGTGGGTATTAGTATTAGATCTAAAAGTCAGATGCAGGCAGATTTTTGAGCTATACATCATGTAAATTGCACAATGTTTTATTCATCGCGTGGACATGTGCGTTTGTGTGTGTTTGTGTGCCCGTTTAAAAACAGCTTACCTGCACCCTAGTCGAGATTCAGTGAGGGTATATATTCACATTCTGCAAGCTCTTATGATCTTTTAAATTGTTTTGGAAGCAGGCCTGAGACGGTATGGTAATCCGCTTGTGTTTATCAGCCGCCAGCAATCACAGAGCACTCCTGTTCATCTGTGCTTATCTGGTCTTAAGACTTGCTTTTAAAGTCATTAGGTGAAAAAGAGACAGTTCTATGATAAGGCTTTAAAGGAATAATGTGCAGAATTACACAGCAAACAGAAAATGCGGGGGGAAACAGTGAAGTAGGTTTGATCTGAGTCGATGCAGCCTCATGATTAGGATGTTTATGCGGCTTTATCTGCGCCAAACAGGAAGCTGTTTCAAGAACAAATGCCAAAAAGGACACAACTTTTAGCTTTAGAGGTCAGCAGATCCAAGAACAGTCACCTCTTGCCCTCTCAGTCTAAAACAAAAGATATCCTGGCTCAAAGAGTTTTCTCTTTTCCGTCTTTGCTCGCTCTTCAAAGCCTAAATTTGACGAAAACCTGCGTATCGGTGTAAATAAGATGCCATCTCATCGTGAAGAATCCAGTCCCCAAAACTCACAGTTGTGCAGCGCTGACCCCTCAACTGGCATCAGCCAAGACAGACGCATTGTCAGCTGTCTGGCCTTTGTCACTGATAATTAGCCTTCTTATCACAGCAGTCAGTGATAACATTTAGACCCATTTTTGCTCTCTTTTGTCCTCCCCTTACCCCGCCACCATATTTCCTTCTCTCCTTCCGTCTGCCATCCCTCCATCCCAAGTCACATTTCTAATGCATTCGGCTCTTAACAGGTCCGATAGCAAACGGGGGAGAACGAGGCGGCCAGAGGACAGATAAAGTCTCCTCTCCCTTCTTCTTCTTCTCTCTCAGTGAATAGGAGTTTATCACTGAGGCTGATCTCTCTATCCACTGCTCGCCACCTCATTCCATATTCTCGCTGCATGACTGCCTTTTGCTCCCTATCTTTTCCTTCTCCACTTTATTTTTTAAGGCTGACCCTTCCGTCTCCCTGTCACTCTCAAATGGCTGTGCCGGATTCCCGTTTGAGGTTTCAGGCGGTTATATTTGCAAGCAAGCACTAGAATGAAAAGCTGCTCCAGTGTAATCGTTATGCATAGCTCTTTTTTTCCAGTAGTTCTGTATTGCATTCTAAAGCTTTAAAGTTCCGCAGATATGCAGATAATATTGACTTGATTCATGTTTTTGCTTTTAACCCCTTATATTTAATTTAAATACCACAATACAATAATAACATACACTCTTTTGCAAAGATATGAAGCCTATCAGCTCCGACGCCGATTCTGTTTCTGCAAACGTACAGCCAATCAAAGTCCCGTGACGACATTGTGCTGCATGAGCGGGTGGGTTCTAAAATGGCTTCAGGAAGTTCACTCGTAAAGATTGCAACCCACTGATGCGTTTGTGCGTTCGTTCATGCGTGAAAGCGGAAAATACTTTGTTTTGCTTTTTTTTCCAATTAAAAGATAGCAAAACATGCCAAAAAGAGAAAACATGGCTGTGTGGAGGTGGTCAGGAGAAGGGAGAGTGATTTGTCAGATGAGTAAATGTTTGATAAAAGTGAGTGATGGGGGGGCTTCTTTGGACTCGGTGGAATAAGATTTGTGTGGGAGGGTTCTTTGTTGCGTGTTCTCTGAATGTTTATGCATGACTCACTGTATTTCAGTCATGTTAACAGTCAATGTATCTCTATTCAGGGGCTGCAGCCCTCGTAGACTGTGACCCACGTAGGCCACAGGCTGCACAAATGTCAGTAGTAAAGAGACAGTCTAAGGATGAAGTGTGTTTGGTGGGCTGCAACCCTTGAGTTGAGAAGCAGCCAGTTAACGTGGATATAGAACATGATTCCTCTAGATAGATTTCATTAGAGCCTCATTGATGACTGGATGTTGAGGCATTCAGGAGTTACAGCCTTTTGAATTTGGGATCCATTTGACTTAAAAACATGTTCATGCTCGCATAAAAACATGTCTGGAAAATTTGTTGTGATGTTTTTGTGTGTGTGAGTGTTCCACCTTTTTATATCTACATAAGTTGTAGTTACATTAATTTAGACAGTGTTGCCTTTAGAGAGACCGAGCTTTTGCATGTACTCTTTAACAGGTTGAAAAACAGAATCTAATTTAATTTGGGTGTGCATTTTTTGTGGGGGGCTTAATTTTAGAGATTCTTAATATTAAACTGATAAATTGTTTTAAAAGGTAATTGTAAATTATAGGTTTAGGCTTTTGAAGAAAATCCAACTCATTCTGTATTTAAATAAATACATAAAGGCAGTCTTGAGACATGCCCATTGATTTTAGTTCCTCTTGTTATTTAAAGACTCTTTGTAATGTGTTGTAATTAGAACCATCTTCCAGATATTTTCCTCAAATTCAGCTTTTTCTTGTCTCGCCTGCCACAGTGCAGTTGATATGCTTGGAGCATTTCCTTGTCCTAATATTTGTTTTATGGATGGATCACTAGTGTGGAAAATAAACTCCGATTCTTTTCGCGAGATCTGACAATGCTGTTTTTATGTTGGTCACTGAGGGAAGGGGTCTTTTTTGTTTCTTACGTTTTATCTATGTTATTCCCCCTTTTTTTATATCTCCTGTTTCCTTTTTTCTTCCCCTTTCGCTCATCTTTCTCTTAGGTGCTTTTCTTGTCGCATCTGCTGCAGTAGGCTGGTTCAAATGGTTATTGACAGGGAGTGCTGGGGATTTGTGGTTGCACTTATCACTAATATGGAATGCAGTGCCCTTGGGTCCCTTCTCTGCTTCTTGAACTCACTTCATCCTCTTCTCTTTTATTGTACTCTCAAGCCTTCCTCTCTTTTGTGTCTTCTTTCATGTGTGAACTAATATCTTTCTCTTCTGTTTGTCTGTTTTGATATATATATATATATATTTTTTTTTTTTTTGCCTTTCCTTCTCAAAGGCACTTTCTGTTTTGATTTCTCTGCAGAACAAGCTGAGGACCGGGGGATAAGGATGAGAAAGCGAAGGAAGGAGCAATGCAGAGTATATTGTAAGGGGTTGTTGATTGACGGACTGACACTCTAAACCTGACGGATGAGTCAGCACCAAGACACACACCTTCCAAACCCTTTGGAGAACCAAACCAGACTAGAGGCACTGAGCACCCGGAGAGGAAAATGATACCTTAGATCCTTTTCTACCTCTTTTTCCCTTTGTCTATCTCTCCTCTGATCATGGTAGAGTAACAGTAATTCTGTCTGATGTTTTGGAGATATAGCAGTGGACCACAAGGTTGAACTTGGCCATCTACTGTAAGTGTTGACCGGAACCACCTCAAGAAAACCAGCCAATCTCTGCCACGGGTCCCTTAGATCAGTCTCCACTCACATTAACCGTTAAATTAAGTGTTCACATTTTTACAAGTCAGTCCTATTATTTTCTCCATAATTTATAGTTTCCTTGCTCCTTATGCACTATGGTGTGGACAGTATATATGGTACATCTGTTTCTTTGTATTTGTGTGACTTTGTGTTCCTCATACAACTGAGTTCAGCTTTCACCAACTCATTGGAAGAAATAAAAGGCAAAACCATGCAGAAGTGTTGTTGAACTTTTTTTACATTAATATTGAGCTTTAAACCTAACAAATAGGTTTTTACCTTGGTTTTACAGTTGTATGTATGACAGTTGGTTAAATATGTGTCTGATGTACCAAGGTTAAAGAGGCCTACAGAAGTTGTTTCTAGTTTGGCATCGAAGCTGCAGATCTTAGCCCACCTTTCTGTCTCATCTTGTTAAATTACAGAAAGGCAGTTAGTCTTTGGGTTTTAAATGGAACAAACATGCTGATCATTTTAGTGCACATCAGTCGCAACATGATTTCATTTTAATGTGCAAAAAGCTTTAGATATAAACAGATCAAGCAGATGGGTGACCTCTACTGCATTAGCTGCTTCCGTGTTCTGCAGAACTACACCGTGCACTGAAATTAGCAAATGCATCAACATTGGACAACTACAGCGTTTTACTAAGCATGGAAACAAATTTTGTCCTGAAGCTGCAAGCATTTTTTTTAAATCTCCACAACAACTGCACCTGATTGTGTAAATAATATTATATAACAAAGGACATAGAGTTATTCAAAGTATATTTATAAAGTTTATATATATTGTTTCATAAGGAAAAGGAGTCTTCTGTTTCTTTCCCAGACTCCCAGCCTAATGTCGCCTAGGATGATATAGACTCAAAACGTTTTACATTTTTTAATCAAACTGTCTGCTGGATTGGGAGGTGCATGGTTGAAAGTTGGTAATAGCTGCAGTAGCCGTCTGAATGTGTTGTGAACATGGGTGATGGTGGAGGAGAACTTATCTGGATTCTGTATCAGAAGAGGACGGCTTGTGATGGAAGGAGCCGTGTGTGTGTGTGTGTGTGTGTGTGCATGCATGCGTGTGATTTGTTGTGACTAATCTGCCTCTGTATGTCAGTCAGCTGTCCCTCTGCTTTTTGACTTGTGGGCTCAGGGTTTGACTTCAGTTGAGTGTGGGTGTGAGGGGAGAGCTTTCTAAAGCTTTTGGACAATGGACTCTGAGGTCCACAGCAGGTGTTTCTCTGCACTTCATTTTCACCAGTGCCTGCCTTGTGTATTTTTTTTCAAGGACCACTGCTCCGAGATTAAGCAATTTAAATGTCCTGTGTAATGGGATTACATACTATAATATAATTCAATTAAACATTGTTTTAACCATGGCAAATAGGCAGCATGGTGACTGTTTTCAGCACACTTGCCGCCACCATGACCTCAGGTTCCCTTGAGGGAAAAAAACTTTTGCAATATTACCTTACAAACGGTGTATTAAAATGGCAAAATTGCAAGCTTTATGAGTAACCTTTTATTCTAACGTTGTTTTGGCTCCTTTTTTTCTGTTACATAAAACAAAAAAAAACTCCTATAGATGAACTTTTCAAAAGTCATTTTTCCCCATTATGAGAAGAAGTCTAAATGAGTGTGTATTATAATATTTAATGACATTTCTTTACCATAGTTAAGTTAAATCCTCATGTAACCTTTACCTGATACCAGACATGCTTTTTCCTTTTCTGAGCTAAAAGTAATCGAGATTAATGAGAGGGACTATAACCAAACGCATTTAATAACCTGTGCAGACACGTCTGCCTTTTTCATCTTCATTTGTCTTTATAAGATTTATAGATCTCAGGTTATTAGAATAGAAAGCAGGAGCATTTTACAGAACATAATGAAAAGGTTTGTTGTTATTTGCTTATCTGATAAATTAAAAACAGTGATGCACTCGTGTATTTATTTTAAGTTTCTATACAAAGTTAATAAGGTTTATTCTAATGAAAGATAAAATTAAATGATTTATGTTTAAAGATGTGCCCAATTCTTAGTGTTTAATTACAGCTGCATGATGTTTATTACCACTCCTCTACACAAAAGTACTAACTATATGTTAAGACATTTCTCTAAATGACACATTCTGTTTCCACTTGCCTTTTCAGTTTTTCAGATTTTTTTAAAATTATTATTTGAGAAACAACCCTTTAACTTGTTGAGGTTTTGGAATCCCATTTGACATTTATGACCTCTGAACAAATACACCAACGTGATTTTTTTTTTACAATTTAGGTAAAACTAATTGGATTGTTCTTTTTGGATATTAAAATAAAACTGCTAACAAGTCCACGAAACAGAAAATAAGCTATTTTGTAAATATCTTACATTTTAGCTATTTTTACAACTGGTTGTAAAGTGTTGCTTCATGCTAGGATTGATCATTTGAAAGTCATGTTACTTGTTTTCCTACAGTTATTCCTGATTATTAATATTTTGACTTTAAAGTAAAGACATTTGAGTTATGATGTGATGAATTATGCTTCAATTGCCAAAAAAAAGTTTTAAAACTTGATTCTGCTGAACAAAATTAAGATATAAAAGTAAATATTGTATGCAGGATTTATTACACCAGCTAAAAATTCCATGAATTGGTGACTTATTTGTAGTAACTTTCAGCTTTTCCTTTATCTCTCTTTGGAGTTCTCACTACCTCAGGTAAATCTGCTGTGCGTTGATTCTTTTCTTTTCTGTCATCTATACATGTAAGTGTGCAGACCTATCATGACTCGTGCCCCCCCCTCCCAACAAGCCACATCTCCTGCCAGAACCTCTTTGTCGCCATTATCTCTGCTCCAGATAATGCAGATTGTTATGATAATTCTCCTTTTACCACGAGCACAAAGAGAAGACCTCCGGAGGTCAGCGACACTGTCGAGAACAGGAGACTTCTCCGTTTCTGATCTGACACGTATGGCTGACAGCAGCGCGTCTCGTGGCTGCGTAACGAGGAGTCGAGCAGGGGAGGGGGGAAATCTAGGCAGCGAGGTTTTAGTTGTACTTTGAAAACAAAAATGAGCCGACTGAGCAAACGGGGGTACTTTTTTTTTTTTGTTTAGAAAATGAGTCACGCTGCAAAGTTAAAAGGATGCTCTTGTCTGAAAAAGCAGTTGAAGAAATTGCATTCGCTAACTTTATGCAGCCCAATTCTAAATGATTGATGCTGCCTGCTATAGCGTGCATATTTTTTATTAGCAACCCTCTCTCCACTTTATGCATTGTAGCTACGAACTCTACAATCTACTCATTTTGCACCACGCTTTGCCTGTTACCACCTTGGCTTTAAAAGTGCAACTCTTTCTCCCACCAACACCAGTTCCTGTGCTGGGATCCACTTAAAGCTACAATTTCCTTTCAGTGCTTTTATGGTGTTTCGCTCTCACCGTGCCGACGTTCTTTAAAGAAGCTAAATTGGGGGAAAAAATGGGATGATCTTAACTCTGGAACACACAGGACAACATCCTCCATCAGAATGACTAACCACATTTGATGTAATGACCTTCTCAGAGGAAGGAATTGCTTTTCACACTAGCTCTCCTGTGCGTTTTGCATTTACTCCACTTGTTTTGTTCATTTTCTTGCATCTCCCTTTGCTCCTTTTCAAACTTTCCTTCGTCCCTCGCTCCCTCTATCTCATGGAGGATAATGAAGAATAGACTTTGGGAGCCTGAGGGGGCGGGTCTGCTGGCAGTGATTGGCTCTCCTCCCTTGCCAATGAGGTGTGAAGCGTCTGTCAAGCTGCTGTAACTCTTCTCCGAGGGCTGCCCTCGCCTTGCCGCTCGTCCCGACGCACCATTTTTTTTTCACGCAGTGTACGCTCCAAATAAACACATGTGCGCGGCCGGCGCGAATTAAACATTCAGAAAGAGACGTGACTGAATTAGTGTTGATGTTTAGGCGTGGGGCGGCTCAAGGAGGAGTGGGGGGGGGGGGGAACCCGGAGACATTCATAAAGAGAGAGGGTTTTGCTTGCTGTGGATGCCAGTGGGGCCTGCAGATGAGTGCAGGCTGTCATGCACTTTATTCTAGTAATGGGCAGGCAGATGGCAGGCTGCTCTGTAGCCTCTGCTTAAGCTGATGGCTCTATTCATCAGGCTGCTACGCCCTCCCTGCAGCTCTGCACCCAGCTACAATTTATGGACGCTCTTTTTCCCCCGCCTCACACTTCCGTCTGCTTTTCTCTCTTACTTCTTATTTATTTGTTCTTCTTTTTTGTTTTGTTTTGGTCTGTTCCCTCCTCCAGTGTCCTTGAGTCCGTGCCTGAGTCCCTCTGCTCAGCATCATAAAAGGGTGTTGGAGGGGGCAGCTTTTGTAGCATGGGGGGGTGAGTTATTAGTCCTGTTTTTAAAAAAGAAAAAGTGCTGCTGCCTGACAGAAGTTTGGGTTCATGCAAATGACTCCATCTAAAAACTCTTTGGACTGAGTTCAACTAAAGCGATTGGTTAGTCCTAAGAACATATGTCCAGGCTCAGTCTCGACTATACAACAGGCCAATATCTGTAAAAGTAACTGACAACAAAAACATTTTTTTTTAGCACAGCGTAACTATGTGTGTTTAAGAGGTCAAGAAGACTAGTGTTTATAAGAAAGAGAAAGTGTGTGAGACTTTATTAAATGGTTATATAGATTAACCAGAGTTTTTCAAAGTGTGGCCTTAGAAAGCTGCAGGGAATATAAGATAAAAATGCAAAAATAAAAGTTTAATTCTAATAAATGTTTAAAATCATTATAAAATCAAATGATTTTCAATCATTATTTCAAAATGTAATTTATATAAATATTTAATGTTATATGGGAGAGGTCTGAACAGTTTGTTGAAAAGTTTGAAAAGCATTTAAATCGTGTAAGTTAATAAAATTCTTATACTGAACAAATGTAATAATTATTTAACAAATAAAAGTGAGAAAAGCAAACATTTTCTTTATGTATTTTGTCTCATTGTTTTTGGGGTTTGGATCCCTGGCCAGATACTAATGCTGTTTTGGGGACCCTGGCATTGAGAAACATTGAACCCCTGGTTTAATTTCCATTTCCAGGGTGGGACTTGACTCTGGTATAAAGTTGTGGGTCACGTGTTCTTTGAGGTCTTTTCCTGGCTCTTCGGAGCCAGGGAACAGAACCAGATCTGAGCTGTGTGTGACTCTACATTTCTCTACATTTTTGCAACTAAATATTCAAGTCTAAAAATCCAATCGATCTCCTGTGCATAACTTGCTTTCTCATTTGAACATGATCATACAGGTTAAAGTACATAAATTTTGCTATTAAGTCAATTAGACAAAGACATAGTATATATAACCCATCCCCAACTTTATGATTTACACCTCTCAGGTCATAATATATAAAGAAAAGAAAACTAAATAAATGCTGAGGTATTCCACATACACAATGCTGGATCACTCCTCCTTCCTTTTAGCTTAATTATGAGTTAAAAATGATAAAATAAGACTTGATTTGCTCCTGAAGCAGGTACACGTGTCTAATTCCACAATCGTTGCGTGAAGATGCACCAGGACTGTAACGTCTGCAGAGGAAATTGTTGTGACAGCTCAAGATGCGAGAAAAGCATGTTCGCTGCTGAGTTGTACAACTTTGCTGCGCGGGGATGTTTGATTCAGGATTTAGTAACGGCTCACATTTTTGTTTTATTTAAAAGTGTGTGTTTGTGCAAAAAAGGTGAGATTTCATCTCTTTTCTACTATTCCAATTTTCATTTCTGTGGAATATACCATATAACATACTATAAATCACATATTCATCAGAAGAACGTCAGCTGATTACACGTGCAGGATTAAATGCTCCACTTCTCGGGTCAGAGGTTAAGTCTGAATTTGTCGACGCTGCTTTTTAAACGACAACAAGTGCGCCGAAGGAACCTCAATTATGCATAAATCCCGCGCTTTCTGTCTTGGCGTGGAAAAGAAAACCCCCACAGAGATAAAGAACTATCTGTTGAATAAGTGATGGCGGTGTTGCGACGGCGGCGCGGCGGCTCTAAATGCGCTCGTGTGTCGAGGGGAGAGGAGCAGTGAGTGAGAGCTTTGACTCTCAGTTTCCCTCCAGAGATGAAGGAAGCGGTAATGAGACCCTGAGCTGCTGTGCTGAAGAGGCGGCGGGACTGCCAGGGGAGGAGGATGACCTTGACGACCGTATACACACCCGTTTCGTACACTCCCACAGATTTACAGCAATCAAGCAACTTGTTCGTGCAGCTCACTCTAGAAAGCCTCCATATATATATATGTTTGCCTTTGTGTATGTTATTAGCATACGTGAAAATCCCATCTGCCACATGAATCTGACAATTGCGCAATGATTTCCCCATACCGCAACTGTGTGGTGTTTAGCTTCAAATACTGAAGAGTTAATGTCATTGCCTCCATGTAAGCTGGAGATAATTAGTCTGCATGTGGGAAAAGAAACACAGTAACTTCAGTCACAATTAAACAGAGCTTTTACCTTTATTTTCCTGAAGCAACAGATTGTAAGTTTAAAGCGTGCCTCAGTGTGTCAGAGTGACAATGCTCGCCATATTGGAACAGATTTCTTCACTTGCACGTTTCCACGTCTCGGTTCCCCAGAAAAAAAACAAAAAAACTGCCTGGTGCGGTGGGAAAAAACTGAAGTTTGTTGAGGAGAATATCTTTTTAAAAGAAAACAAAAGCAACGTTTGATTTAAAATGAGCAGCCATTTGTGAGGATCAAACATTTGATCAGGATCAAGTCATCAGACGGACTGTTGAGGATTACAAATATTTCGTGTTTCAACAGTAAGATGAGCTGTGGCTCAGTGGTTATCCTGAGGCTGCAGGTTTGAGCCAAGATTGCGTCATGAAGTGCATCCGGCGTAAAGCAATGGGGACCTTCACTCGTGACGTCACACATATCATTTGCATACATTATCCATCGAGTCCAAGGTTACACTCTTTTGCGGTCAAATTCAGCTCGTCCCATCGCTGGAATCCAGCAGATAGCCCCCGTCTCAGCTTGGGAAAAGATGAAAAATACTTAATTGGTGTTGGGATGATGGCTGTATGCTGAGTCACTGTTATAAGAATCGTAGCACAATGTTTTGTGGTCCTCTGGGTGGACTACGATGCGGTTTTCCCTAATTTACTTAAGTTTAGACGCAGCTAGACCGATACAGTATGCTACTAGAGCTTGTACATGCATCAGTGTTGAGTGGACATAGTCACGTTACTAGTGTTCTAATAATAGCCTGAGTGAAGGTCCTTATTGTCAAATCTTATGTGAAAAGACAAAAAGAACCAGAATTGTGTCCCAGGAAGAAATGATCAGTGTGCGGATTGCTACTAAGACAAAAAAAAAAACCTACTTTAACTGAAAACCCTAATTTAACTTAAAAAAAAAAAGTTGTCATCCCATTTGTAATCATGCTTTTTGATAATCAAAAAGTGTTAAAAACGACCTCATTGTAAGCAAAGCTTTTAACCAAGATGTCTAAAACCAAAACTTGAAGTTGGATCCTCCCAACATGTCAGAGCGTGACATAAGCAAGTGGTTTTCTAAACCTGTTACATGGCCCCCGCATAAGCCCATCCATCCGTGACCTGCGAGAAGCCCGTTTAGACTAATCCCCCCTACAACTGTATAAAAAATGTTTTCTTAACCTTCAGAAGAGGATTTAAATTATTTTACAACTTGTGCACGGGGCTTGCCTGCCACGTGGTGTGAAGCCTGGCGCCTCAAGCGTTCATTTCGTCCACAAGGTCCAATTCACACGGGGTGACTGGGGGGGTTAATACGGAGTGAGTATGCATTGTTCTGACAGGAAGCTCGTGGAGTCTAATCTTCTTTCCTCAGAACATAAATACACACATGTGGAGGTTAAACGCACACCCCTAAACCTTACAGAAACAAACAAAGCTATTTATTATTTACAACATGGCTAAACCGTGTGCAGATGCACACGCTCATGTTGGCCTGGAGGGCAAATACAAATATTACACCTTAACACACACACACACACACACTGAAGGATGCTTTATGCTTTACACCTCATTGTCCCATTTGTGTAACATGCCTCAAGGCTCTGAGCACAGACACGCGGTCTGACATGATTATCTCCATTTGATGTCTGTGGCTGGGTTATTTTGGGAAAGGTAGCATCACCACACACACACACGTACACAAACGCACAAAAAACACATCTACAATTGTCACATTTGTAAACTGAAATTGAAAGCAGGGTTGGATCATTCGTGCTAATTTGTTGTAACATTTGCTAAAACTGATCTGAAAAAAAGAAGCGGAAAGATAAAAATGAAAGACAATTTCCTGTGTTTTTATGAAGATTTGGTTTCATAAAGTTTTAGCAGAAAAACAAAGAAAGATGAGATCATTTTGATATTTGACTTGTGTTTAAATATTAAACCTTGATTATCTCTGTCAAGCTATTCATACAACCTTCCAACCTTCAATTCAATGGAGCTTTATTTTTTATTTTAAATCTGTGAAAGATGGAAATGTAAAATACCAAACATAAAATAAGTAAATGTCTTAATTACAAAACTCTTTTCTTCTTCTCTCTCCTCGCTGGCTCCCGCTGGTTAGCTAGCGGAGGCAGCTGGTTTAGGAGAGGAACTCAGACATCCCTGATGACTTTACAGCTCCTCCTGGGGGATCCCAAGTCATTCCCAGATGAGACAGGATATATAATCCCTCCAGTCAGTTCTGGGTCTGCCCCGGGGTCTCTTCCCAGTGGGACGTGTCCGGAAAAACCTCCAGGAGGCATCCTAACCGGAAGCCTGAACCACCTGAGCAGACTCCTTTCAATAAGGAGAAGCAGTGGATGCATAATACATATTTAAAGATTACCATTGATATAAAAACAGTGTTTGTATTGTCCTGATGTATCTCAGTAATCCAGGTAGAAAAATCAAAAAGAAAAAATTGATCCTCTGGACGGGTTCTTGAGACTTTCAGGAGTTTCAGGTGAACTCAGCCTTTATAAGCTCCGCCTCCACATGGTGGACAAACAGGTTAGTCACATGCAAAAGAGGGCCATCAGCCAAATGATCGTCCGTTAGTGCCTTGATTAGCTCTATTGTTCATAGAGGGTCATGTGACCCATCACCTGACTATCATTGGGGCCCTGATTCACACCTTTTGCTCACATGGTGCTGAGTCATACTTGCAATAACAGCATTGTAGGAGGGGAACAACTGGACACGAAGGCCTCCACCTCGGTTTAAATGGTGGATTGTTTTTCTTCACAAAAATGGCTGTCTTTACTCCTCTCTCAAACCAACGTTCCTCTCTATCAAGTATAAGAACATCTTCATCCCTGAAGGAGTGACCGCTGGCCTGTAGATGAGTGTAAACTGCAGAGTCTTAGCCTGATGATGTTGCTCGTCTGTGCTGGCTCATTCTTTTGAACAGTGGCTGTTTTGTTCCCCCATTGCATAACTGGTTACAGTCCTCCCTGGTACTTAACAGCATACACAACATTACTCTGTTTGGGCCGGGGGACCGTTTCCTTGGGGTGAACCAGTCTTTGCCGTAATGTGTTTTGGGGTTTGAATGCCACATTTAGAGAATAAACGTCTCAGTTTCTTTGAAACTCCCACAACATACAAAAAGACCACTGGTCTGGGTCTGGGATTGGGGTCTTCATTTTCACCTGGTGGTTGATAGTCCTGTTTGGGTTCCCATGGGTCTTTCAAAATATTTGCAGACATTGACACTATAATGATAAATCTATAAATCACACACACAATCCAAGCAAACAGTGGACATTTAAACATTTAAAAACTACATTCATCTTTTAATTTTCCAAATATGTTTTAGAGGCATTGGAACAAGAAGTAGTTTTATTATTTTAATTAATTTTAAGAAAAGTATTTTTCTTGACCAATTTCCTACTTTAGCTGCTCTCCAGTGGAGTGATGCGTCCTGAGTGTCGACTAATCAGAGTCCCTTTCATCGGCAGAGACTGATGACTTCATTAGAGCCGCGAATGTTAATCACACTTAAATATTTATAAGGAGAAATTCTTTTGTTTGGCCTTGACCTATCTTCTAAAGCTCATTAACTTGGTTATTGTTAACGCTGATGTTGCAATGTTTCTTCCAAACATGGCTGCGGCTCTTACCCCGGGGCCTTTATTGATTTTGATTGAGCAGATATGGTTCTGGGTTTGAATGACATTGGTTTAGTTTAACCCCTGGAGGTGTGTGTGTATGTGTGTGTTGGACCAGGACGACTGATGGGCAACACCTTATCAATGAAAGGAGCTTATTGTGTTTAAGTGTTGGTGACGGTAATGGAATCAGACTCATAGAGGGTGTTTCTCAACACTTTGACTGTGTGGTTTGAGCTAAACACAATTATTTCCAATACTGGAAGAAAAAAAAAAAAGGAGCTGACTCTCATGTTGTGACCTAAATTGTCTCCAAAATCACTCTTGCACATTGCCAGAGGCGAAAGGTTTTCGAACTATCGGAGAAAATACTGGATAGCACAGCACTTACTGCTCCTGTGGGTTAATTGTAGAGGATACAGAGGATAACTGTTCCTTGTATCCTTAGGCGCAACAATATCAGTGGCATCAGCTGCAGAACATATGCGGTTCTGTTTACTTGTGTCCAGCATCATAAAATAAATTAAGCTGTGTAAGATACCATAAAGTTATACTAATGACATGTGCTTTGGGGTAATAAACATCTTCTGCTCCGGGGGAAATTATTGCGCAGTGGTGGTTTAATGAAAACCATTAATCATTCATTGTTATTCTCTCAACTCAGTTAGTTAGGAGAGCGAGTCCAAACATAAACTTCACATTTTCTATTCAAATTGCTCTTTATTCTTCCCGATTCAAATTTGAACCCCATACTCAGCTATTTTTATTAGTATTATTTTTTTCAGCAGATTTAATTATCTGATTTGTCGAATAAGCAACTCCTTTGTAATGCATTACAAAACAGTGCCTTTCTTTGAATTGTTGCAGTTTTTTGTCTTTAAAGCTAGTGTATATACATAAACATTTTTAAAATGGAAATTTTCTTACATTTGGGTACAATTACAATTAATTTTATAAATTTGATCAAAATCAGTCAGTTTAGATATTTTGGTCTGATGCATAACCAAGAATCCAGTGATTTCGACCCGCCTTGTGGAGATTATAAAAACATTATTGAACTTTTTTTTTTTCTGCACTCCACAAATCAAGCACATCTGAGTGAACCAACACAAGCGATGGCTTTCTAAAAGGAACATAAAGCCTGCTGGGAGTTTGCCAAATGGCACCTTGATGACTCTCAGAGCCATGCGAGGCAAAGTTATACGACTGAACCATCTTGCCACAATTTCCCAATGTTACTATAGAGCAAACAGGCAATGAGTATTACCCACTTATCAACACAACACTGGCATTATCCCTGCAAAATGTATCATTTTGATGTGAAAAAATAAATAGGCATCAAGGAGACAGTTTCAGGAAAACTCCTAAGAACTTGGAAACCTTGACCTTTAGAGCATTTCTAAAATGAAAGCATCTTTGTGGGATTTAAAAACATAGAAAATGTGAGAATTTTCTGCAAACATAAAAAAATAAATCAATGAAAACACTTGACTGTGCAAAAAGTTACTGCATGAAATTAATTAAATCACCAATCAGACCATTGAATAAAAGATTTAGATTTGAAGTTAAAAAAATAAATGAAAGAAGAGGTGAGACTGCAGAAGATAAACCGATGAAAATGGAGCAGGTTTTTCACTCATTTCATAAAAAAAAAAAAACCTGCCCGGTGTTTTGATGTGCAAACTGTGACTCTCAGCTTGTCTTTTTGATGTTTTAGTCACCGCTTCAGAAGAATGTGGAAGGATTTATTTCTTCTTTAGAAGTATGAGAGGGACAGTTTCCCATTCGATTTAGTGGGACTTTAATCCCACATGTTAAAAAAAAAAACAAAGTATCCCTTTAAAATAAAAGCATTTGCCTTGTTTTGCTAACAAAGTAAATATCTTTTCCGCTTGAATTCATTCATTAAATTGTTTAACCATGTTCTCATTTCTATCAGGTTCAGGTTTCTCTTGCCTAATGTTCAGTTTTTCTTACTGAAGTCCGTTCATGTTTTCTTTTGTATATTAGCAGGTTTTAAAGGAGAAGCAGGCATCAGACCTTGACGCTTGGTGTTGATGCTGTGTCAGGATGTGGCTGCAGCTTTCAAAAGGTTGAGGCATCAGGAGTATCACTCTGACTCACTTTCACTCTGCTTTCTGACATTTAAGACAACAGGAAGATGGGGTTTCAGAGGGAGAGTAACACATTTTTTTTCTGTAAAAGCAGACTTTCAAAAAAGAAAGCCCAATCTTTAACCTTTTTTTTAGGTTTAAAAAAAAATATTTCTCAATAAGGTCATTCTGATGTGAAAGAAGGCTACATTAGCTAAAAACCAAACCGCTACACTTTTGCACACCTCAATTTGTTACTGTTTTCTTTCAGAAACTACAGTATATTCATGTTGTTACGCAAATCTATGTGCTGAGCAAACATAGATATGATGCTGAGGCTGTGAAAGTATCAGCCCATCCTAAACACAAGAAAGAAAAACAGGTGGTGCGAAACTCAAATTTTGTTAAGACTGACGCTTCTCAGTCCTTGGCTCTGTCTGAGCAGCAGACTGGCATTCTGAACATTTTAATAAGCGATGCACACAAAGAAGAAGAAGAAGAAAAAGATTTGGTAAAACTTTTAGAAAACTGTTTCATTTTATAAAGAAGTGGTGACAACAACAGCAGAAAAGGGGTTGAAGAAATAATTGTGTATTGATGAACCCTTTTTCTTCTGCTCAATTGAAAACTTATTTTTCGAAATTCTCATTACAAATTAGTAAGGCAAGTACTGAAAAACAAACTTTAAAGGGAATCAATTCAGTGTAATAAAGACAAGTAAAAAAAAAAACAATGTATGATGGTTAATGTGATCTGCTAAGTGCCAAAGCCATAGTAACTGAAATCCAGTCATCAATGGTGACGTCCCTGAAAGAGACAACAGGGATCAAGAAGTCTTAGTATTTCGATCTCTATTATCTCTATCTCTGTTAAGTAAAGTTAGGTTGAAACAATAAACTGACTGTTTAAAGGAAGAGTTGCAAAAGTCATGTGTTTGAATGCTGAACTCTGTTTATATTGCTCCTTTTTGACCCTTTGTTGTCTCACTTGATTTTTCACGTCTTTTACATTAAGCAAAATTTTGTCAAAAATCATTTGTTTTTTGTGGGATTCATGGTTTGTGATGAGTACTTTGAAGCAGATGGGACAAAAAAGACTGCACTGAACAAGCTGGGAAAGTAAAAACTGAGAATTTGCACACAATTTGGTCTCCTGCTTTTAAGCACAGGGGTGCACTGATCATGATCTGGGTTTGTGCTACAGCCAGCTACACAGGGAGCATTGGGTGCTTTCAACCCAAGCTCATTTTAAAGCAATTATCACCCCACTGTAAACATGATTAAAGTACCTCTCAGTCCTCCTGTGGTTTCATTATGTTCTCCTTTTCTCTTAGTTAAAAACAGAAAAAAAAATGTGTGCTAATCTGCTAGCTTTCTGCTAGCACGCCTTTTTGAGCACATGTATTTGTACGGTATATTTGTGTGGCTTCACTTGTCTCATATCAGCCGGTCTCTGCTGGTGATGCAGACGACTTGAAAGCAACGAGGCTAAAGCAAAAAGAGTGAGAGGGTGAGACAGATGAGAGAGATTAGGGATTGATTATCGATCTCTGTGAAGTTGGAAAAGATGGAGTAACGCAGCCTATTTTCCTTTTGAGTGTGTGTTTTCTCTTCTTCTTTTTCTTCACTCAAGCTCATCGACTCAGAAGGAGATTGGCAAAAGGAGGGTCTGAACAAAGGAGCCACATCATCTCTCCTTCATTTACCCTCTGCCACCGCCGCCACTTTGTTAGGATTTCATTTCCTTCTACGTGTTTTAGCAACACTTAATTAACAATAAAGGTTAGAACAAACACAACGCGAGGCAGGAATGAGGATAAAAAAAGTACAGAAGGAGGAAACTGCACACATTCGCTCACGCGTACCTCGTCGATGCGGAACGAATCAGCGCGAGGTAGCGACCCTTGCAGTTTCCTATTCCCAAATCAAACAAGCACTCATTAAAACCTCACCTTCCCCAGCCGTCTCACAAATAATTTCTACAAATTCATTTGGTGAAAACACACATTTCACTCCAAGACAGGAATCAAACCTAATCTTATAGCTCATTTCCATTTAAATAACACAAATCTTATGAGTGATCACAAATGTATTCCACAGATTTTTTTTTTCTTCCTAGCATCGGTGTAAGTGTGTATGTTCATGTGTGTGTGTGTTTAACATGTGAGCACAATAACGATCTGGACTCAATTATTTCATTAAGGAGGTGGTGCAAAGAGGCGTGCAGTCACTAAAACAGCAACCTCACACACTCTGCTTTAACTATTGTGCAGTCGATAACCCATTTCCTGTTTACCAGGAGAGTGTGTGTGTTTGCTTCTTTGAACAATGCCTTTTTTTTTTTTTAGGGGTTGAATTTGGGCCTTTTTTTTTCTTAAAGCTTGTCATTTTTTGGTGTGGAGAACATAAATCCATGTCAGCCTCTCTGTAAGTTTTTGAGTGTGTGTGTGTGTGGTCACTGCCGAGTTTGTGAGAGAGCGCGAGTGAGAGGCCAAGGGAAGAAAGCCGAAACAATCTTGTTTTTTTTTTTTTAGTAATTGTGATCTGGACGTGCATGTTTCTCCTTCACCCGCCCATATCTGTGTGTGTGTGTATATATGTGTGTGTGACTGGCATCCTGAGTGCAGACTGCAGCACAGTGTCCAGCTCTCCTTGTTCTTCACTTAATTAGATATCCTGGGATGGTTTAAGACACAAATAAAAACACACGTTCATTCTTTACTTCTTCCCTCAGTGTCATAATAATCCATGTTTACTTATGTAAACTTTATTAATTTTTATGCTAATCTGTCTTAACCTTATTTTTTGTTTGTCTATAACACTTAATTCAAATTTTACCTGTTTAAATCTGCACTTTCATGAAACATTCTACGTTAAAACAGGCTTTATTTTGAAAAAAAAAAACATAAAGCTTTGTGGTCATTTTGGTTTAAAGTTTTACTTCACTTTTACTTCAAGATAAATCTCTTGAAGAAAAGATCATCAGAAATACAGTAAATCTCTTTTAAGACCTTAATTAGTTCAGATTTGGAAGCAGTTTGATTAAGTTTAATATCTTATTTAGTGCAAACTCACTATAAAATCAGTGCACTATACTAAAAAGACCTCCTATATAGAATATATATAAGACCTGTTCAATATGGTGGGTCATTTTCTCTGTGTGCAAAATGCATGGAAGGTCAGGCTGTGAGGGAAGCAGAGTTCAGCTGGTGTTCTCACAGAATGTGTGCATTTCTGATTATTTTATGCCTCCATTTATTGAATTGTTAGTTTAAGTTTATTCATTTCATTAAAAACAACAATTCTATATACAAGTAAAAACACAAAAGAAAAACAAGAAAAAAAAATCCATATATGTATTTCAAAAAACTCAAATAAAATGAAATGAAAGGC